>ML661332.1:10573037-10739865 GCA_007570785.1 Antilocapra americana
AGCCCCAGTCTGAGGGGAGACACAGCCCTGCCCTCAGGGAGCCCCAGCCTGAGGGGAGACACAGCCCTGCCTCAGGGAGCCCAGTCTGCTGAGTGAAATCCAACCCCTACTTCTATTGACCTTCAAGGCTGATATCCTAGTCAGATGTTAGCCTATAATTAAGCTCCCTAGCTGAACTAAACTTCAATGCCATCCTACCATTGCCTACCCTGTAGCCTGGGTGGCTTGAAGAAAAAAAGCCAATTTTAATTTTAGCCAGAGCCAAACATAAGGAGGAGAGTAAATCACAGAGTGAACATTCCCCAGCCAAATGGAAATGAGTTTTGGCTTATCTGCCACTTTGAATTATCCACCCCACTGCTCCCTTCATCACCAAGGTCCTAGAGGGGACCACACACTCAGTTTGCTCCTCTGAGTGTGGGGACTAGGGAGAGCCTAGGGGTACTTGAGGGTGGTGCTGGCGAGTCAGTGAACCTGGGGATGCTCTGTGGTTTAGAGCAGAGAAGAATGAAAGAGCTAAAACGGCAGACTGGGTTGTTGGGTATGAATCTGCTGGAGAAGACCTTGGGAGAGAGAGCTGGGATTGAAAGGCTAGACTGATTAGAAGTGCATCCCTGTATAGCCACATTCTCCACACTTTGCCTCTGAGGTAAGAAGGAAGCGGGCTGCCGAGGTTGCGAGAGCTGAAGGCTTGCTTGAGGCTTCAGGTGACAGAATCGAAAAGATGCTTGAAATGGGGGCAGGGGGTATCACAGAGAAAGAGAGTCTTGAAAGTCATGACTGAATCAAAGCACAAAATCTCTGTGTGAAACCAGAGCCCCCTACACTCACACCTGAGGGCTGGAGTAGATGCTGACAGGAGGATACCGGGAGGAAGGCTGAGACCTAAAGTGCTGCTGCGAGTTGCCAGCCCTGTGGGCTGTCTGCATCCCCTAAGCAGGGCCAGATCACAGGCAACCATGGAGATTAATGCGTTTGTAGTTGACGGCACGCCCGCAAAACAGTGTTTGTCCCTGTCAAAACTGAACGAATAAGCTCCCCTCCCGTCCCTCACACACCCTCTACTCACAGACAGCCTCATTCACACCCAGGCCCTCAGTCGTAAAACCAGGCCCTCCTTCACCCACACAGCCCTCCATTCACCAAGCACACATGTTCCCTGAGTCGTCACCTCCATTCATGCGACGCCCCCTCTCTCACACACAAAGGCACGTTCAGTCAGACACGCCTGCTTCTTCACACACACTCTCTCCACGCACACTCCACATCCCTCCGTTCACAGGTCTCCTCCATTCACACATAAACACTCACCCCACACAAACACTTATCCACATATTGGCTCACACAGGTCTCAAGACAAAAGAGGACTCGGGTTTCCACAACCCTGCTTGGGACTACATTGGGTAGGAGACATTTTTTCATTCAACTCTCAATATCAACCATTTGCAATGGTAACTTCCTTCAGTGAGCGGCCTGTTTGCGTTAGTCTTTGACAAGAATGTACATGGCTTTTCAATCATTTTTGTTTTACTTCCCAATGGTTCAGGCTCAGTGGGGTTCCTCAAATCCTGAGAGGTATAATTAAGAAGTGTCCCCCGGGCTGGATTCCCCAGAAATGGACTTGAAACAAGGATCTGAGGATAAGTGGTTTATCTGGCCTGTGATGGCAGGGCATCCTGAAAAAAGGCAGATGGACAGGAGGTGAGATGAGGAGGGGGACACGGCCAGGACAGGATATATAAGAAGCGGGTCACTGCGAAAGGTCATTCTCACTGGGGACCTGAAGGAGACTGTGCAGAGCATGCTTTGGAGTCCCACTGAGGAGGTTGAGGTGTTTACCCTCCATTCCCCTTGCTGGCCTTGGTTAGGGGGCTGCTCTCCAGGGCATGAACTTGCCCCAGCCTGCCTGGTCTGCCCCAGATGGGAGTGAGCACGCTCCTGCAGTATAGGTGTGAGCAGAGTGTCGAAGGTGAAAAGGTATATGCTGGAGCACTCATCCATCCATTCATTTGGTCGTTCACTCATTCCTTCTCTCCTCAAACATCCCTGGTGCCTGCTCTGTGCTAGGTACCGGCCTTGCTACTGAGGATTCAGAACTGAACAAAATACAGTCCCTACCAAGAAGAGGTTCCCAGGTGAATGGGGTAGAAGACAGGGAAACACATAATTACACTGCAATACAATAAAAGCAACCAGGGATGTTTTAACACGGAGGCAGAGTGCTGTCACCCAGAACAGAGAGGAAGCAGTTCTGAGCTTAATAACTTACTTACCGTAGCAACTGCTTACCTTGCACAATAGAAATTTACACAGAATCTAAATGGGCTCGATCTGCCCTCGGATGTTTCAGATTCCATTTCCCCTTTTCTTTCCTGTTACCTCTGCTATCTAAGACCACTCTTTCCAGCTAGTTTATGAAGCAGTCTCAGGATTCAGGATGTGGTTTCTGTCTCTGTGGCTTTGCCTAGGGACAGCACAGGGAATTTTTTTGCCCATCCAGTATGGGTGTCTTTCTGCAGCCACAGAACTTGGGCCTTCCAAGGGCAGAGACATCCCTTGGGGATTTGGCTTTTTCCTCTCTCTCTGTCTCTCTCTCCTTCTCTCTCTTCAGACTGGAAGCTGTGACTCCAATATCAAAATCAAAGCTGCCTGCGGCCAAAGACTGGGCTTCTCTGGGCACTAGTAGTAAAGAACCTGCCTGCCATTGCAGGAGACATAAGAGACACAGGTTCGATCCCTGGGTTAGGAAGATACGGTGGAGAAGGGCATGGCAACCCACTTCAGTGATCTTGCCTGGAGAATCCCAAGGACAAAGGAGCCTGGTAGGCTATAGCCCATGGGGTCGCAGAGTCAGGCATGACTGAAGCAATTTAGCGTGAGGTCAAAGACTATGCCTCCCCCATCAGACTTAGAGATCCCTGAAGTCAGGAGCTATCTCCCTCTCCAACACATTCATTGAACTCACCCCCTCCCTTCTTTCTCAACGTTCTAGAAGGATTCCTATACAAAGCAGCATCAGAGAGGAGAATGGGGAATATCAGTTCTCTTATACTAACTCATTTTTTTTTTACCCTTAGAAGAAACCCAAACTGTTACTTCTGGAGGGCCTGGAAGGTAGTGGTGCTGACGATGGGGTAAGGGCAGGGCTGGAAGCTTCAAGCTGGAGCCACACACCAGGCTGGGAGCAGGGTCACCACCTGGCAACTCCTAGACCGGAGAAGCAGCGTCTTCTGGTAGCCCACGTCTGGAAATCAAATTTCCTTTTCCAGTCCCCTGGCTCCAGAATCGGTCCTTTCAGGGCTCATCTTGAGTGGTGTGATTTATGGGGAGCAGCCAGCATTCTGCGAGGGCAAGACGCAGGCCTCTCCTAGCGGATTCAAGCCCCTCCTACTCTTATTAATTCACACTTTCCCATCAGCCTGGAGCACCCTGGAGGGGCCATTTCTTTTTACCTGAAGCAGAGACAGGCATCTTACTTGATTTACAGGCTCCAGGGGCGGGTGGCTCCTCCGCTGGTTGCTAAGGTATCTTTTAAATGGAAATCAGGGTGGAGAGATATCACAAATATCGTGCCAGCCATCTGCTAAATGTTGCCTCTTCTGTCTGGAACAGCTTGAGGTGGTTCTGACGGGGAAGCAAGGCCCAGGGGCTGGGGGAAATGGGGGAGGGAAGTCTGTGGTCTCCACATCAAGTGAAGGAAGGGGAACTTTCATTTTATGCCACCATGTCTGCCATGTCCCTTGGCTTTCCCCTTTCTGTCCTCATCCTTCTTTTTCCCCTTTTGTTTTAAATGTAAAATCCCATCTGGAGATTCTGATTACAAGCCACCAGCCTCGTTCTACAACTCTAAATTCATTGCCAGTATGTTTAATTGTGTGCATGCGTTGTGTGCATGTGTGTGTGTGTGTGTGTGTGTGTGTACGTGAGTGACTCACTACTGTTGGGCCTGACAGGTGGGTCTTCCTGAGCCAACAAGGCCTCAGCTTCTGAGAACACCAGCATTCCTTCCAGGCCCCTCTCCAAGCAGGAAACACAAGTGCCCAGATATAGTTGAACAGCTGGGCTGTCCCAGGTTACTAAGCAATCTCGTAGTAGAGGCAGCCAGTCTCTACGTACACCAGGCACGCGGAAGCCTCTGGAGTGTCTCTTCTCTATCAGGGTCCTCTCTCTCTTCTTCTACCATTAGGATGGCCCGGAGCTAGACTCGCCTGAGCTCAAATTGTGATTCTTCTTGGGGGAGCCGGGAGAGTTTGGGCAGGTCCAAATCTCTTTGAACCTCATTTCCTGGTGGTTAAAATAGAGGTAGCAATACTCAGGTCATCAGGTATGGAAGGGCTGCTTGCTCACTGGACAAGTCTGCTTGGCTAAGGAGCTCTCCAAACGCCCAGTGGGGACACCACTTTCTAACTACACAAGAGCACTTTTGGACCAGCCTTAGCACTCACCTTGCAGAGTTGTGAAAACCAAGTGCAGAACCTAGGGAAGAAGAGAGGAGACACCGTTCCTTCCCTAGGTAAACTTCTGGAGACGTGCTGATTTTCTCAGCCACTGTAGGTCCAGAGGAGACTGTTTCTCTTCCTCTCCAGCTCATTGCCTTTGTTTCTCTGGCAACTTCCCTGACTCGCCCCTCCCCTCCCCAGTCCTGGCTCATAGACATTCCGAGCAGACAAGGTCTGGCTCCATTGCAGATGGATTCTTCCCATGAAGGCTGATTCTGACATTTGATACCAGCATCCATTTCACAGCCTCCTTCAGATCCCCATGCACCTCTCTCAGTTTTGCCCACAAATAATCCTATGGCCCCGCCTGCCTGCTTTCATCGGCTTCTTTGTTCCTGATCCTAGCCTTCTACTCCTAATCTCCACCTCTCCGTGGTCCCCTCCACCACCTACACCATTCCGAGATGCTAAGAGGGACCTGGGTTGCTCTTTCTAGCATTTGCTAAAATCCCTTCTCAAAAGAGAGAGCCCTCTGCCCCCTAGGGTGTACGCTAATTGCCTGTTTTTCACCCTGTTCTCCTCACCTCCCTCCCAACTTGGGATTTAAGCTGCTTTTTGTTGGTTATGAGAGTAATATATTAAGTGACAGTTCTCAGAATACAATTTTAATTAAGATTCAATAGTCACTTCTCTGTCACTAATCTTCCATGCTGATTACTTAAAATATATTTACCCAGCTCTATTATGTCACTGATTTGAATTCATTAGACATTTGTTAATCCTCAACAAACTTTTCTTTTTAAATGTGGTTTGTTTAGCATAATTTACAAGGACAAAACTGTTTGAAACCATAGGCCCCATGCGACCCAAAGTGTCCAGATCTTTCCTGCTAGCTATTGCCTTGTTACTCTCTCCCAGAGGACAGCCAATGGAGGCAGGATGGAAAGGCACAAGGATGCTGTGGGACAGGGCAATCGGTCCATGTGACACTGATGCTGCCCATACTGGTTAGCCTCCAGGACACAGGGCAGGGTTGGAGAGGGTGGAGAGAGGATCTGGAGGGGCAGTGGGAGATACCCCCACAGGCCACCAACAGCCTCGGCCCTGAACTTACAAGTACCTGACAAGGATTATTACCGTTTCCTGCGTGTGCTGTGATGGGAAGACGTTGGGAAGTGCTGCTGAGCCTTTGAAAATGTAGGGTTGATGGTTGCCCGAGGGGAATGATGGGAGGAAGGGATAGTTAGGGAGTTTGGGATGGACATGTACACACTGCTCTATTTAAAATGGATAATCAACAAGGTCCTACTGTACAGCACAGGGAATTCTGCTCAACGTTATGTGGTATCCTGGATGGGAGGGGAGTTTGGGGGAGAGTGGATACATGTATATGTATGGCTGAGTCACTTTGCCATCCACCTGAAACTATCACAACACTGATAATCAGCTATACTCCCAATACAAAATAAAAAATTTAAAAGAAAAAGAAAATGCAGTGTGACAAGCATTCATGAGGAGAATGCCTTTCTCAAGCCCCGTCCCTTCCTCCATAAACATACACACACACACACACATACAGGCACACAGCCACCTCCAGTTTAACTAGCAAGGGACATCCCTGGGTGTGACTGTCGCTGTCCCTGTGTCCCCAGTGGGTATAGGAGATACCTCTCACCTCTCCTTGAGCAGACACAGTGGCCAGAGATGTAGTTTATGACAGCAGTGAGCCAACCTGGAAAGCATAGCAGATGACTGGCAGAAGATGCTTCTGAAGCTTCTGTGTGACCAGGCCACCCCACGAAGATGGTTTCCTCAGCTGATTAGCCAAGTGAGTGCTGGCTCTGGCCAGTGTTGATACAGAGCTCAGAACTCAGTGACAATATCAGAAATTCACCAGGCTTAGCACCATAATTCATTCGTTCATTCATTTATTCCATACTGATTGAGCAACTTACTATTTGGTGGGTGTGGTATTGGTGCTAAGATACTGTGACGGGGAGACACAATAGATACATTCCCTGCCTCATGGAGTTTCTGGTCTAGGAAGGCAGACATGTAAGGGATTAGGGAACTATATAAATGTGATGAGTGATACATAGGACAAGTATAGGGTTGCTGTTGTTGTTCAGTCACTCAGTCATGTCCGACTCTTTGCAACCCCAAGGACTGCAGCATTCCAGACTTCCCTGTCCTTCACCATCTCTCGGAGCTTGCTCAGACTCAAGCCCATTGAGTTGGTGATGCCATCCAACCATCTCGTCCTCTGTTGTCCCCTTCTCCTCCTACCTTCAATCTTTCCCAGCATCAGAGTCTGTTCTAATGAGTTGGCTCTTTGCATCAGGTGGCCAAAGTATTGGAGCTTCAGCTTCATCATCAGTCCTTCCAAAGAATATCCAGGGTTGATTTCCTTTAGGATTAACAGGTTTTAACTCCTTGCAGCCCAAGGGAGTCTCAAGAGTCTTCTCCAATACCATAGTTCAAAAGCATCAATTCTTGGTGCTTGGCCTTCCTATGGTCCAACTCTCACATCCATACATGACTACTGGAAAAACCGTAGCTTTGACTAGATGGACCTCTGTTGGCAAGGTAATATCTCTGCTTTTTAATATGCTGCCTAGTTTTTTTGAGTCTAGGTTAGTTAGTTCAGTCACTCAGTCATGTATGACTCTTTGACATCATGAATCGCAGCATGCCAGGCCTCCCTGTCCATCACCAACTCCCAGAGTTTACCCAAACCCATGTCCATCGAGTCGGTGATGCCATCCAGCCATCTCATCCTCTGTCGTCCCCTTCTCCTCCTGCCCTCAATCCTTCCCAGCATTAGGGTCTTTTCCAATGAGTCAACTCTTCACATAAGGTGGCCAAAGTATTGGAATTTCAGCTTCAACATCAGTCCTTCCAATTGACACCAAGGACTGATCTCCTTTAGGATGGACTTGTTGGATCTCCTTGCAGTCCAAGGGACTCTCAAGAATCTTCTCCAACATCACAGTTCAAAAGCATCATTTCTTCAGCGCTCAGCTTTCCTCACCGTCCAACTCTCACATCCATGCATGACTACTGGAAAAAGCATAGCTTTGACTAGATGGACCTTTGTTGACAAAGTAATGTCTCTGCTTTTCAATATGCTAAGTTGGTCATAACTTTTGTTCCAAGGAGTAAGCATCTTTTATTTTCACGGCTACAATCACCATCTGCAGTGATTTTGGAGCCCCCAAAAATAATGTCTGACACTGTTTCCACTGTTTCCCCATCTATTTCCCATGAAGTGAAGGGACCAGATTTCTGAATGTTGAGCTTTAAGCCAACTTTTTCACTCTCCTCTTTCACTTTCATCAAGAGGCTTTTTAGTTCATCTTCACTTTCTGCCATAAGGGTGGTGTCATCTGCATATCTGAGGTTATTGATATTTCTCCCAGCAATCTTGATTCCAGCTTGTGCTTCCTCCAGCCCAGTGTTTCTCATGATGTACTCTGCATATAGGTTAAATAAGCAGGGTGACAATATACAGCCTTGACGTACTCCTTTTCCTATTTGGAACCAGTCTGCTGTTCCATGTCCAGTTCTAACTGTTGCTTCCTGACCTGCATACAGGTTTCTCAAGAGACAGGTCAAGTGGTCTGGTATTCCCATCTCTTTCAGAATTTTCCACAGTTTATTGTGATCCACACAGTCAAAGGCTTTGGCATATAGGTACTAAGGGGAAAATAGCAGGAGGGTCTGTTTTGGTCTAGATTTTGGACAGGCTTTCTGGAGCAAGTGATGTTTAAGCTGAGCCTGGAGATAGACTAGGAGTTTTGTTAGACAGGAGTGGAGGTGGGAGAGAAGCCAGGAAGAGACCAGAACAGGGAGGAAGTCCCAGAGGAAGAGCAGCCTGGCATTTATAAGTGAAAGAGGTTGAGTGTAGTTGAAGCAAGAAGAACAAAGGGAGAGAGAGTTGGGAGAAATAAAGTGAAAAAATGGGCAGAACCAGCTCTTGCAAAGACTTATTCTTATGCCAAAAAGATAAGAAGAAGGTCAATGTTGAAGGAGAAGATTCCTGTCTGTGTTATTAGGACTCAGCTAAGTGTGACCAGTCTAGAAGGTCAGACATATTTACTTGTTGAGAAAGTGGCAGGCGGACATCTCTGGGGTGGATGTGACTGGTGGGACCAGGGTCAGGGCAGGCTAGTACCCTTCGTGGAAGAGGTCCATGAGAGCAGGGGCTGGCAAGGTGGGCAGTTGCCCATGGGACTTCAGAGCAAAGATGCATGGAATTAGGCATGTTGACAAAGACTTTTAATGAAGGTGACCATAATGAAGATGAAAAGGAGAAAAAGCCTGTGGAACAGAGGCAAGCAAACTTTTTCTGTAAAAGGCAAGACAATAGGCTTTGCTGGCCCCATTCGATCTGTTGCAACTACTTACTCCCATCATTGTAGCATGAAAAAAAAGAACCATAGACAATATGCAGACGTGTGAAAGGCCATGTTCTAATAAAACTTTATTTACAACTATGGATGGCAGGCTATATTTGGCCCTTGAAATACAGTTAGCTAACCCCCGCTGTAACGGTGCTGTCCAGCATAAGAGCCCATAGTCACATAAGGCTATTGAGCACTTGAAATGTGCTCTAAGTGTTAAATACATTTAGATTTTGAAGACTTAGTACAAATAAAAAAGAATGTTACACACCTCATTCATAATTGTTTCTATTGATTACACATTGAAATAATATTTTAGGTACAGTAGGCTAAATTAAATACCTGATCAAAATTGATTTCACTTGTTTCTTTTCACTTTTTTAATAATGCTGTGTAATTTAAATATAATTTAATATGTATGTAATTTATAATTACATTCATGGCTCATGTTACATTTCTATTGCATCATGGTATTCAGGAATAATCCTACAGATGAAATGTAGAGTAAGTTTCTAGCACTAACGCCTCTCAGGTGGGAGATTTACCTTTAAAGTGATACAATGATGGAATTCAAATCTTCACAATAAAGTAATATTCAATTGGAATAGGTTTTTTTATTTACAAAGCATTTTTTTGAGAAACTGTAAATATTTACTGAGATGTAAAAAATGTCTTGCTATATAAAGAGATGTCTCATATTTCATAGAAGATAGACTCTGACAAATATGTTAATTATTCTAAATTAATTTAGAATGGGTTTTAAAATTTACTATATATCTTGTTTTTTTTGTATCACCTAGTTGTCTGCATCTGTCCTCCTCAAACAGAGCAATGGAGCTCTGCGTTCTCAAGATATTAATAGTTGTTATGCAAAAAAAGAAGTATATTTAACTAAAAAAAGAAGCCACATGGAATTAAACATTAATTCAAATTTCTTTACTGCCACAGAATTTCTCAACCCTTCTGAACTTGCTAGTGCGTAGAGAGCTTTCACAAGAGTAAGAGAGGGTGTTCTTCCCAATTCACTGGCCTTAGGAGTCTTCCTTGTAGAACCCAATTCACACTCCTAGAAGGCAAATTGAGAGGTGCTGGTCTGAGTGATGCAACAAAACCAGAGTGCATGATTTTCCAAAAGTCCAGCTCAGTGGATGTTTTTAGCACCACGTAATTAGAACCACACTGGATGCAACATGGAATAGTGAGAAAACTATAAAATTTGAAGGTTCAAAGACCTGAACCAAAGCCCCACCCCTTCCTTTCCTGGATAACCATTCTTGCAAAAGCATGTTCTATGTGACAGGTGGTGCTTTAGGCCTTTTATTCGGTGGTCAATTAAAAACAAGTCTCAACTGTTTGGAGCTTTGTTGCCATTGAAGAAGACAAATGGTAACAAGACATGTAGATGAAATATACAGTAAGATAGATAGTGATCGATTCCAGGGAGAAAGCAGAGCACGGAAGAGAGATGTGCGCAGAAGGTGGGGTCTTGGTGAGAAAATGACTTTTTCATAAGGACCTGAAGGAGGTTCCTAGGCTGCGGACAAGTCCTCATCTATATACACTGATAAGTCCGTCCCTCTGAAGGGTGCTCCCAAAGCCCAGGCGAGGTGATGTATACAAAAATCTGGGCAGGGGACCAGTACCTACTGAGTGCTCAGAAGAATCTATGCCTTGGTTTCCCATCCCACCCCCTTCTTCACTCCCCTAAACTCCCAGAGACTTACCCACTCTGTGGATCCTCCATGATGAAGAATTTATCCAAAGCCAGTTCCCCACTTAACCTGGTGACTCCCAGCTCTCTCCTTGTCCACCTTCTTGTTCTTAGGGAATGCTGGTCCAATCTGATTTCACAGTGAGCTTAATCCAGTTTAGAAGGCAAAACCACTTCAAAAGGCTGTTATAATGTACGTTTCAAATCCCAAGATTACTAGACAAGCCACTGGTATGGAATTATCCATCCATTCATTCATCCAACAAGTATTGAGCACCTACTGTGTTCCAAGCACTGTGCTAGATGCACCGCTGTTTAGTCGCGAAGTCGTGTCTGACTCTTCGTGACCCCCCAAGGACTGCAGCCCGCCAGGCTCCCCTGTCCATGGGATTTCCTCAGGAAAAAAATACTGGAGTGGGCTGTCATTTCCTTCTCAAGAGGATCTTCCTGATCCAGGGATTGAACCTGTGTCTCCTGCATCAGCAGGCAGATTCTTTACCACTGAGCCACCTGGGAAGTGATTAGAGTGATGAACAGAACAGACAAAAGTGCTTGCCCCCCCCTGGAACTGACATTCTAGTTGGGGAGATAGAAAATATCCCATAAACATAATTAATAAGTAAATCAAGTAGGCTGTTTCAAGGCGATAAGAGCTAAGGAGAAAGGAAACAGTAGAACGGTTATCAGTGGGATTGCTAGAAGCGATCACTCCTGTGTGAGCAGATGCCATTCTCTCCTGCTTCCTAGGGCAGCCGGAAGGTGTGAGGGAGGGTGCTGCGGGTGAGGGCGTTACGAAGTCACCTCCCAAACCTGACCTTGTGTCCTTCCCTTCCAGGCACCACGGCCTGAGTGACCAGACCATGGAGACCCTGCTTGGAGGCCTGCTGGCATTTGGCATGGCGTTTGCTGTGGTTGACGCCTGTCCCAAGTACTGCGTCTGTCAGAACCTGTCTGAGTCACTGGGGACCCTGTGCCCCTCCAAGGGGCTGCTCTTCGTGCCACCTGACATCGACCGGCGGACAGTGGAGCTGCGTCTGGGAGGCAATTTCATCATCCACATTGGCCGCCAGGACTTCGCCAACATGACGGGGCTGGTGGACCTGACCCTGTCCAGGAACACCATCAGTCATATCCAGCCCTTCTCCTTCCTGGATCTGGAGAGCCTGCGCTCCCTGCACCTCGATAGCAACAGGCTGCCCAGCCTGGGGGAGGACACACTGCGGGGCCTGGTCAACCTGCAGCATCTCATCGTGAACAACAACCAGCTGGGCGGCATCGCGGACGAGGCCTTCGAGGACTTCCTGCTGACGCTGGAGGACCTGGACCTCTCCTACAACAACCTCCAGGGACTACCCTGGGGCTCCGTGCGGCGCATGGTCAACCTGCACCAGCTGAGCCTCGACCACAACCTGCTGGACCACATCGCGGAGGGCACCTTCGCCGACCTGCAGAAACTGGCCCGCCTGGACCTCACCTCCAACCGGCTGCAGAAGCTGCCCCCGGACCCCATCTTCGCCCGCTCCCAGGCCTCGGCTCTGACCGCCACGCCCTTCGCGCCACCCCTGTCCTTTAGTTTCGGGGGCAACCCGCTGCATTGTAACTGCGAGCTCCTGTGGCTCCGCAGGCTCGAGCGGGAGGACGACCTGGAGACGTGCGGCTCCCCGGGGGGCCTCAAGGGCCGCTACTTCTGGCACGTGCGAGAGGAGGAGTTTGTGTGCGAACCGCCGCTCATCACCCAACACACGCACAAGCTGCTAGTCCTGGAGGGCCAGGGGGCCACGCTCAAGTGCAAGGCCATCGGGGACCCCAGCCCCCTCATCCACTGGGTGGCCCCCGACGACCGCCTGGTGGGGAACTCCTCCAGGACCGCCGCGTACGACAACGGCACCCTGGACATCCTCATCACCACGTCCCAGGACAGCGGCGCCTTCACCTGCATCGCTGCCAACGCCGCCGGCGAGGCCACGGCCGCGGTGGAGGTCTCCATCGTCCAGCTGCCGCACCTCAGCAACAGCACCAGCCGGGCGGCACCTCCCAAGTCCCGCCTCTCGGACATCACCGGCTCCAGCAAGACCAGCCGCGGGGGTGGAGGCAGTGGGGGCGGGGAGCCTCCCAAAAGCCCCCCGGAACGGGCTGTGCTGGTGTCTGACGTGACCACCACCTCAGCCCTGGTCAAGTGGTCGGTCAGCAAGTCTGCCCCGCGGGTGAAAATGTACCAGCTGCAGTACAACTGCTCCGACGATGAGGTACTGATTTACAGGTGAGCCGGGGCTGCCGCAACGCAGGGAGGTGTCCGGATGCTCCTGGAGGAAGTGATGGGGAGGGCTTAAAGCTGCTCCCACCTATGCCACCCCCCACTCCCCACCCCCTAGAGGTGTCTGTGCCATTCCAGGGACAAACTGTGCCATTTGTGCAGGTGAGAGGAAATAGAAAGAACATAATGTACAAGTTTAAGGAGGGGGTGCCCTACCCGTGCAGACTGGAGAGATGTGTATGTGGGAGGTCCGTGCGGTGGTAGGTGGTCTTGATGACTATGAGCTCCCAGTTTTCTGGTTTTTCTTTTTAATTAATTTATTTTAATTGGAGGATAATTATTTTACAATATTGGGATCAGCCACATTTGAGCCTTAGATGGAGGACACACAATAACAATAAGCAGATCTCTTGGCCAGAGGATCTGACTCCTCCAAAGAAGATTGAATCTGACCTTCACCTAGACTCATAGGTAGTCATGGCTAAGGTCAGGAAGTGTAGAATTCAGATCATCACTCTGCCATTTGCTAATCATTTAATTCTCTTGCCCTGCCTCACTTTTCCTCATCTGTACAATGGGGATAATCCACACCTGACTTAGTCTGTGGGTGAAAGTGAAACCGTTAGTTGCTCAGTTGTGTCCAGGTCTTTTCGACCCCATGGATTGTAGCCACCAGACTCCTCTGTCCTTGGAATTATCCAAGAATACTGGAGTAGATAGCCATTCCCTTCTCCAGGGGATCTTTCCAACCAAGGGATCAAACCTGAGTCTTCTGCACTACAGGCAGATTGTTTACTGTCTAACCCACCAGGGAAGCCCAAACTGGCTGAAAGAAGAAAAAGGGAGAGGTAATGTGTTAGTTCATGTAACTGAAAACTCAGCAACCCGCCTCAGACCGAGCTAGATCAAAGGGCCCACAAGCATCCTGCGCTCGGTTTCTTTGCTTCCCTAAGTTTCATTTCCTTCTGGGTTTGCCTTCACCGTCAGATACCTCTTTCCTCTGGGCAGCCCTAGAGGAAGAGCTTCCCTGTCCCAGTTGTTCTGCCGAAGTCCTGCATGAGCTCTGATTAACCAGAGCAGGTCATGTGAGCCAGTGGATATTAGGTCACCCTGCCAGCCGTCCTGACCTCTCCGGGTGTCAGTCTTTTCATCTGTAAAATGGAGACAATAGTGTTGACTTTGTCGATCTGCTGTGAGGATCAAAGGGTCATTTCTTAGGCTGGTAGACGGGAGGCTAAGACTCAAAAGCTGCAACAGAATTGCTTAAGTTGTTCAGAAGAAAGGCTCCATCAGATGATGGAGCCAAGCTAAAGGGTCAGGGTCTGACCATAGGTGTGTTTCCTTTGCAGCCAGATTCCCGCTTGTGTTAAACATGACAGATGTGGCTTAGAGTCTTACAGCTCAAGGAATGTATGGTTTCTTTTGAAATCCTGTGTGTTTTATATTATGCATTCAAAATGATTATTCTGAGAAGGGATCCCATAGACTTAACCAGATAGCGGAAGGGTCCATGGTGCAAGAGAGCTCTGGAACCTTGATCCATTGGTGAGGTTTCTTCCAGCTCTGACTTTCTCACTTGATGAATAGGTCTCTGGATGGGAAGGTGTGGACAAAGAAAGGCATTTATTCACCAAATGAAGTTCATGAGATGGAGTGGGGGGAGCATCATGGACACTGGTGGAGCCAAGGAACTTCCCTTACCTGTGTCATACATGTGGCTTGTCTGGAGGGCAGTTTCTTTCTCAGGATGTAAAAAAACAGCATTAGAACTTAACTGAAGTATATGCATTCATATATATATGAAATTAAATAATACATATTGTTATATATACGAAATTAATATGTGACATACATGTGAAATTAAACAACATACATATGTATTTTGCTGCTTACAAAAGTAATAGTCTTTGTAGAAAATTTGGAACATTGACAAAATGATAAAGAGATAGATAAAAATTGCCTGAAATCCCACCACTCATAGTTAACCAGAGCATTTGGTCTCTAAGTTTTATTTCACTTTAAAACAATACTCATGATCAATCTAATGTGTCCTTTTGTTTCTTAATTCTTTCCACTCAACATTGTAGCTTGGTTAGATTCCACAATATTAAAATATTTTTATTTGGCTATAACATAATTTATTTAATCAATCTTTTATTTTTGGACATTTAGGCTGTTTCCATTTTTCAATATTAAAAGCAATAAAAAACCAGTAAAGCAGCAAAGGATATATCCTTTTACATAAATATATTTATGCAAAATTTCAGTGATTTCCTTAGCCTATTTTCCTAGGGGTTGAGTCATGGTTTCATAGGTAAATAATAATCTTTATACATTGCATATAAACACTTAGTTATCCTCTCACCAGTAAGAGGTACCCGTTTTGACCACACCCTTGCCAATTACAGATATATAAATACTTTCATTTTTGCCAATCTCATAGGTGAAAAATGGAACTTGTTTTAATTTGCATTTCTTTGATAGCATGTGAGGCTGACCTTTTGAAAATAAGTATATTTCTTCACTTGTGAATTTATTATATGGTTTTGACTTTGATATAAAGTGTAAAGGCGAAAAGCTACCAGCTCTGAGGCCTACACAGGCATAGGATGAAGGGAAATGCAGTTTGCAAGGGAAGAGATGCTGGCATCAATGTGGCAAAAAGCCAAGATTGCCAAGATGGAGCCCCTCCCTGGGGCATCTCAGAAATCCTGGGAGGACCCCAAGAGGGGTCAGAGTTATGCTTCTGAAGTCAGTCAAAGCTGAATTAAAACCACTTTTATTTGGTGATTGAGATCTTGGAGACACTAGCTTTATAAATAGACGTATAGGCAGACTTTGGAAATATTTTGGATTGGGTTCCAGACCATGGCAATAAAGCAAATATTGCAATAAAGCAAGCCACATCAATTTTTTGGTTTCCCCATGCATATAAAAGTTATGCTTACACTATACTGTAGTCTATTAAATGTGCAAAAACATTATGTCTAAAAAAACAGTATGCATACTTTAATTAAAAAATACCTTAATGCTAAAAAAAATGCCAACCATAATCTGAGCCTTCAGAGAATCTTAGTAGTAACACCAAAGATCACTGATCACAGACACCATAACAAATATAATAATAATGAAAAAAATTTGAAATTGTGAGAGAATTACCAAAGTGTGACACAAAGATATGAAGTGAGAAAATGCTGTTAGAAAAACATCACCGATAGACTTCTTCAGTGCAGCATTGCCCCAAATCTTCAATTTGTAAAAAATACAGCATTTGCCAAGTGTAATAAGCAAAGTGCAATAAAGAAAAGTAAATGGAAGCATCAGGAAGCTTAGGGAAAAAAATGCAGATAACAATGCTGACTTCCTTTTATTGAGGTCTTGAAGATTAGAAGAGAAACATCATGGAAAGCTTTCTGAATCGTGCAGGCACATAGTAAGTATTCAGGCAATACAACTGATTATTAGCAATAGGGGTAGAAGTAACAGTAATGGAGCGAGTGAGAACATTATTCTGTCTGCCAACCTGGGGGGCAAAGGGAAGAGGAAGATTAGATACACAGCTCAATCTTTAAGAAGCCAGATTTCCAAAATTTAAAGGAAAAGGACAATGTGATTCTGAAGCCAGTTAATAGTAACAGCAATCACTAGACAGCATTTTTGCCAGCTTACTGTAGGTTTTACACATAGCTTTCCAAGAAGTAAGTATCTCATTTCATTCTCCTGGACATATCAGAAGTATAAAGGACCAAGAGAATTAAACTCTCCCAAGGTCGCGCCCCTGACTTCAGTTCCAAAATTCAGCCACCGTGGCCATTCTACCTTCATCTTGTTAGGACAAATAGGAGACTCCAAGGGAAGAACCACTAGGTTTTTAGAAAACAAATTGTCTCCACAGGAAAGAAGAGACACCAACCAGGCTACATAGTGGCTCTGTGATATGCTCAGCCTTCAACAGGGACATGTTCGCAAGAGGGGCAGAAAGGTTTCTGTCCGAAGATCAATATGACAACACTCAAAAAACTATGATCATGGCATCCAGTCCCATCATTTCATGGCAAATAGATGGGGAAAAAGTGGAAACAGTGACAGATTTTATTTTCTTAGATTCCAAAATCACTGCGGATGGTGACTGCAGCCACGAATTTAAAAGACACTTGTTCCTTGGAAGAAAAGCTATGACAACCCTAGACAGCCTGTTAAAAAGCAGAGACATCACTTTGCTGACAAAGGTCCATGTAGTCAAAGCTATGGTTTTTCCAGTAATCATGTATGGATGTGAGAGTTGAACCATAAAGAAGGCTGAGCGCCAAAGAATTGAAGCTTTCAAACTGTGGTGCTGAAGAAGACTCCTGAGAGTCCCTTGGACAGCAAGGAGATCAAACCTGTCAATCCTAAAGGAAATCAACCCTGAATGTTCATTGGAAGGACTGATGCTGAAGCTGAAACTCCAATACTTTGGCCACCTGATGTGAAGAGCCGACTCATTGAAAAAGACACTGATGCTGGGAAAGATTGAAGGCAGGAAGAGAAGGGGAGAACAGAGGATGAGATGGTTGGATGGCATCACTGACTCAATGGACATGAGTTTGAGCAAACATTGGGAGATGGTGATGGACAGGGAAGCCTGGCATTCTGTATGTAGTCCATGGGGTCGCAAAGAATTGGACAGAACTGAGCGACTAAACAACAACAGCAACAATACATGATACAGAGATGCTCACGGCAGGGCTTTTAATCCATGTTCATCGCAGGAAGGACAAACCTGCTGGCTGAGAAGGAGGCTGCAGGAAGACTATAGACAAGAGCTGCAGGAAAAGCCACAGTTTCCAAATGGCCTCCATTTCCCCAGCAAGAACAGCCACAGCAATAATAGAACAAATTTGCATTGAGAGCTTGTTTGAACCGGGCACTATTCTGAGGACTTTATACATGTGAACTCAACAGTTTTCTCAAAACCCTGGGGGGTGAGAACTTCTGTTATTCCACTTCCCATATAAGAAACTGGCTTGTGGTTTCAGAGACAGAACTTGACTCCAGGCCACGTAGAAAGGGCAAGACCAATACTCAGGGAGGGAACTGAGGCCAATAGAGACATGTCATACCGCCCTGTGTTTGTTCTGGTCCCCAGGCCTCAACGGTCATGTCCCAGGACTAGAGGATGCAAACCAAAATTCCAAGCTCGTGGGAGTGAGCTTGAGACAGCAGGGACAGAAAGAGAAATGCCCGAGATGGGAAAAGTGCAGATATTCTGCTTTTGAAGAGTAGACTCTATAAAGCATAGGATGCTAGGCTGGGCGTGGACATTCCAAATTCCAGAAAGGATTGCTCAACAGATGACTGTAAGCCCTTGGCAAAGACTGCCGATTGCCAGAACCCCACAAGGAATCCTAGGGGGCAAATCATGCCCAGGTATTGAGTTGTCTTCAGGGGACACTATGACCCAGTTCTTTTTCTTTTTCATGTTTTAATTGAAGTATAGTTGATGTACATAATTTACAGATGTACGACACAGTGATTCACAGTTTTTAAAGGTTATATTCCATTTATAGCTCCTGCAAAATACTGGCTATATTCCCTGTGTTGTAGAATGCATCATTAAAGCTTATTTATTTTAAACATAATAGTTTAAATTATTCTTAATCTTTAAAACTTTAATCTTCTTAATCCCCATCCCAGTCTTGCCCCTCCACCCGACTAGTATAACCTCTCCTTTGTTCTCTATATCTGTGAGTCTTTCTTTTTGTTACGTTCACTGTTTTGTGACCCAGTAGGTCTTTTCATCTGCCTCCCTCATCATTCACAAGGACAGCCCTTCTCAGTGACATCCTTCCTGACATGAGATTCTCTCTGTGAGACCCCATCCTCATGCGTCTCCAAGTGGGGGGTGTGGACCAGAACCTGTGGGGTGGTAGGTGCTGTTGGAAAACATCCTAGTGGGTTTCCAGTGGCTGTGACTCAGTGCCATAGACAGAGTGCATCACAATGGTAAAGGACAGTTGACAAAAATCCCACCGAGTGTGGGCCAAAACGAAGATGTGTAACCTGTGAGATGAACTTGTAACTGGTCGACCAGATTATTTTTTAGTTCCTTTTTTTTTTTTCAAAAATTTAGTTTTAATTGGAGAATAATCGCTTTACAGTGTTGTGTCAGTTTCTGCCATGCGACAGTGTGAGTCGCCTGTAAGTATACATATGTTCCCTCCCTCGTGAGCCCCCCTCCCACCCCACTCCCATGTGCAAATAGACAGCTAGTGGGCAGCTGCTGCAGAGTGCAGAGAGCTCAGCCTGGCGCTCTGTGGCCAGGTTGCTTAACAAATTGATGGGCACAGGGGAGAAAGCCTCTTCCTTGTACCTCCACACCTGCCCCGTTCTGCGCTGCTCAGAATATTTTCTTATTGACATGGATAACGACACAGAAAATATGTGTTCTCTTTGGTTCAAAAGCTCAGCTGCCGTAGTTCAAGATGAAGAAAATCTGGCTTGATGGGAATTTTGTGTGGCATCAGCTCAGAGTTTTAGCTGATCTCAAGGATGTTGTGGCTGAAAAGTGATGGAGCTGCCAAAAGATTCCTGTAATTGGGGGCTGTGTTAACAGAAGTCAAGTGCCAAGATCACGGGGGGTTGCAATTTTAATCCCTGAGTCATTTTGAGCTGGTCAGAGCAGAGCTGTAACACATTTGCTACAGGAAGACACAGTCTTCAGAGATTATCTTCCCCAGGAGCAATAAATCCAGAGATCCACTGGTGAAAATGGGATCCTAGAATCTTGTGAGATGGGCAGAGGTTGGAGATGACAGGATTTGGGAAAGAAGTCATATATCCTTTAATTTATTCACAGAACATATGAGTAAAAAAGAACACACACACTCAAAAGCAGGCATTGGCTCACTACAACAAAAAAATTCCAACAGCAGCACCTGTACACACCTCTCTCATTGCTCTCCACCTGGCTGCAAAATGACTTGGCTTGTATCTTTCTTCCTCTCTAACATGTACCACTTGTGCATACTCATCTCTGCACCTCCAGCTCCTAGTGAGACCTGGCGGACAACGGCTAGTGGGTCCATATCTGGTGAACTGAACAGAATGGAAGTGAATATCAGTGCTGCCCGACTGCAGACAAAACAGGGGCTGCCACAAGGTAGCGAGCTGCCCAGACCAGGACGATTCGAGCGGAACCCAGCTGATTCCATACCAGGGATGCCCAGTGGGCAGCCTGACTGTGACATTTGACTTACATGATCCCACCCTGATGGTCTGTGACTCTGGTTAAGGCTTATTATCCCATAATCAAGACAATATGGTTACCACAGTTGCTAAATCCACCTGCTTTTGCCAGTTGGGGCCACATGGTATCTTGCCTCCCAGGGTTAGGGTGCCCTGTCTTATAGGGGTTTGAGCCTAGGGCCTGAGCTTGCAGACAGGGACCTTAGTGGAGGCTTAATTGTCCAGCCAGATTGGACATGTCATTGACAGGTCACCATTGACTGACACCATGGGCCTGCAGAAACCCTGCGAGCTGGGAGCTGTGTGTGAACCATTAGGCTTCCCTGGTGGCTCAGCAGTAAAAAATCTGCCTGCAATTCAGGAGAGGCGGGTTTGATCCCTGGGTCAGGAAGATCCCCTGGAAAAGGAAATGGCAACCTACTTCAGCTGATTCTTGCCTGGGAAACCCAATGGCCAGAAAATCCTGGTGGGCTATCGTCCATGGGGTCAAAAAAGAGTCAGATACGAATCAGTGACTGAACAACGACAAACAACAACAATCTACATACCAGGAAGGGGAAGTAGAGGCCTGGTTAATCCCAAACAATGGATGATTCAGGATTTGAATTTGGCTATGAGACAGTGTCTTGCTTTTTTTATTATCAGATGATTAGCTCCCTAATTATCTAAGGGTTTTTGCTGACCTCACAAGGCATTTGCCTTCCCTGAGTACCCATGACTGAGCTCTGCAGGCAGCTCTGGGTCGTACTAGACACAGACAGTCCACAAGTGGGACCATGTGACTGGGGAAGGCTGACTCCTAAATCTGTCAGCCCCAGGGCCTGCCCTTTCAGGAAGTGACTAGCATTCGTGGGGGTAGTGTCGGAGGCAAGGGAGTCAATGAGGGGAAGAAGGCTGGGAGAGGGGAGTCAGAAAGAAGGGGGCCTCCTCTCCCCAAGGAGAGAGCAACAGCCCATCCCAGCTGTGCCCCATCCCCAGTATGACATGGTAAGTTAAGTGCCCCGCATGTCATTAGCAACCCAAGTGACATTCACAAACACTCGTCTCTAAGAGTCATCAAGAAGATCTGTCACGGGGCGTGATGTTGGAACAGTCCCCGGGAGGGCCAGGGGAACAGCCAGCGTACTTCTAAAGCACAACGTGGAATTAGCCAGGATGCAGCCTTGTCTTTGGGAGGCTTATTCTGCCGTCATCATCTCCATGTAGCAAAAGTGAGGGCTTATAATGCAAGAGACCCTGAAGGTGGTGGAAGACAGTAGCCATTCTATGCCCCACTGCAGCTTTATCTGCAGCACCCCATTCCTGTGCCATATTCCTCCATGACATATTCCCCATCTTGAAGGAGACTGGACCAGCTTACTGAGTTTTGCAGGGCTGGAGTGGGGCATTTTTTTAAAAAATTACTGTTGGTCTGTTTCACATCTAGGGAAAGAATAAAAGGGCAGAATCAGCCAGTCTCTGCTCCATCATTATGAATCAATACCCCAGTGGAGATTGCCCGTGCCCCCCACCCCATGGAAAGGTAGCTAATTGGAGCTCCCCAACAGGGTAGAGGGAAATTTACTAATGAACCTATGACTCTGTGGATATGGGAAGAAACTTCTGGGGAGGGTGCTCCCTAAAGTGTTAGTCATTCAGTCGTGTCTGACTTTTTGTGACCCCATGATCTGTAGCCCACCAGGTTTCTCTGTCCATGGAATTCTCCAGGTAAGAATACTGGAATGGATAGTCATTCCCTTCTCTAGGGAATCTTCCTGATCCAGGGATCGAACCCGGTCTCCTGCATTGCTGGCCGATTCTTTACCATCTGAGCCACCAAGAAAGCCAAGGTGAGCCATACCAGACATAAGAGCTGCCATTTATGCAGGGGGAGGGTTCTTTGATCCAGCTGCTTCCCCGGACATCTCAGCTTCTACTGAAAGGGTGGATTCAACCCCACTGTCAGGGAAAAACTGTGTGAAGGAGAAAGTTGGGGTGAGTAGAGTAGAAAGATTACTGGGAACTTCCTGGTTAGAGCCAAAATCAGCCTGCCTTGGGTTTTACATTTTTTTACACTGTTTGACTATTGAAATCTGACATCCACAAGCGGGGATGGACAAGACAAATATTATACCCATTTTATATCTGGTGAAACTGAATCTTTAATGAATTGAGATTTTCCAAGGTTCCACAAAGCAAAAACTAGAAATATTATGCCCCACATCCAATGCCAGGTACATGCTGTGTGAGACCTCTCACTAATATCTCAAGGAATTTTCCTTAAGGCTGGAGACTTGGGCTGAGGGACACCAACTGTGACTTCTTTGTCCCAGAAGGACAGGGTAATTCACTAAGAGGCTGCTGAGATTTTCTCTTCCAGTTTTAGTTGCTTTCCTCACATTTCTAAGGCCTAGCCATAGCAATTATAATGAACAGAAAACTCAACCAAAGGAGATTTAAATTCATAAGGGTTTATGTCTCCTGTGTAAAAGAAGTCAGTGGGAGGGAGTTTAGTCTGGGTTTCTGGGCAGCCTGGCCACCAAGGACCCAGTTCCAAGCTTTCTGCTCAGCCATCCTCAGCACACAGGTTCTGTCCTTAAGGTTTCCACATGGTGTGAAGTGGCTGCTGGCATGCTAGCTATCACATCTCCTTTCTATACAGTGGGAAAGACGAAAAGCAGAAGGATAAGCGGGCAAAGGAGAGGAGGTTCTCCCTCCAGTAACTTCTGCTTATATCTCTTTTGGCCATATCTGTCTGCAAGGGAGGCTGGGAAATGTAGTTTTTTAAAACTAGGCCAAATGCACTGCCAGTAATATAGCATTTCTAGAACCTGAGTTTGCACCCCAACTCTACCATTTACTAGTTCTGGGACCATGGGCAAATCACTAAGCCACTCTCATAATTTATACCAATAGTGGCATGAACTGAATGAGATCACATATTTGGAAGTGCATTTATGCAGTCAACTATGAAGTATCTGAAACATGTCAGGGCTTACTGTTATTAGGGGCCTGACAACTTCCCCTCCTTGGCCCCCTCTTCTTGTTCTTGTTCTCCAGGCTTCTTCTCGTGGCTCCATTCTTCAAAACTTACTCCAAGAGCTGTAAACTGGGAAAACAATCTGATAAAGTCTTAAGAGATCAAGGTATAAGGTGTAATCCCTTTAAGAAATCTTTGTAGTTCAATTGGAAACTCTGGAAGACCCAAAGGAGTAAATCTCTAAGGGTGGAATTTCAAAACCCACTGCAGGTTTGAGCATAGACCAGACATTTTTCAGGGGTGCCTTTCAAGAGCATCTCAAATCACATCACTGCTTTCTCATCCTGCCCCTCTTGCTCCACACAAGATGAACATCACTCAAATCCAGAACCTTCAGGGCATCAGTTCAGAGGTGACTAAATCCTCTATATGTCATTCCCTCTGTTCTCAAAAAGCTCTGTCTGAAGACATCTCTGAAAAGAGAAAAATTACAGGAGTAAAATTATTACAATGTGTACCAAGCCTTCTTTTCTTTTGGAATGTGGCTTTTCCCCCTTGTAGTGAAGGGAGAACCAGAGAGCCAGCTCCTTTCAGCCTCATAACAGCTTCAGGAGAGCCGGGAGTCAGGCAGGTGTGAAACCCAGGCATTCTGACACCGAACTTGAGGTTTCCCACCACCCTAGTGTTCCCCAAGCCTGGCTGTGTGCTGGAATCCATGGGGAGCTGCATCCTGTCTCCAGGAGATCCCAGGCCAGCTTCAGCGGGGGCCCAAGCATCCGTGTTTTTAAAAATTCCCCAGGGACTCTGATGTGTATTCCGCATGGGGCCATTATGCCTGGGGAATGGGCATTGATGGGAGACGAGCTGCTATAAATCCCACAGCTGGGGCTTCGGTATCTGAACTTCTGGTGAGAGAAGTCAGCAGACTGAGGTTCCCATCCCGGCTCTCCCATGCCCTTGTCACCTCACCTCTCTTAGACTTTGTTTCATCTGAAAATGCAAACTCACTGAAATGCAAACTCTTTCAAACGGGGTCATCTCCAAAGAGATAAAGTGTGTGAAACATTTAGGAAACAAAGCACTGTGTGCATTTTAGTTGCTGGGGTCATTTTTCTTACCCCTTTGGCTGAGGCTGAATCATGAATACCAGGAGGCTAGAATCAGGGACTCCAGACATGGGCTCTCATCTCCCCTCCCATTCCTTCTCTGAGCCTTGGGCTTCTCATCTGCAGAATGGGGATACTAGTGACTCCTAAAGGTGTTGTGAAATGTGAAAAGATATAAGGCGTGAAGAAGAGCAGCTTCAGATAGCGTGAAGTGCTTCTTACTGCGAAGATCTGACTATAGCGGTTTGACCAAACTGGGGATTTGTTTCTGTCATGTAATGAAATTCCAGAGGGCTGCGCTCAGTGGCATGGGAGTTCCATGGACCTCAGGGACTGAGGCTCCTTCTCAAGTTGCACAACCTTTAACATGTGGCTCTCTGGCTCTGAGCTCTCCGACCTTTCTCTCCAGGACTTCTTCCTGCGTGCCCAGCCCACAGAGAGGGCAGCTGAAGTGGAGGGGAGCTCATGTCCCCAGAAGCAGCCCCAGCCTATGCCAGAGGGAATTGAAGGATTAACACCCCAGCCTCCCCCCCCTAGGGGGGAGGAAAGACAGCTGAGGCGTGTTCTATGCAGTCCCCCTGAGGGTCCCGAGAGGACTGAGCCCAGATTGCTCACACTGCTAACTTGGTTAGCAATGCACCCTTTATGGACCTTCTTCCCCCAAAGAAGAAAGTCCTGGGCCCAAATAAACTATTGGCACTCAAATCTTTGTCTTGGAGTCTGCTCCCAAGAAAGCCAAATGAAGGAAGACAGACACCTACCTTTCAGACGAATCAGCCCCTTTATTTACTTACTTAGTTTTTAAAAGTCTTTATTGAATTTGCTACAATACTGCTTCTGTTTTATTTCTTGTTTTTTTGGCTGGGAGGCATGTGGGATTTTAGCTCTGCAACCAGGGATTAAATCCACAACCCCTGCGTTGGAAGGTAAAGTCTTAACCATCGAACTACCAGAGAAGTCCCTGAGTCTGCCCACTGAAAGAGTCCCCCAGGAATCCTACCCCATGACTCCCGCTTCTATTCATTGTATTTCCTCAAGTCTGCATCAGAGGCTGAGAAAGTTGGCCGTTTGTTCGGGCGTGTTGATTTCCCAAATAAAGTCAGGGCTCTGCTGGGGATTCAGGGGAGGAGGATGAATGTCCGGCAGGTGCGCAGCCCCAGAGAGCTCTATGGGTGAAAGCATCAGTGTTATTCACGTCTCTTGGCACCTACCTGCCCACACCACCCCAGGAGCCAGCAGCCTGCGCGTGTAGCTGAAGCCAGCCTGGGGAAGGAAGATGATCCGGGCTGCTTTTCTGCTCTGTGTGAGTGCTCTTCTCTCATCTCTAGAGACGCTGAGACAGGGAGAGAAGCTGAGGGGGCTGTCTGCGTCTTTGCCAATTAGACCTATGGTCTGGCAAGTGCATGTGTGATGAGAGTGGGCACCCTGTGGGTGACAGAAGGGCTCTGGATGTGAAGTCAAATTAACGCCCATCATCTTCAGAGCCTCAGAGGTGGTGGGGGTTGGTGAGCGAGCAGGATCACACAGAACCACAGACTGTGATGTGCCAGCCCAGGGTGAGAGCGGGGCCATGGAGACGCACAACGCGGATGAAGAAGCTCATTAAGTATTTACAAAGGAGAGCTATTTCTAGCTGGGGTGGGCTCCAGAGATGGCCTCCCACTTGTGCTATGGTTGCAGTGCTGATGCTGTGGGGAGGAGTACAGGTCCAGACGTGGGAACTCACTTCCACTGCCTTGTCAAGAAGGTACCTGTTCAGAACCTAAACATCGCATGGAGCTATTAAACACTTAACCTTCTAACCAGGTAATTCATTAGTGATAATACCAAGTTAAGGGGCTGTTCAGTTTAGTGACTGACCACCTAAAAGGTAAAAGTGAAAATGAATTGCTTGGTGAAGTTGATCCATTTGAGGTTTTTCATGAGCTAACGGAAGTGCATTCACAAGCCTGGGTGAGGAGGGGTGTATTCTGTAGCTGGGTGGCCAGAGCTTCTGGAAGCAGTTGGAGTGGACTGTAAGCTGTGTCCTAGGGAGTAGGTGGGATTTGGAAGAAAGAAGGGAGGGATTAGCTGTTTTAGGTGGAAGCAATAAGAAAGAGGCCAAGGAAGGAATGATCAGGCCTGGTCAAGGATCCCCGAAAACCCTGGTGTATTAGTCAGTGCTGCCACAATAATAATGCTGCATGACAAACAAGTCCAACATCTCAGTAGCTTACAGCCTATTGAATCTTCTTCCTTGTGGTTGTGCAGGTTGGTTGGAATTCACTGGGTCTCAGCTGGGCTTGGCTCCAGGCACCAAGTCTGGTTTAAGTCTTCTCTATGTATTTTATTCTGGAGCCCAGGTAGGGGGGCAGTGGTCATCTAGAGTATGTTTTTCTCATGGTGATAGCAGAAATGAAGAGGGCAGGTGAAGAAGCAAATGCCAAGCCTCTGCTGGTATTCCATCAGCTAAATCCCACGGGGTAAAAGCAAGTTACAAGGCCAAGCCCAAAGTCAAGGGGCAGGGCGTGCACATCACCCACCATCAGGCCATGGCAAGACTGTGGAGATTTCATTTCATTGTTATTTAGTTGCTCAGTCACGTCTCTCTTTGCCACCCCTTGGACTGTAACCCACCAGGCTCCTCTGTCCATGGGATTCTCCGGGCAAGAATACTGGAGTGGGTTGCCATTTCCTGTATCAGGGAATCTTCCCGACCCAGGGACTGGACCCGCATCTCCTGCCTTGCAGGTGGATTCTTTACCACTGAATAACTGAGAAAGCCCAATTAAACAGAAGTGGACGAACAGGTCCAACAGCTCAGTCTACCACACCTGGCTCATGTGGTAGAAAGGCTATAGTGCAGTGGGTCTCAAATTTGAACACGCATCAGAATCACCCAACAAACTTAACACTGTTAGCACAGCGACGCAGGGCCCTACACCCCTGAGTTTCTGATTCATTCGATTGGAGTGGGGTCTGAGAATCTACAATTCTAACATATTCTCCCAGTGATGCTGATGCTGTCCATCCAGGGGCCACTTGCTGATACACTTTGGTTTATGGAAATAATAGGAGGTTTGTTCAGAGAGAATGGAAGAGAGTAGGCTGTGAGGGGCTTGGAGTGTCACACACAGTAGCTGTATTTACTGAGCCCTAAATACATTCCAGGTATTGTGTTAAAGATGTGTATTTCATTCTCTTACGTGGTACTTTAAGCTTATGGCATTGCCATTTGACGGATGAAGACTCTGAAGGATAGGGAGGTATCATGACTTACAAGAACTTTATAGCTGTCCTGACTTCAGGTTTTCTCCTGTTGGCCGTGGGGAGCCAGGGTCAAGCTCTGAGGCAAGAAACGACCTGTGATGGAAAAACTCTGGATTTGGAACTGGATGGTCTAGGCACAAACTGCACTTTGACTCTTGGTATCTAGATTTTTTATTTATTCCACCAGTTTGTTGAGTGCCTGCTTTGGGGTAGAATCTTACTCAAGACCATAGGGTTAGCACAAAATAGGCAAGACCTTGGTCTACAAGGAGCTTACATTCTTATGGATGAGAGGGATGAAAAATTTTAAATGCGCACTAGGAAAAGAAATAAGTAGTGTAAGGATGCAGTGGGGAGCTGCTGTTTTATATGGGTGGTCAGAGATGGCCTTTCTAAAAAGTGATATTGGAGCAGAGACCCGAATGAGGTGAGAGAAAAAGCAGGCAGTGAGGAAACATCAGAGACAAAAGCCCTGGGGTGGAATGTCCTTGTGCTGTTGGGAGAGGCAGCCAGACCCCACTGCATCTGGAGGAAGAGTCACAGCAGGTGAGGTCAGAGAATCGGATGCGGCTGGATCAGGTAGGGCCTCGCAGGGCCCGGTGAGGCCTTGGACTTTATGTGAGATGAGATGGGAGCCTTTGGGGGGAAGAGCACAGGAGAGTGGCACAACGTGATTAAGAAAGACAATTCTGGCTGATTATAGAATCTGGAGACCACAGCGGGCAGGGGCGGAAGCAGGGAGACCGGGTACACCATAGTTGTTGGAGTCTTAGCTATGTCTTGAGACCTTCCTGCTCCTTAATGCCCATATCCATAAAATGAGAGAAGGACCCCTTCCACTGAAATTTTCCCTCCTGGGCTTGTTATGATAGTAGAGGGAGGTCAGGGTGTGGGCATATGAGTGAGCAGGAAATAGGAAGGAAGGAAACAAAGCGGCATCTTGTGATGATTTTTCTGGCAGAATCCTTGGAGCTGCATCTGCCTGGCCCGGGAAACTCCCCGAGGCCCAGCCCACAGCCAAGGCGGAGAGAGGAGTTTCGCATCTCCCCCTCCAGAGCGTCACAGCTCGCCCATCACTCTCTCAGCTCCTCCAGCCAGCACCCCGCCCTCTCCCCCCCAAGTCCTCTCAGTCTGATCGGGGAGTAATTATTTATGTTTCTGTTTAATTAGCTCATTAGGCATGTGCTGCAGTATTTCTGAGAATAAATCTCCCTCTCTAGTGGCTCTTAAGAGAGTTTTTGCTGGTTCCTGGCTGCAACAATTGGGGCGGCCCTTGTGGGTTTGAGGGTGGCCGGTGGTCAGGGGCTGGGTGACCTGTGTTCTGGCTCCGGGGGTGTGTGTGTGTGGACAGGTGGGGAGGCTGCTGAAGCCCTGGGCATGGAGACAGGATCTTGGAAATTGCGATGGTGGCGACAGCCGGCACTGAACACCAGAGAGATATTTTTACCGCCCGTCAGAATGCCACTGCGTGTGGGCCACAGCCAAGGGATGCTTCCAAAGGCTGCTTTTCCCTCAAGCTTTGACTGCCGATCAAAGAAAGGTCTGTGTGGAACAGGGAGGCTTTGAAAATTCCCAGGTCGGCTAGGCCGGTGCTCCACGGTCCTTTCCCTCTGGCAGGGAGGCTGGAAAGAAGCTTCAGTCCTGCAGCAAAAGTGAGTGGGTGGAGGCCACCCTCCTGAGGTCAGGAAAGGAGTCCCTCCATTGTCCCTCATCTTTCCTAGAGGGGGCCTAGGAATAGCATCCCACCCAGAAATGCTGCCTTCATATAAGATCGGGAGATCTGACATTCCACCGTTAGAGATGTGTTTCTTTCCTTCTGTCATGGGAGATACTCACTCAGGCAATTTCTTCTGGGGTTGACAAACAGAGGATACAGGCCTGACAGAGGCCACGGTGGAGATTCTAGCAGGAGGTGGTGGGGAGACTCAGGGAGGGGTCGTTAGGAAACCTCGAAGCCCCGTCACCTTGTGTGGACGTATTGCTAAGGGCTTGAGAGAGTTCAGGGAGAGGGAGGGAGGTCAAGGTCTTGGAACCAATTCAGTTGTTCATTCTTTAAAACTCTTTTGTGACTCTGTTATCCTGTCTTTAAAATGGGCATAGTTCTTGCTACTCCCATAGACTGAAAAAAGTCCAGAGTGAAAAGCGGACAGTTCAAAGTCATCCAGGCCCACCTTCTCCTTTCTTCACCAATCCTTAAAATGCCCACCACCCTTTCTACCCATCACCCCCACCCCTATTACCCTCTTGGGATGCTGACTGGCCCCACATGAGGGATAACTTCCAGACACAAGAACCTGTCCTCCTTTTTATTCAAGAGCCCAGACCAGTGCTGGGTGCCTTTAAGTTGGGAAGTTTGTTCCTTACAGGCCCCAAACTCCACCCCTCTTTATTGCCTAGCCTTGGATTCTGTCTTCATCCACATCAGGCATAAAACTCATTCTTCTTCCACACTTTAATTTTTGCAGATAATTCTCCTGGTTCATCTTAGCGCTATTTGTTTTTTCAGATTCAAGATCCTCCCTCCCTGCTGCCTTCCACTGTTGCCTTTCACTTTTAGTCATTCTAGAGGTTTTTACTTGCTGCTTATGATGCCAGGTCTGGGCCACTCGTGGGGAAGGCAGCCAGGAACAGGACACCCTTCACCCTTCTGCAGCTCTCCCAGGGAGAGAGTCATTAAAGGACTATATACTTGTGTAGTCACTGGTTCAGAGGTATCTGTGATAAGCTGTGAGGGGCTTGGCAAGAGCAGATCCTGGGGAAGTCAGAGAGGGCTTCTTGGAGGAGGTGACTCAGAAGGTCAAGTAGGAGCTCAATCAGTGATGAAATTTGGGAGGCATGGCAGGTAAAGGACTGCCATGTTTGTCTCTGGGGCAAGAAAGGAACTGGGGTGTGTCACTTGGCATGTCTTCAGGTCCCTTGCTTCACATGTGTGTCAGGTTGTTCCCTCCTGTATGTGTGGGATCCAGCAGCTGGATGTGGCCTGACCAGAGCAAAGTGGATTGGGGCAATTCCTCATGGGCCAGGGCCCCCCGCATCTGAAGGTAGCCTCAGGCCCTCTGTTTTCCTCTGATCCAAGTCCCACACAGACAAGGTGGCCCTACAAAGCCACTCCCCTCACATGTTCTAAAGCCCTCACGCCTGCTCCTCCCTGGGCTGTTCCCAGGCCTCAGGGATGTGTGCCCACCTGGTTGGTATGTGGGCATTATAAGATCAGTGTTTGGACATCACAACAAACATCCTGGGGTCCTCTAGTTCAAGCCACCTTAATGACTTTTGATCTGCTACGAAGCATTTAAAAATTTTATTCATCTTGTTTTATATGGGTTTTTATGTTGCAAATCCTTGTATGCACTTGGTTGAAGGTCATGCGTGTGTGCTTGGTCACTCAGTCGTGTCCAACTCTGCGACCCCATGGACTGCAGCCTGCCAGGCTCCTCTGTCCATGGAATTCTCCGGGTAAGAATACTGGAGTGGATTGCCATTTCCTTCTCCAGGGGATCTTCCTGACCCAGGGAATGAACCCCTTGTCTCCTGTACTGCAGGTGGATTCCTTACCATCTGAACCACCAGGAAAGCCCAGGTTGGAGGTCAGTGGATTATAAATCACAAAGTCAGTTGATAGGGATTAGGTGAAAAATACCAAGTGGTTGTGGACGGACTCTTCTCCAGACATGACAATGAGAGTGAGAACCTACCTTTCTGAGAAATGGTTACATGCCAGGTACTCAAGTGTTCATTCATTAACTCATTTAATTCTTGCAACATCCCAATGAAGAAGGTGCTGTTATTATTGTGATGAGAAAACCGAGGCCTGAAGAGGTTAAGGAGCTTACCCAAGGTGTCCTGCCTGGGATTTGACTCCAGAGCCTACACCCTGAGGCCTTGATAATTCGTAGTTAGCATCTGGTGCTTGCTGTGTGCTTCTCAGGGCAGCAAGCATGCGCACCACCCCTGGGAGGCAGCTGTTACTCCTGTGCCTGCTTAACAGGGTAGGAATCTCTGGGATCAGAGAGGACAAGTAAGCAGCCTAAGGTCTCCCAGCTTGAAAAGTGGCAGAGCCAGAATTCAAGTCTAGGCTGGCTATGCTCCAGAGAGCTCCTGACCCTTCCTTTCCTTCCCAGGACATGAGTTAGGATGGAGAGGAGCAAGGCAAGTGTCTCGGGGTCAGAGGTGGTGTGTTCAAAATAGAGGTCGGTGGCCACATTTCCTTTCCAGTCTAGCCGCCCCTTCCCAGCCACCTGGGCTGTTAGCAAACCCAGGTCACTGCCTGTTGTCACTCAGAAGCACCAGGAGGAAACAGGGGGAGTCTGAACCAGACCAGACCATTCCCCCACCCCCATGCACGCATAAGGAGGAACCTAGAGAAGAGGCAGGAGAAGGGGGTGTATCAGGGAGGGGTCTCAGTTAAGAGACATGGAAGAACTTCCAGGCAGGTGTCTGGCGCGCAAAGCCAGGCTTCTTTGACAGCAAGAGGCCTCTGCTGCCTGAAGGGCCTGGAGGGTTCCATCTGAGGCAGGCAGGCTTTCCACTCCTTTATGCTGAAAAAAACTGATGGTCGTACCCTGGGCGTTCTAATGTATGACTTGCCCTTTGAACCATGGCTGCCTCTTCCCAGGCTGAAATGAAACTGGCTCATGAGTTCAGCCCTGGTTGGGGGGGGGCTCTGGGGAGAGGAGGGAGATTTATGGCTCAGTCTGTGCCCTCCTGAGCGGTCATTCCCTGGAGCCACCGTGGCTGCTGTTTCCTCGGCCAAGCAAGGCCCAGGCCCAGCGCCGAGGGGCAGGGGGTGGTGGGGGCGGGGCTGGGGCGCCCTGAGTCTCTGACAGCCCCGGGGCTCCCTGGCTCACAGAAGGCTGGTGGAGGGAGCAGCCAATAGATCACAGCTGGGCTGTTGACCTTGAGTCTTAAGCAAAGTGAAGAATAAAAGGTCACATTTATTCCATCAGAGCCACGGGAGCCATGAAATATCAGAGTGTGAATAAAGACGGGGCTGTATCACTCACCACCGCTGGGGACGTGGCTGATCTGTCTTCTGGCCCCATCATCACCCCTGGGTGAGCTGGGGCTCAGTATACTCAGAGAAGGAGGGAAAAGAAGAGATGGGGACTCCAGGGAACCCCTAACAGAAGAGAGTGGTGAAGACCCCTGCGATTCATAGGCTTCTAGAGTGTAAGATGTTCCTTGCCTCAAGTATCACCTCTAAATACCCCTGGCCAGCCCACATGGAGCTGAGTCTGCCCTCCCTTCCCCCCAGCCCTTTCACCTTGTTTTAGCCTGCTATGCCCTTTCTTTTTCTCACAGCACACTCCACTTTCTAACATATTATGTGATTTACCAGTTGTGTTCATCACGTCCTGTCTGCCTTCTCCCTGCCCGAGTGTCAGTTCCAGGGGGCAGGGACTCGGGTCTCAAGCTCATGGCTGTACCCCCTGAAGCAGTGCTGCCACACGACAGATAGATGCCCCGTGAAAGTCAGATGAACAGAAGAGTCTGGGAAGACTTTAGCAAAAGTCTAGTTGCAACCTCTCACCAGGGAAGAGTGGCGACTCACATTGGGGATGGGGCTTGTCCCAGGCCTTCTAGCCGAGTAGGGGCTGCAGAGCTGGGAGGTGAATCTGGACACCTGCCTCCGGGGCTCAGGAGCTGCGTGGTCCAGGCTGCTCTTACGCCCATCAGAGAACGCACTTGCTGGTCACAGGCTCTTAAATACCGGTAGGACCCCAGAGCCGGGCAGCCCGGGGTGGGGTGGGCTGGGGTCTGGCTCACTTCGTCCCGTGATTAAAACAAACAAACAATGACAACCAAAAAATCCAAAACAGATAGTAAATTTACTGATAATTAGGTTCCTAACCCAAAAGGGGTCCAAAACTATGGGTTCCAAGACTGAAGGATGTCGGAATTTTCCTTCCTGGAAATTGTCAAGGGGTAGAGGGGGAGTGAGGCAGTAAGTGTTCATTAAGCACCGTCACCCTCTCGTAACCACTGGTGTGCTCAATCCCTCATGTGGATCATTCACTCGATTCCATCTCCCAAGCTGTGACGGAGTGTAGTAATAATAGCCAGCCTGAGCTCTGTGCCGAGCACTGTTCTCGGTGCTTTTAGGTAATTCATTCATTTCCCTTGCCCAACAGCTCTTTGAAGTGGGTAGCTTCTGTTATGGTCCTCAAGTTACAGATGAGAAACTAGAGGCAAACACTCCATAAAATAAATGTTACTGTTCTGGGTGCTCTGGATGCAGTCAGTGAAGAGAACACCCCGAGATCATCAGCCTCCTGGGGAAACCGGCAGCAAGCAGGATAAATGGGCAGATTATAGATGTGCAGGGAGCAGTCAGTGCTCTGCCCAGAAGAATCCACCCGCCGAGCAGGGTATGGGGAACGGGGCTGGGGAGGGGGGTGGGCAGATGGCAATAGTAAATAGGGTGGCTGGGCGAGCCTCCCTGAGTACGTGAGATGTGGCAAAGACTTGAAGGAGGTGAGTCAAGCAGAGGTCTGCAGGAAGGGCATTTCAGGCAGAGGGAACAGCCAGGGCGAGGCCTCAAGGCTGGAGCATGTCTGGGGAGCAGCGGGAGCCAAGGTGGCTGCCCTAGAGGGAGACAGGGAGGGGCGGGGTCCGCGAGACTGGGCGGGGGGGTCATGGGCCCGGGCCACGTGGAGGCTTGCAGGCCCTCGGAGCATGTCTTCTCCACGTTCTGGCTTGTTCACGTGCTCGCCTCGTCGAAATGCTCACGTTCACTCACAGCCTCAAGCCAGCACTCTCCCCTCCTCACACACTAATGAGGCTTCAACCCTAACCCGTAGACAGGCACACACAGCACACCCACACACCTGCACACCGGCCTGCGGACACACACGCAGCTCCCCCGCGGGGCTCCACCCTCCATCCCGCCTGTGTGGGTGGGAGAGTGGCAGGCTGCCCACCAGCCTTGCCCGCCTACTGCAGCCCCAGCAGGGCCCCTCCCTGGCCAGACCAGGAGAGGGAGAAAGGGAGCCTGGGGCCTCGGACCTGTGCACCCTCAATAAACAGAGCGGGAGAGACTCCCAGGAAGCTCCTGTCTGTGCTGTGCTCACAGGATTACTTCCCTGCTGAGATCAGAGACCAATGGGGGGCTGTCCTCCTGGGACCTTGAAGCACATTTGGAGGTTCATTGTCCCCACAGGAGTGCTGCCCCCAGGCTGGGGGAGGGGGAGAGGGAGGGGGAGACACGAATATTGCTTTTAGTTGTTCCCAGTTAAAATCTTGAGGATACATGGCTAGGCCCAGGCCAGCCTCACCTGAAAACTCCCAACTCATGAGGAAGTCCCACAGCGAGGTTGATCTTCCCACTCAGTACAGGGGCTACAACCCCTAGACACCCCACCAGTGACCCCAGGCAGTTCACCTTCACTACTGGGAGATGGGTGGGTGGGATGGTATTCATCTTCTCTATAGAAACTATGATGATAGATAGGTGAAGACAGATAGGTAGATATGATAGATAAACAGATGATAGATGGAGAGATGATTAAGCAAGCATTCACTAGAAATGTGCATGGTCTATTGAGTATATAGTGCGTGTCAGCGCCTAACTTACTTTATTTCTAATTCTCATACAACTCTGCAGATTAGCTTTGCAGACTGCTTTTACAATCAAGATGACTAAGCTCTAGGAATTTAAGCACTGGGGTAAAGATTATGCAGCCAGTAAGATGTGAGTCAGAACTGAAGCCCAGAGCCCAGGTCACTCTGGTGTCAAACCCCGTTCAGAACTGGGGACCCAGTGCCCAAATTCCCACAGCCCTTTGATGACTGTGCCTGGCCTTCCCTCCTCCTGCCTCTCCCTCACTCCCATCACCCCTCTCCCTCTGATATTCTTGTGGAGTCCTAGATGCCAGAATTGGACACTGGAACACAGAGAAGAAAAATGACTTGCCCAAGGTCACACAGCAAGTCCATGAGAGAGCCAGGGTTAGAGCCTTGTCCCTCCAGCTGGACTGGAGAATATTTGGTGGGTGTAGACAGTTCTGCTTCTCCATCCACTGGACAGAGCAGCCTCCTCATTGCCCACAGAGGTTTTCTCCCTACCCTGAGTCATCCCTTCCCGGTCAGCCTGCTTGTTAGAGGCAGAGACATTCAGGGCAGGATCAGCAGAAGTGCCGGCCAGAGAAGTGCTGAGCCGGCCCCAGTAGACCACCAGCTGGAAAAGACATCTCTCCATGGGGCAAGGGTCAAGCACGATGGCCCTACAGCTCAGTGAGCCAGAAGTCAAGCAGTGCCCTTGGCCGTGGGGTCCAGCCTCAGGCGTGTAACTTGGAGTACCTGTCATTTTCTCAGCCCCTCATTCATGCAGAGCTGTTGAGGGAACTCATTAAAAAAAAAAAATGACACCTCACCTTTGCAAGCACTTTACCACGTGCAGACAGGAGCTTGGTAGGTTTTCCCAACAATCTCCTAGTCTCACTCAGCTAGTAGCTGTTGGGGCCAGGGTTTGAACACGATCTTCAGGCACCAAATCCAAGTATCATCATGACTGTTTTTGTTTCCCCAGAAAACTCTGAGACAATTAAGAAACAGCACAGAGAAACATTTATTGCTAAGTTACTAAAGGTAATACTGATTACTGCTATTTAAAAAAAAATTGTTGAAGCACTAATTTAAAACGTGTTAATTTCTACTGATGATACCTGCTTTTTATTGCACAAACATATCTTGAGCACTGTACTCAGTACTTAACAAATAATATTGTGTTTAAGTTTCACAAAGATACTGTAGGATCCATGCTATTAACCCATTTTGCAGGCAAGAAAACTGAAGGAGACTTAGAGATGTGAAGTGACTTACCTACATTGCATGGTTAATAAGCTTTTTTCACCCTAGTACAGACTTACCTAGAGAGTGATACAGTTCCCTTCTTCAAGAAGCTTCTGATCTGATAGAGGGAGGGGATTACAATGAGGGTAAAAGGCAACAAGCATCATTTTGGCCACTTTGTTACTGTGCTAAAATATACATAACATAAAATGTACCATTGTAACCATTTTTAAGTCTGTAGTGCAAGAACCTTAAGTATATTTGCATTGTTGTAGAACCATCACCATCATCCATCTTCACTTTTCCATCATCCTAAGCTGAAACTCTGTACCCATCTGATGCTAACTCCCCATGTCCTCCTCCCCCAGCCTCTAGCAAACATTCTTCTACTGTCAGTCTGAATTTGATCACTCTAGGTGTCTCCTGTAAGGGGAGACACGCAGTATTTGTCTTCTACGTCTGGCTTATTTCACTTAGCATTATGTCCTCAAGATTCACCCAAGTTGTAACATGGGTCAACATTTCATAGAAATATGGAATGCTTCATGAATTTGTGTGTTATCCTTGTGTACGGACCATCCTAATCTCTTCTACATCGTTCCGATTCAAGTATATGTGTAGCTGAAGCAAGCATCAGAATGGCATTTTTAAGGAGTTGGTGCCACAGGTGACTTTACCCTTGCACAGTGCCCCTGGGAAATCACAGATCTGCTGACTGGGCAGGGTTGTCTGATCAAGTACATCACTGGGTGGCACTGACTTGGCATCTGCTGGCTCTTCTAATGTATTTGGAGGCGGCTGGTGGGGAATCTTCATTTTGTTCACTCCTGTGTTTACAACGAGGTATAATTGGTCTGACACCTTCTGTGTTTCTTCTGTAAGTGATGAATTGTTATTGAGCAAGTTTTTCTCAGCTCCTTGAGGAGATAAATGGCAATGATCATCACCGTCGTCATCATCAATGGGGTACCGAATGGCCCTGGGAAGGGAGAGGAGGAGCAGTCATGTTTTCGCCAGCACACGTCATGTCTCACACTCACTGCAGGAGGTTGGTACTGCTTTCCCCATTTCTCATGTGGACAAACTAAGGTTCAGAGAGAGGGAAAAAGTGACCCTGAGTCACCCCATTGGTCAGGGGCAAAACCAGCCTTCAAAGAGAGATTTCTGCCAGGTTCCAAAGTCCACAGTTTTTTTCCCTGCAATGGGCTGACCTGGTGACTCAGACGATAAAGAATCTACCTGCAATGCAAGAAACCCAGGTTCAATTCCTGGATCAGGGAAGATCCCCTGGAGAAGGGACTGGCCACCCACTCCAGTATCCTTGCCTGGAGAATTCCATGGACAGAGGAGCCTGGCGGGCTACAATCCATGAGGTCGCAAAGAATCAGATATGACAGAGTGACTAGCACTTTGTATTTTGTATTGTCCTGACCTAATCCTTGGGGGTTGGAAGCTAAGGACAATTAAGTGCAAAGAAAAGTTCCACATCCATAGAAACTCAGATGAGGAGAGACAGAGAGAGAGAAGGATATACAGAGAGAGAGAGGCCTGGTGTGGGCAGGGGGCCTTGCCTGGGTTGTCTCAGCCTACAGTGGTAGAAACATGACTTCAGGGATCAGGATGGAAGCAGTATGGCTTAATCATGGGAAATCACAGGGTATTTCCATTCACCACCTGCTTAGAGTGAGCTGCAATGCGGCTTCCCGAAAGGAGTGTTGTCTTGGGTGGGGGGCCTCTGGAAAAGTAGGATGTCTAGGTGGGGGAAAGTGACACCTTTCTCAGAGTTCAAACCCACCCCCGACACTCATTCATGCGGAGAGGAGGGCCAAAGACAGATGGGCTTGTGATCAGAGGGAGCAGCTGGGGTGCAAGCTGGAGAGCGAGTCCCGAGGAGATGATGGGGAGGGATGGAAATGTTCATTCCGGAGACGTGGAAGCACAAGATGGGGTGAGAGAGCTGCTGTACAATTTGGGAAGCACCAACATATGTTCAAGAAAGAAACGCCTTGTCCTGTGGGTGTCCCCATGGGGTTGATTTGGGCCCGGTGGGACCAAGCGGCAACTGTCAGACCCCAGCAGCGAGAGCAGGAATTCTGAGCTGCTGGGAGTTGCATGAAGCTGGAGGCGGGGCTGCCTGATGTGACCATGGAGGTGTGTGAGTGGAGGGCCAACAGCCAGAGAGGTTGATGGCCCCCTTGGCCCAGCCTTCCCATGACCTGTGAGTGGAGGTGGCAGAGGGAGGACTAGAAGGAGGTGCAGCATCGTGGGAGGTCAACCGGAGACAGGCCGGGCTGGAGGGCTGACTGGGCCAGTGCAGAGACCAGCGCCAGAGCTTAGCCAGCGGGCCTGGAGTGGGGCTATACGCCTGCCTCCCCAGCTAGTATTTAATCTAACCTCATGCTGCAGGTTCATCTCTGGCCTCGCTGGGAGCAGATGACCCCCCTTGGTCAGAATCGTTAGCATCCTCTAAGCTCGTGACGGACCAGGGACAGTTTCAACTGCAGGCACTGGCTCATTTCATCCTCATAGCAATCCCGTGAGGGAGGCTCTATTGTCTGTCCCCCTTTACAGAGAGGTTAAGTGGCTTGCCCAAGGTCACAGAGCCAGTGAGCGACGGCACCGGGCTTGGAACTCTGCGGGTCCAGCCCCAGGCTCACACGCTGACCTCTCGGCTTTTCCATCTTGATGAAGGGATGTGATGGAACAGGGAGGAATTCCTGCCCTGACCTGTGGTCTCAGCTGAACATGGGGGCTGGTGGTTCCCCAAACCCTTGCCAGCTAACTGGGTCTGTCACAAGTGCCAGGTCAGGGAGCAAAGGCAGGGCCTCCCCAGGTCAGATCCTCACCTGTCATCAGGTAAGTCCTAACTCTGGGGAGGTAGGTGAAGAGGCAGCTTGCTGGGACTTGGTTCCTTTTGGTTTATTTTCTAGTAATCTCTGCAATCACTGAGCCAGGGCTGAACTAACATTGTCATCATGTGACATCTGAAAAAGACTTTTGGAGTCACATGCGGCGGGAGCAGGGGGACGGGATAAGGGGAGACATGCTGTTGAAGCCACGAGGTCTCCTGTCGGCCCAGCCAGGATCCAGGCACCTCCCACATCTCCCATGAGAAGCTTGCAAGAGATTTGCCAGCCACGAACCCTTGAGGCCTGGATTCCACTGTCAGAGATACATGTTACTTTTAGCTCAGCATCACCCAGTCCTTTATATAACAAACCCTCCAGTGGCTCCTACGGTGTGCCAGACACTGATCCAGGTTCCTCATGAATCATGACTCATACAAACTTTATAACATCCCTATAGAGCAGAGATTATAAATACCCCGTTTTACAGAAATAGGATATTTCTAGGAAAATAGGCCCAGATAGGTAAAGGATTTGCTCCCCCCTCTGCCACCCCTCAACCACCACTGGTAAGGGATTTCAGCTACGAAGGGGCAGAAGCAGTGTTTGAACCCAGCATCTATCTCCAGGATCACCACTGCCCTCTACCACTTCTCTCGAAAGGTGTTTGTTCCTGAGAAGGGTGACAGCCTTAATGGTGACTGGATTCATCAGAGACTTTTCTTAACAGAGACACAGCAGAAGTCTAAGGATACCTAGTAGATGAAAAGTGGGAAAGCAGGAACATGCTATAGTAGTGGGGGACCAGAGGGGCCAAAGCCTCTCTGGTTTGACCTGTGGCTAGCCCAGCCTGTGGACCGTGGGTAGAGAGAGGGAGGATGCTTGGAAAGGGGCTGGACCACAGGCTGAGTGAGAGGCAGAGTCGGAACACTTCTGGCAGTGGGGGAGGGGCGACAAGCTTGAGTCAGGCCTGGGGGAGCCCCAGAGAGACCCCAGTGAACCTAGAAGCCCCAGGAGCCAAGGGACGCTGGAAGAACTGAAAAGAAGGGCTGAAACTCTCCGGAGTCATGGAGAGAATGCCTAGGAAGACGGAGAGCTCGGGGGCCCGGCTTGAAGCCTACAAGATCAATTGTCCTTGTTTGGAGGGTGTCTGTGAGCCTGACAACACTCCCAGCCCGGCCCACCTTTTTGGGGCACCAGGGCTCACATGGGAGATGGCAGGAGCCCTTCACCTGCTGGAGAAGGGAGTAGCAAGCGCCTGAGTGAGGAGAACTCTGAGGTGGTGGGCTGCTTTCCAGCTGCCCTGTCCAGGGTGGCAGCCGCCGGCCACATGTGACTGGTGAACCCTTGAAATATGCCTAGTGTGACGGAGGAACTGAACTTTTAATTTCATTTAAATTAGTTTGAAGTTAAATCTTACTACTGCATTTTATTTCTTTTATCTGTTAGTCGCTCACTTGTGTCTGACTCTTTGTGACTCCGAGGACTGTAGCCCTCCAGACTCCTCTGTCCGTGGGATTTCCCAGGCAAGAATACTGGAGTGGGTTGCCATTTCCTTCTCCAGGGGCTCTTCCTGACCCAGGGATTAAACCCAGGTCTGCATTGAAAAAATTCTTTACCACTGAGCCACCAGGGAAGCCCAATACACCAGGATACACCTAGAGAATTCTCACCCCAATATCTCCGTTCGCTTGCTAAGTTGCTTAAGTCATGTCCAACTTTGTGCGACTCTATAGAATGTAGCCTGCCAGGCTCCTCATTCCATGAGATTCTCCAGGCAAGAATACTGGAGTGGGTTGCCATTTCCTTCTCCAGGGGCTCTTCCTCACCCTCCTACACTGCAGTTGGACTCTTTACCAACTGAGCCACCAGGGAAGCCCGGCTACTGGGTTGGGCAGTGCCAATACAGAACATTCACTTCATTCCAGATGTTTTTGAGGGCCTACTGAGTGCCAAGTATTGTTCTAGAGGCTGAGCAAATATCAATGAACAAAGGAGACAGAAAACCCTGATCTTAACTCTAAACTAGTGGAAGGAAAGAGAGAGATACTTAACAAGAAGGCTAGTAAATAAGCAAACGATAGTGTCTGTCAGGCAATAGAAGTGCGATGGGAAAAGATCAAGCTGAATAAGGGGCTTGCAGGGGGCAAGGTAGAGATGGGGAAGCTGGCAATGTTAAATAGGGCAGCTGGAGGAGGTGACCTTGGAGCAGAGTTGGAGGAGATAAGGCAGGGAGCATATGGGCGTCTGGAGGAAGAGCATCCAGGTAAGGGCAACAGGCAATGCAAGGGCCCTGTGGCAGGAGCACCCTTGGCAAGTCTGAGGGGTAGCGGGGAGGCAGGTGACTGGTGCAGAGTGGGCGGGACGAGTGGGAGGAGGGGAGCTGGGAGGGGTGAGAGGAGATCACAAGGGGCCTGTGGGGCACGTGAGACTCTGATTACATGAGACGGGCCTCAGTGGGGGCATTGGGCAGAGGAAGGACTTGACCTGATCTGGGCTTTAATAGGACTCACCGGCTGTTTGAAGAGGAGAGGTGGGGGTGGGGAGCCAGAGAGTTCATCCATTCATCCAGTGAACTCAGCCAGAGAGGCCAGTGCAACCGGGGGTTTAGATCCCCAGCCCCACCTGCTGTCCTCGGGGCTGTGGAAATGGATATTGGGGTTCTCTGCCTCAGAATCTCACTCCTGTGGAATGTGGCTCCTTTACTTTGTGATGCGCAAAATCATTGCCAATAAGACAGAATGTCTCAGGCACCCAGGTGAGCCCCCATGTTCTCAGGAGGGGCAAAGGCTATAGGGCAGTGACCGAGCCTGGCCCCTGGCCCCTGGCCCTTCTCAGAAGTTTTTGAGAGGCTCTTGAGTCTTGGGGCCCTCACTGAGTCGAGCCTGCTCTACAGGAATCCTGTTCTGAGGAGGAGCCACCGGCCTGCCCCAGTTATCACTCAGGGCCCTGCATTCAGAGGAGGCCAGCATCTGGCACAAGACCAGAAGAGGGGATTCTGCAATGCATATTGGTAATTATAGTCATTCTCTCTAATTGCTCTCTGATTCCGAGACCAGAAACAGCAAATACAAGAGACAGGTCCTTCCAGGCCCATGGCCGTCTGTCCTGCTGAGTTTGAACACAGCCTCAGAATTCTTCTCAACTCCAGCACTCGTCTGATCCTTAGAGCTGGCACATAAGACACAGTCTATTTGCAAGGCCTCTAGAACCCAACTCCTGGCTCTTAATTTGGTGACTTCGTTTCCTACCACTCTCCCTTTCCATCACTCTGTTTTGGCCAAACCAGTCTTCTCACTGTCCCTGCCTCAGGGCCTTTGCACTGGCGGCAGCTCCCTCTATGGGAAAACTACCCACAGAGAACCAGGTAGCTCCCTCATTTCCTTCAGACCCCCCCAGAAGCTTTCAGAGGTAGTAGGACAACACTTATCCCTCATGGAACTCTCATCTCTAATTATCTCTGTGGCTTCAGGTCAATTCAGTTAATTCCCATCTCTAAAATGGGGAGCATTATTACAAAAGGCACTTCCCAGGGTTATCAAGAGCATTGATGGAGAGTCCTAGGTTCAAATCTCGGCCAGGCACAAATGTTTTCTCTGTGAGACCTTGAGCAGATCACTTAACTCCTCTGAGCCTTGATTTCTTCTTCTGTAAAATGTGGGTAGTAATAGTACCTCCCTCATAGAGCTGCTGTGGGGATTAAATCAGTTGATACAGGTAGAGTGCTCAGAACACTGGTTGGCATATAGTAAGTGTTCAATAAACGTTAGCTGCCATTGTAGTAATATACTTTTGTGGTGTTGTGTTTTACTTGCTGTCATACAGTTAGCTAGACACTGCGATGTGCTTCTGCTATGATCTGATTCTGCTCAATTCTGCTCAAATCACGCTGGGTGGCCGGGCAGCCCTGGCTTACAAAGCTGGCTCAGCCGCCTTCCGGCTGTGTGAACTTGAGCAGGTGACTGATCTGCCTGAGCCTCAGTTTCTTCATCTGTAGTGTGGGGATAATTATTCCTCCTCATAGAGTCAGCATGCAGAATCAGACCCTGCCTGTCAAGTGCTGGGTGCATAGTATGTACTCAATAAGTCGTATGCCAAATAGACCCAGCCGCAAGGGCTCTGCTCCCTTGCAGTTGTACAACGAAGCCAACCGGCCCCTTTGGGACTGGCAGGGAGAGGGAGAGGCTGGGGAGCCAGGCTGCTCGTCTTGGTTTAATGAGGCCCTTTTATGTGCCTTGCGATGTCATGGCCGGCCAGGGAGCTTGGCAGGCTGGTGATTCTGTGAAGAGCCAGTAATGAGGGTGCAGAGCCAGGAAGTGGAGTAGGGGCAGCTTGACGTGGCCTCCAAATTAGTGCTGGGGCTCAGCAGGAGGCCGGTACATCACTGATGGGGGAGGGGAGAGGGAAGGGGAAGAGGGGAGAGCGCCTCAAAGTGCTGGGAGCTGAGGGGGATGGAAGCTGAGGTGAAAGACATGGCGTCTGCTCCCAACTCCAGGAAGGCAAGAGTTGTATTTCTTGTGTAGCCCCCAGCACCGACTGCTTCCTCTTACACAAACACACACCTACCCCTTCAGCCATCCCCCCACACACACACTCACCCCTCTCTTTTTCTCTGCCACACACCTACACACAATGAACTCCCCAGGTTCACCTCATCATACCTGCAGGGGGCCAGATTAGTCAGGAGAGGCCAGCTACTGGGGCAAATGAAGGCAAACGCATAAAGGCTCAAGAACGATCGAGTTTGAGTTTTTGCTCTCCCGAGGGTCCAGGGCGGTCTCCCGGGTTTGTCAGGAAGCCTTCCTCACATGCAGACTTGGGCACCAGGTTTCCAGCGCCCCTCGGCTGGTCACCGCACCCAGGGTCCAGGGAGAATGGAGCAGGGACTCCCACTCTTTCCAGGCCTGGCCCAGAGGTACACACACTGCTGCCGCCGTGTTCCCTTCGCCAGAACTCACCACCTGGACACCGCCCAGGGCACAGGTGGCTGGGGAGTGCGGTCTGGAGCGAGCCCATGAAAGGGGGACGGTAGTCGTCGGGGGTCCGCTCACAGGCTTTGCCCCGAGGCGCGGGTGGCCTCTAAGAACCTCTCCCGTTCCCATTCCCAGATGTTCCAGAAATAGTATAGCTTTAATGGTAGTAATAGTAGTAAAGCTAATAGTAGCTTTAAAGGTAGCAGTTAGGGAAAAGTAGACTTGGCGGGCAAGTGTCTCTGGGAGAGGTCATGTGGGAGTCCCCTCAGAAGTACTGGGGGACGTGTGGAGTCTCTGGGGCACTGGGGAAGCTGGGTAGAAGAGAGACAAAGCAGTGACCGACGCTGCATGGAAGCAGAACCTTTGTGTGCCATTTGTGTGTGAACACCTACACACAGACACACACACACACGCACACACACACATGCTCACAAATACTCAGGCAGTCAACTGTCAAATGATAGACACACAGACATGTCTCCCACACATCTTTTCACACACACACACACATTCACTTGTACTCACACAGTCCAACACGTATCTACATGCAAGTTCATAAGGATTGTCAGGGTTGCCCTTCAAAGATGTAGAAAAAGGCCTTTCCGGGAAGATTTCCTTAGGACCAGCCAGCGTCTGAGAGTCACCAGCCATCGTATTATGTTTAACAAAGAATCCCTCAAATTTGTACAGGCCTTAACATTTAACAAGGCACTCTTTCATTCACTGCCCCACCACAGGGTAAATATTTACTCAGCAGTGACTCAAGGCCAGATACTATGATTGGCAGAGGAGATGCAAAGATGAAGACACAGCCCATGTCCTCCAGGGAGACACAGGCATCTGTGGAGAAGGCCTCTATTGGAGGAAGGCAGGAGGGGCTGTGGCAGCAGAGAGCAGAGATGGGGTCGGAGGTGACGCTGAGTCAGGCCTCGAAAGATGAGGTCACCAGGTGGAAAAACACGAGTGATTTCCAGGAAGAGGGGCTGCTCTGTGCAAAAGTGCCAGGTGGTAGAATTTAGGGAGTGATGAGTGATTCCGAGAAGGTGGCAAAGTGCTTCCTTCAGTTGGAGTTCTATTAGATAAGATGTGATGCTACTGACAGGAAGTAATGACAGTTTTCTCCAGACATGCAAGGAAAACACAAATTTTTCCTTCTTGTCATGTAAAGTATATGTTCTTGTGTCACCTAGGATTTAGTCAGGGGGAAAAAGGAACACTCTAGATCTAAGAAGGAATCTGGTACTGGGGTTGGGTTACAGGTGATGGAATTGCCGAGGGGTCAGCATCGCAGAGATTAGCTACAGCCAGAAGCCACTGCCACCACCCACCACACCTGGGGATTTCAGGCACGAGGAGGAGATGGTTTGATCAGAGCTTAAGATCCAGGTCTATCTGGCAGGAGCTAGAACCCCTGAAGGTGGGATCACAGAGGAGACTCAAGAATTGACAAGGAGATACCAGTTGAAGCAGAAGAAGAGGAAGAAATACCTGGCTCTCACCTCCCCCTACCTGCTAGGGCCTCCCTTGGCCAACTGTACCTGAGAGGCAGAGGAGCTTGGGAACAGGCAAGGGAGTCTGGGAAATGTAGTTCCTCGTCATCCAGGGGCGGGCAGGTGAAGGGAAGACAGATAGCAGAGAATAACCAGGATGAGAATGGTAACCACCAAGAGAGAGTAATCAATATGCTCCTGTGTGATTTCTTCTAAAACCTCTGCTATCAACTATAGGAGTCAGCTGTAGATTTATTTGCTAGTGTTAAACTGAATGAACAAATACCAAAAGAATATTAATAGGAAAAAAAAAAAGAAGGAAAAATAGCTCAGAAGCAGCCACTTAACGCTTGTTTTGTTTTTCCTGGGTAAGCGCTTGGGGTGCCAGTTTTAAATTGTGCTTTAGAGCGTATGAGCTTAATTAAATTTAACACTTTGGAGCAACTTAAAATAGCAATTCATGTTTTCTACTAAAAGAGATGTCGCCAGTTTATGTGACGGAAAGAAATCTATCAGGATTTCAGGATGAGTCTTTCATAAAGAGGGCTGTGACCCAATAGCTGTGTCAGACACCTTTTTTTTTTTTTTTTTTTGCCTCTCCAAATCCATTTGGCCCTCCTGCCCACTGCTGTGTGCCCTGAAAGGCTGACCAATGTGAGCCCATGAACTCTGGCTTTCAGTTGGGTTCAGTCATGGGGAGCAGTAGCAGAAGACTGGGAAGAGGGAAGAGATTTGAGGCTGGGGTACCTATTTGTCTGGTCCTCACCCTGTATGGTTGCCCCTGGTTGTCTCTGTCCCTTAACCAAGTTTTCTAGACTGCTGTGTCTCGACAGGAGATGATTTTGTCCCCAGATGATAATTTCTGGAGACATCTTTGGTTGTCATAACTGGGGAGGGGGGCTACTGGCATCCAGTGGGTAGAGGACAGGGATGCTGCTAATGAACACATATAGTACACAGGACAGCCCCACAACCAAGACTTATCGCCCGAGTGTCAGCAGTGCCAAGGCTGAGGTACCCTGCTCTGCCTAGGTCAGTGCTTCTCAAGTGAACGACAAGCTTTCTGTTTTACAGACCAATGCTTTTGTAAGAATATCATAGAAACACTATCAGAAAAAAGATGATCACTCACTTAGGTGTCACAACCAGTGCTAAATGGCTGTAAAACGTTCTTAAAGCTTACTCTCAATGTCTGTGCTGTCTGATCATGGACCAGCAGCAAACAGCTCGTGAGCAACCACCTGCCTGTGGGCCACACTCTGAGTAGCGCCGACCTCCGTAAGTCTCCTTCCTGAATCTGGAAACAGCTTGGCTGCGACTAGCCCTGGGTTACTGCATGTGCTCTGTGGTCCCGCATCCCCGGTCCACTTCTTTGTAATGAGTCCCTTTACAAGTGGTCCTTCATCATCCCATTGCTCTGTGAGTATGCCCTCTCCACCACAGGGCCTGACTGATTCTGAGTTGTTTTCAGAAAGTGGGCTAGGATGAGGGTGTGTGAGGGGAAGGACAAGAATGGGATGGGAAGTCTGGATGGGGAGCCCAGCACAGGACCCTGGACATCCCTTGTAGGTCCTGGTTAGCCCTTGAAGACTGTTTCAGTGGCCAGGGGACACGTCCAGGGTTGTGCTTTAGCTGGAGCACTCTGGAGATGATGGTGCTGAGCACAGACTTCAGGGAAGCACAACCAGAGGCAGGGAGGCCAGTTTGGAGACCGCTGCATCCATCCAGACCAGAAATGGAGAGCCCCAAGCAAAAGCATGAGTGTGGTGATGGAAGGAGGGAGAGGTTCAGAAGGTACAACCTGCCAGCCAGAGTGCTAGTAGGTTGTGGATAGGAGTGAAGTTGTTAATAACCTGGGTTCTTAGATGCTTTAATCAATGGAAATTGCTAAGGGCCAGATGAGAAATTCAGGCAAGGCTTTATTGGGGCTCCTGCTGCAGCACAAGGAAGCAGAAATGAGTACAGCTGTCCTTACACCCCAGGGGGGAGGGGGGTTGAACTGGTCCCTTAAATGGGATGAGCATGGGACAGATTGGTGGGTCGGGCTCAAGGGGTGGCTTGGGTGGTCTGCCCACCCCTTTGTTGGTGCTGTGTGCAGAGATCATGCACAGGACCCTGCTTTTGCTTCTAGCACCTCAGAAGTGGCAGTTGGGTTTTGGCCTTTTTGTATCTTGTTGTTCGTCCTTTGCCTCAACTGAGCATGCATGCAATTACTTTTAGTCCCTTGTAGCTTCCCTGGTGGCTCAGATGATAACAAATCTGCTTGCAACATGGGAGACCCCAGTTCAATCCCTGGGTCAGGAAGATCCCCTGGCGAAGGGAATCTTCTTTGCATTCTGTTGCTTGAGGAGACGTTTGTCCAGGTGCAAGTATTGCAGTGAAGGGTCCCAGGTCCCTGTCTGTCTCAAAGAGGGATCCAGGCTCCCCAGATTTAGCAGGGGGCCGGTCAGTAGTCAGGAACAAAATGGGGTGGACGTGGCCACATGGGCAGGAGATGAGGTTGGTTCTGTCACTAGGGTTTGAATAGTACCTGATTCACATGACTTTCTCAGGCAGGCCGTCCTTTCGCTGCCTGGAGTGGAGAGCAGTCTTGCTTGTGATTAAGCAGGCTCTGAATCCCAGATCCAAATCTGGTCTCAGCTCCATTCCCCCAAGGGAAAGTGAAAACTGCTTAGCTTCCTCCTTTCCTAAGTGGAAATGATAGCTTATCATTGTCAGGAGGCTAAATGAGATACTACATGTAAACTTCCCTGCACAAGGGTAGCACTTGGTAAAAGGTTGGTTATTATTGTCAACAAAGGAAAGCTTGACTTCCAAGGCAGTTTGAGCCAGCTGGTTCTAGTTCTCTTGTTAAGTCCACACACACACACCCCACCCCCTAACCGCCCAGAGAAAACAAGAGCTGCTTTTCTGCTCTTAATCCTGGGAAGCAGGCTTTTCTATCTGGCCTTGCTTCTGATGGACCATTTACAGTGCAAGGATTTCCCCAGCCTGATCCTTCATCTCCGGTGCCAGCTGCTTGCTGAGGATCAGCCTCACCCTGTAACACCTCCCTTAACAGCAGCCCAGTTGCAGCTTCATCACATCATGATCTTCCCTGACTTGGGAAGCAAGGGGGATGGGGAGAGGCCAGGCAGGGTCCACACACACATGTCGCCCCAGGAAGGGCAGGAAGACAGAGCAATGGCTGAGAAGCAGCAAGGCACAGCGATCAGGAGCAGAGGCTCTGGGGCCAGGCTGTCTGGTTCGGATCCCAACTCTGCCACTTACTAGCTGGGCACTCCCAGGCAGGCAGCTTAACCTTTCTGTGCCTCAGATTCTTACATATGAAACAGTAATAATAACGACCTCCCAACAATTATTGGATTAAATGAGTTAATCCTCTTAACAATCCTGGCCCCGAGTAAGCCCTCGATGTTGGTTACTCTTCTCAGTAGTAGTAGTAATAGCCGAGTCTGCTTCCAGGATAAGACGGCTAAACACTGAGATGATTTCTAGGCTCAGAGTGCCTCTCCTGTGTCCTGGGATTGTGGTGAGGTTTAAACACAATACTGAGTGTGAAAACCCTTGTAACATACCAGGGGTTCAAAAAACCAGCTAACCCATCCCCGCCCTGAAGGGATATGTTCTTTTATTGCTCATGACCCAGAGAGGTGGCCGAGTGAGGTGGGTCAGAGTGGACAGAAGCTGGACTGCCTGGGTTTGAATGCCGGCTCTGCCTTGTTACGTTTGCCTAACACCTCTGCAGAAAAAAAGACCACAACAGCGGTTGCTTCAGAGAGTTGCTGTAGGGCTTAGCGAGTTGATAGACACAAGGGGCCTAAAACAGAGCCTGACACACACTTGCCATTAAGCATTTGCTCTACTGTTGTCTGGTTTCCCAGTCGCACTAGTGGTAAAGCACCTGCCTGCCAGTGTGTGAGACCAAGAGACACAGGTTCAATCCCTGGGTCAGAAAGATCCCCTGGAGGAGGGCATGGCAACCCACTCCAGTGTTCTTGCCTGGAGAAACCCCATGGACAAAGGAGCCTGGCAAGCTACAGTCCATTGGGTCCCAAAGAGCTGGACACAACTGGAACGACTGAGCACACACGCTACTATTGTCACCATTCTGGGTGTGCATCGCTCCTGCCTCTCCAACTCACGTCGCTCACATTGCTTCCCTGAGGTGGAAGGAAGTGGACTCTGCACAGCAGTGGGCCCAGCAGAACCGAGGTCCTGTCTGTGGAGGAGCGTGAGCCTCAGTGAGCTGAGTTGCTCCAGGAAAGGGGGTGGCTGACCTGCAACAGGTCTGGGCAGGGTTTTCACTGAGATGAGGAAAATCATCCTCATTTGTGGAAAGGAATAAGCCCAGACTGTGGATCTAGAAGCTAGTGTCAAAGCCCCAACTGCCTCATCCTGGCAGTCCCAGCTGTGTGACCTCAGGCAAATCACTTAACCTCTCTGAGCCTTGGCCAGTCTTCCCCTATAACCTGAGGGCCCAGGATTGCCGTGATGCTCAGGTGGAACAGATAGGCCTAAGGGGCTGGGTGCAGAGCCTTTGCTGGATCCAGGCCCCCACCTCCTCCACTCACCTCTTCTGCCCCATGCACTGTAGCTATAGGATGGAGGTGGGCATGGGGCAGAGGACTCAATTTCTTCGTGGGGCTTCCCCAGCAGCCTAGAGGGGCCGAGAGTGAGGCGGGAGGCAGGAGCTTCCAGGGCTGCCCACTGACGGGACGTCAATACCTGCCTGTCAGTCCCAGCCTCCATGCGCGGTTCCCAGGTGGAAGTCTTCAGGCTCCCGTATTTCATGCTTGAGGTCTCAATTAAGCTGCCGGGCCCTGGGTGTGAGCCGTTGACGGGCACAGATGCTGCTGGAGTAGCAGGGGACAGGAGGACACCGGGCTCTTTGGGAGTGGGGGGATGTGGCTCCTTCCGGCCGAGGTGAGTATTTCTGCAAGAGTGTACGCTGGATAAGACAGCCAGAAGGCATGCTGGAGGGGCCGAGGCTAGGGGTACCGACCTCAGTGTGGGGAGACTGCTGCCCCCTCCGACCCTCCCTTAAGGTGGAGGGAGCTGTCAAGGCCTCCCCAACCAGTTATACTGCCCCAGGTGTCTTTGGATGCCCCTAGCCTGCTGTGGCAGTGATGGAGGACCCCGCCCCTCCCTCTGGGAAGCAGAGTTCCCCCCAGTCTTCAACACTGCACCATGCCCTTCCCCTCCAAGCAACGCCCCTCTTCGCGCCTCCAGTTTTATTCTGCCTAGACCCCCACCCACCCCAACCAATCTGCAGCAGTGAAGTTCTCCCTCCTGAGACGTGAGAAAGACATCTGGAGAGGAGGCTGGCCTTGGCCCCTGAGGACAGGACCTTGTCCGTGACTCAGCACAGCTCAGGCTCGGAACGGGGCTCAATCACTGCTGAGGAATCTCCCAGAACAGACAAGGGGTGGATGCAGCCCTCAGGATGCGTGGCCATGACTGACCTGACTCTCACCCCTACGGCCCAGAGACTGAGGGGCTGTTTGAAGTGGACAAGGCAGGAGCGGGGAGATGGGGAATCCCTTTGGTTTAATTTCTGCTTCTTCACATCTTTAATCTCTCTGCCTCCCCCTCCGCCCCTCCCCTCTTCCTTGAATCTCTCCCCTTTGTTTTCCGAACCGAACCTCCAACTCTAACTGCTTTCTACCGTCAACTACCTCCTGTTCCATTCCCTTCTTGGTCACACTCATCATCAATTTATTCCCACGTCTTCTGGGTTGTTTTCCACATCTGGTTGCCGATGTCTCTTTCTCTGTGTACCTGGCTCTGACATATCTACCCCCTGCCCCGGAATCTTCCTCTCTCTTTTCCCCGCATCTCTGTTCTCTTACCCGGGTCCCCTTCTTCTCTGTCTCGCCCTCCTCTCTCCCTTTTCCTGTCTCTCCACCTGTCACCTCTCCTCTCTGCCTCGTTCTCTCTGCATCTGTGGCTCTCTCCCTCTCCATGTCTCCTGTCTCTGTCACCCGCTCTTTTTTTTCTACTTCTGCCCCTGTCCCCCCATCACCCTATGTCCCTCACCATCCCTCCCCCTCTGGACCTATCCCCTCCACCTCCCAGGATGATCCCAGCCTCCAACAAGGCCTTTGTGGTCAACAACCTGGTGTCCGGGACTGGCTATGACCTGTGTGTGCTGGCCATGTGGGACGACACAGCCACCACGCTCACGGCCACCAACATCGTGGGCTGCGCCCAGTTCTTCACCAAGGCCGACTACCCGCAGTGCCAGTCCATGCACAGCCAGATCCTGGGCGGCACCATGATCCTGGTCATCGGCGGCATCATCGTGGCCACGCTGCTGGTCTTCATCGTCATCCTCATGGTTCGCTACAAGGTCTGCAACCAGGAGGGCACAGGGAAGCCCGCGGCTGCCGTCAGCAACGTGCACTCCCAGACCAACGGGGCCCAGCCGCCCTCTCTGGGCAGCATGCCCAGCGGGGCCCCCGCGCCCGGGCCACCCAAGGTGGTGGTGCGCAACGAGCTCATGGACTTCAGTGCCAGCCTGGCCCGAGGCAGCGACTCCTCTTCCTCCAGCTCCCTGGGCATCGGGGAGGGGCTGGGACGGGGCCCCTGGAGGCTCCCGCCCCCTGCTCCCCGCCCCAAGCCCAACCTTGACCGCCTCATGGGGGCCTTCGCCTCCTTGGACCTCAAAAGTCAGAGAAAGGAGGAGCTGCTGGACTCCAGGACTCCAGGCGGGAGAGGGTCTGGGACGTCAGCCAAGGGCCACCCCTCGGACCGAGAGCCACTGCTGGGGCCGCCTGCGGCCAGGGCCAGGAGCCTGCTCCCCTTGCCGCTGGAGGGCAAGGCCAAACGCAGCCACTCCTTCGACATGGGGGACTTTGCAGCCGCGGCTGCGGGAGGGGTTGCCCCCGGTGGCTATAGCCCCCCGCGGAGGGTCTCAAACATCTGGACAAAGCGCAGCCTCTCTGTTAACGGCATGCTCTTGCCCTTCGAGGAGAGTGACCTGGTGGGGGCCCGAGGAACTTTTGGCAGCTCCGAGTGGGTGATGGAGAGCACGGTGTAGGCCTGGGGGTGGGCATCCTCCTCCCACCCTGGTAGGGTGGGAGAAGGGGAAGCATCTTTTACCCACAAGTCTTTGTGGAGTTTCCATGGTGATGTTTACATCCAGGGACCATTTTGTCTCCCTGTCAACGGCCTCCCCCCCCCCACCCCACTATGCCACCCACACACCTTCCCAGGCCCGTCCCCCACCACCCGTCGGGGTGTGCTCAGGGAAAGCGGACTCGATCGCTCACATGTCAGACTGAGCCCTGAGTGTTTGGAAAGGCAGGGCTCCTGCCTTTCTAATCACAAATGTAGCCTATAAGCAAGCGGCTTTGGATTGCGGATGGTTCTAGTGTTGTTTTTGTTTCTTAATTTATTTCTTCCACTTCCCAGTCTCCTCCTCTTCAGTGACACAGATAATGGAGAGTTTACGCTACACACAAAAGCAGGTCCCAGAAGCCCTGGTGGTGGGCAATCGCTGCCAGCTGAGCAAAGCAGGGAATGATTTGGGTGGCACATTTGTTTGGGGCAAGATTGAAGTCCTCCATCTAGACCCCCTCATTACTCCCAAGTCCCCATACTCAGGAGGGGTGAGTGAACCCCCCATCGCTGGCCCAGCTTCCTTTGCTTCTCAAATACAACACCCCATACCCAGCACATCAGCTTAAACCAGAAGGGTAACTTCCAGGGCTCTACATGTGGGAGAGGGGAAAGGGTTTTATGAGACCCATGGATATAAGGTACGTTAATTTTTGGAGGTGCTTTGGGAGTTTTGCTTCTTTTAAGGGAAGCTGGGACAAGGAGTCCCCATGGTTGTGAGGGGCTTGCCAAGAGGTTTTCTCTTAAGGGGAGTGGACTCGAAGGAGCAGAAGGAGCACTGAACACAGAGTCCAAAGCTACGAGTCTGGGTTTCAGAGCCACCACCCAATACCCAGTTGAATATAGTGGGCAAGACCCTTTTTCTCTGGGACCTCAGGCTCCTAATTCATAAAATACTGAGATCGTACCAAATCTCCAACTCCTTTCCAGCTCGAAGGACTAAGGACTCTTCATGACTAAATGAGTTGTAGGATTTTGAAGCTCGAAGAGGTGTTTGTGATCATTTCACCCTTAACCTTCTCTCTCCTTCCCTTCAGAGTCCAAGGGACCTGCCCAAGGTCATAGAATGAGTTAGTGACCAAGTCAGGGCAGGGCCCAAGGCCGCATACCTCTTGGGGGTGATGTCTGAAATCTGTTACCAAGTCTTCACCGTGGCTAGGGCATTTCTGTGTCTAGAGCCTGTCCTTCGTTTGTTCTTAATGAAGAACATGTCACAGGGTAGGACACGGGGACACATGGGCTGCCTTCCATGATGCCAGTCATGAGGCAGATCTGTCATGGAAATGACAAGCTGGTGATGGGAGGGGCACATGGGCTGCTGTCCATCTGGGGAGTGAACTCCACACTCAGACAGTGGTGAGAGGAAACAAAGGACTTGTGGCCAGTGCGGGGGAAGCATCTGGAAGCGTCTGGAGGGTCTTCCCCCATATCTCTGTCTTTCTTGGTCCCTGTCTGTCCTAGGTCTCACCTCACTGTCAACACACTACCTCTCCCCACTTCATCCCTTCCTCTCCCAGACCTCCACCACAGAGCTCTAGCCTCTGTCTCTCATCCTCCCCACTTCTGCCACTTGCCGACCACACAGCCTACAAAGCATACAGGTGAGTCCATTTGGGGCTGAAATGTTCTGATGGGCTCAGACCTGGAGCTGAGCTGGTGGTCCCCCAGCCCCGCCCAGAACACACAGGCAGAGGGCGGGGAACCATCTATGCAGGACTGCCTTCTGGCTCCCGCCCAGGAGCTTCCAGACCCCATGCCTTCCTCCTTACTTGCCCCCATCCTCTCTCTCCTCACCTTCCCTCCTCTCTCCTGTCTTCATTCCTTTTCTTCTGGTGCCTCTCTGCCTCCCCCGAGTCCCTTTCTGGTCCTGATCAGGTCATCAACAGACCGGGCCGGTCTCTCCGGGGACCACGAGCTAACTTCCAGCCCCAGTGCTGGAGCACAAGCTTTCTGCAGTCATGGGAAACCTCCAGCCTTGCTGACGTGAAAGAAAATCTTCCCCACCCTCCCTCTTTCTCTGCCCCATTTTCCTCTTCTCCTTTCTCCCTCTGCACTTTCTCACTCAGCCTTTTCTAAATGTAGCCATTGAGGAGGTGACCCCAAATACCACTCTCTTTTTGCCTTTGGGTTCAGATGCCTGGAGGAAAAGTGGTAGACTTGGGAAGCGAGGGGAACCAACTGTCTATTCTCGTCAGCGGCTCCAAGCTCTGTCGTGACATGATATGTACTAGCACTTGTTTGTCAGGTTTGGAAAGCGACATCCCTGTGGGCAGAATACAAATGCCAACCTTCTCCTTTGCTTAAAAAAAAAAAAGTGTACAGTAAAATGTACAGTTTTAAAAACAACAACTAACCACGCTTCTTGGGAGAGACAAAAAAAAAGAACATTCCTGTTTCTGTGAAGTCTGCTGTTTATTTCTCTGGAAACTCTGTGGTTTTCTGAAGGTGGCTTTGAGATGGCATTTTCTCTCACACCCATGTTTGGTTCTGCCTGGTGAGAGCCTGCTTCCTGCCAAGTTCACATATAAGATGGGAGCCTTCTGAACCAAGACAGAATGGGCCTGCCCTCTTGGAGTAAAGGTCAGTAGAGGGTCTGGAATGACGCTCCAGGCTAAGAAGGAATAGTTCAGTCTGTCCAGGCTACCTACCACCTTATGGCTCTGTCCTCGCACCTTCAGCCCCGCTTCCTTTTTCCTGGACAGTGGCCACCACCACACGTAGCCACTAGGGGCGCCAGAGTACCTCCCACCCACTTTGGGTGAGCCCAAGATGGCTTTTTTTCCCCAAAAGGGTCTTTTACTGGGGAAGCAGGACAATAAGGTGTGGCTAGTGGTAAAGAACCCGCCAGCCAACGCAGGAGACACAAGAGACTCAGGTTCAATCCCTGGGTCAGGAAGATCCCCTGGAAGAGGGCATGGCAACCCCCTCTAGTATTCTTGCCAGGAGAATCCCCACGGACAGAGGAGCCTGGCGGGCTACAGTCCACAGGGCCACAGAATCTGACACGACTGAAGCGACTGAGCACGCATGCACGCAGGACAACAAGCCAAAGCACAGATCCACGGTAGAGAAACAAACGAGCTTCTGGAACACAGCTTCCCAACCCTATCTTCCTCTTAGTGTCTAGGTCAGCACTGTCTAAGGGGTGTCAAGTCTGTGCTGCAATGTGATTTTAAATTTTCTAGAAGCCCATTAAATCAAGTCTAGAGAACCAGGTGAAATTAATATATAGTTTATTTAACCCAGTATATCAAAAATGTTTTCATTTCAACATATAATCACTACAGGATTATTAATAAGATATTTTACATCTGACGTGTTTCACACGGCACATCTCAGTTCAGACTAACTGGCTTTAAAGTGCTTGAGAACCACATGGAGCTTGCACAACCAGCTCTACATGTACAGCCACTGACTTGCAAGCACAGCTTCTGGAAGGGGAAGGAAGCCAACAGTTACTGAGCACCTACAGTTCTAGGTCCTGTGTTGCTGCTTCACCTACATGTATCACTGAACCCTCACAGCAGCCTCTCAAGGTAAATACTATTATGCAAGTCTTTCAGATGAAGGGGCTGAGGCTCAGAGAGGTTAAGTAACTTGCACAAGGTCACACAGTAAGTCTGGCTGTAAAACCTTAGCTCTTCCCATGACATCACACTACCTCCCCTGAAGTAGTCAAATTTATAGTCTGATCTGAAAGCCTTTGGTTTAGCCTCAAGGACTAAAATTCTCCGAATGTTGACTCAGGGTCCTCTTGGTTAAGTGGTTACTTCTGACCCCACGTTAGTCTTTCTGGCCTTTTTTGGCTTGTATACATTCCTACTCTGGCCAGGAAAATCCACCCAGGCTTCAGATGGTCCTGCCCAGACCTTACCATTCCATCTCCTGACCTGGCGACCCCTAGAGGTCCCTTGTTTAATAGTTTTCCACTTCCAGCCTCATCTGGTTGGTCCCCTCTGCCCTGAAAGCCTGTAACTTTGTCCCCTAAAGACAGAAAACCTCACAATAGCTAACTCCAAAGACCAAACTCATCTTCCTGTCTCTTCCTAATTCAAAAGCCTCTAACTGATGAGGTGTTTGCCTACCAGATCCTCTTTCCTGAAAGACAGAAGGCTTTAGCTCTCTGATCTCTTGCAGAAGAGAGGTAGCTGATACACTCTGAGCCTGGCTGAATTATTAATCTTTCTGGCAAGACTTCAACTCTCTCTCCCCAAGTTCAGTCCACAAATTGATACAGTCCACAGATTCTCCTCAAAGGAGATTTTTTTCATTTTGCCATGATTATAGCACTAAAATTCCAAAAGAACTTAGACTTGCTTTTTTTTTTTTTTTTTTAAGTGATATCACTTCTAACCAGGTAAGAGAAAGGTCACTGTCTCAGATGTTCCCCTCCCTACATGGGTAGTAACTTTTCTCCCAGAGTCTGTGGGTATCAATTTTTCGTTAAGTACAGGCTGAGTATTTCTGTGTCTTCTGTTGTCTGTTCTAAGTGTGTTTCCAGTAAAGGTCTCAGGGCTTCAGTAAACTGGGTGGGGCTTCCTCTCTTTTTTGCAGCCATGGGGATTTCTACAAACTGCTGCTGGTGAAATTGACACACTTATTCAAAACAAAGGGCTGCCCTGGTGGCTCAGATGGTAAAGAATTTGCCTGCAATGCAGGAGACCCAGGTTTGATTCCTGGGTAAGGAAAATCTCTTGGGAAGGGAATGGCTACCCAGTTAAGTATTCTTGTCTGAAGAACTCCATGGACAGAGGAGCCTGGTGAGCTATAGTCCATGGGGTTGCCAAGAGTCAGACATGACTGAATGACTAAGCATGCATGCACCCGAAAGAAAAGACTGTTGCCAAGGGGCAGGCAAAATCTGAACACATAGTTTTACACATCACACTTAGATCCCCAGACCCTTGTGATGCAGTTGGCAGCAGGAAAAGTTTTCTGTGAAAAGAAGGCTTCTCATAGGTAAACAATCGAGGTTTCTACCTTTGCATAATAAAATCAGACCCCTACATGGGTTGCTCTGCAAACATCTCAAAGGAACACTACCCCCTTCTCAGTCTAAAAATATCTATTTGTGTTTTCAGCCTTTAAACCAAAGATCTTAGATTCTCAGCTTTCAATTTTCTTATTTCAGTTTCCCCAGCTCACAGCAGTGAATGTTTACAAGGCTCATAGGTTTCCCATCCCTGCAGCCTCTAGCAGAGGAAAATTAATATGTTTCCCAACAGACCAAAGAGAGAAGCTGACCTTTCCCTCTCCAGCTATCCTGTGATCCCCAGCAGGGCCATTTAGCAACTTCAAACAAGTGCAGCAGTCTTGTCCCATGATCTTATTTGGGACAATGTTTGGCATCTTTCTTCTGCTCACTGACTCTGGGGAAACGGACTCAGATCGCAGGCTCTTGTCTGGTTATTGTCCTGCTTTGTTGGGAGAAGGATCTTCTGATCTGCTTAACCATCAGTTGAGTGTACTCCTAGTGACTCACACCCAGCATTCTCTCCACCATTGAGTGCTGGAGTCTCTCTGGGGCTGTGGTGAGGAAGATCTCACTATCTAGTCCCTTTGTGAGATATCAGTGCAGCCTGCAGTTCCTTACTTGGTTTCATACTGATGAGAGGGTGAGTCTGGAATTTCACCCATTTCCATGGGATCCCCAAGCCCATCTGATCCACCGCTAGTCAGCCTACTGACCAACTTCGCACAGCCCTGGGCCCCTCCGTCCAGGCTGCCCATCTGGTTAGGTGGTGATGAGCCTACCCCCTCTTCTTTTGTCACCTCCTCTGTAACAGTGTTCATTGGTGCTTTCTGGCACATCCAGCAGCGACTCCAGCCCTTATATGTTTTGCCAGGGTGAGTGTCTTTCCATCGAATCCCCAGTGCCATATCTGAGGTGTCCTTGGTTCCCAAAACCATGGTTACATCTATCAGCTGACCTTTCTGTGACCAGTCCCACTTTCTCATGAGACAAAACCTCAGAGCCTCACACCTGTCCGCTCCATCTCTGACTTGGCATGTCCTGGTAACAAGCAAGTGTCTTACTCACCATTTGAGAAGGAATATTATCAAGAAGAAGAGAATTAAACCTTGAGTTACATCCAGTAATCTTGAATGTTACCCTCCTGGGTTCCCTATCATAAACTTTCCACACATTCCTTGGGGGATCTCTCAAGGGTGATATTCTGCCTATCTACCAGGGATTGGCTGGCTGCCTTAACTATCCCAATTATGGGAAAGTTTTCATCCCTTCATAGATTGACACAAGCTTGGTATTTTCCAAGTTGATGTTGAACTGCAAGATTGCATTGATAATAGCTAACAGTCATTAAGTTTCCTATGTGCCATGCACTGCTCTAAGAGCTTCCTATAGATTATCTCAATTTGTCATCAAAACAATCCAATCAAGTGGGTTACTATTATCATCCCCACTGGGGCAGCTAAGGTAGAGAGGGGTTAAATAACTTGCCCAAGGTCACACAGCTAGTGAGTGGCAGAGCTGGGTAAACATTCAACAAATTGATTTTCACTGAAGTTACCTACAGAACTGCAGAGACCATTAGAGATGCAGAGCTTGCTGGGTTTTAGATCAGAGCCTGAATCTTGGTATGTGAACCTTGAATTTGAGAAAATGATCCAGAAGAAAAAGTAAGAGAGTTGGAGCAATCAGCACCAGGTGTTTTCAGCAAGCATTTGCTAACCTACTGTGTGCTGAGCACTCTCCAGTATGGAGAGAAATCAAAATAAAAGTGAAGGACCCTGGGCATGCACTGGAGGGCCTTACACACATCCTCGAGGGGCAGGGCATAAGCTAGTTTCCAGACCTCTGGTTTTACAGAGATGGCCTATTTTCACTCCTTTAAAGATAACCTAATAATCTACTACCCAGGAGGATATGGATGGGTGGATGGATTGGCCTCAAGCCCACATGGCAGCTCTGGCTGGAAGAAGTCATTAGATTTTAAATTCCAGCATGGTGACATGACTGGCTTTGGGTCAAAGGAACCCAGGTAGGACTAGAATCCTGTACCGGACAAGCAAGGGCAGGAGACAACTGTGGCAATCCAAGGAGCTTCTGAGGTGGCTGGGAGGAGGTCTGGAAGAAGGCAGATGGACAGCTGCAAAGAACTGGAGGGTCCTGAATAGCCTGAGGCAGAGTACCTGCTCCTGGAGGAGGAGGGGCACCCAGCGCGAGGAGCTGGTTTGAACCTGTTTCTTGGCCTGACTTTCCTTCCTGTAAAGTAACAATGGTAAGTATTATCTCTGGTAAGTATGCCTAAGGAGTTACCATTTAGTTATATGGGTCACACATCAGGTTGGGAAAGGCAGAGTGATAACGGTCATTATTATTAATGATATGCATCATTGAAAACATTATTATAAGTTACAGCATATTAGCAATAATATTAGGGATCTCAGGCTCACAGAATCTCAGCACTCACAGAGCTATTAGAGGTCATCCATGCTAGCCTCCCTCAATGGGTATTAGAATCTCCTGTTCAATATCCATAAAAACTGTTAGTAATCTTATTACCAGCAAGCTTGTGCATGATGAATTTCAGAATTCACCCCAGACAAGGAGCGGCTCCCTGTACTCCAGTCAGACCAATGCCTGATAGTTACGTTTCCTGGTGGGCCCTTGCAAAGCCATCGTTCCTTCCTTCACAAGAAATCCAGAGCCCAGAGAAAGTAGCTCGCAGAGACTGCTGTGGCCCAACAGTGGTAGGAAACCAGGTGTAGAGCCACCGTCCTGTAGGGAAACTCTCGGTGGGTGCAGTCAGGGGAGGGGAGGAGCTATTGTTTCCTTGCTGAATCAACTCTGGTCATGCCATTGAGAGAAGGAAGGAGGCAGGAAAGGAGCAGAAAGTACATGGTAGCCTCTGCAGTCCCTGATGCTCCTTTAATTTCTGAGGTCCTCTGTCCCGGCAGTTAGAAGGGCCTGGCAGATTCCAGAGCTCTCCCCTAGGTTCCCTCACTCATCGATTCCCAATCCCTGCTCCCCCTTCACCCTTGTCCCAGGTCTGACATATGATGAAAATCTAACCACCAGGGCTCTGGAATGATAAGCGCTGCCGCTATAAACCTCCCACTGACTTTTCCTTATTCCTTTGGGTGAAAAGACACTTCTATGATGTAAATACTCATGGGAAGACTCTGTCAGGTGCCAGGTAAGCCACCCAGGGAGAGGCTGGCTCTGTTCAAGAAAGTAGAGGGGCCAGAGTGTCCCCACTGGAGTCAGGTGGTGAGTACTTCCAAGGGGTGGTGGGATGACCCCAGGCAGCCCTCTCACCAGCCCTCTCTCTCTCTCTCTTTAACATCCAGGTCTCCTGTAGCAAAAACAACATCCATCTGCTTGAGGTGGGAAGAGCATAATTGGTTCCCAGTTTGGTTTTTACTTCTGAAACATCACACTAGTCCCAGCTTGAATGAAGAAAGGATGTTAGAGAAACATGTCACTCACTCTGGAGGCAGAGGGGGCTGGCTGGAGTGTGCACAGCTGGACAGGTCCCTTTCGAGAGCTGCCAGCACACAGTTGCTCAGGAAGCACAGCAGGACATGATACTGGGGATCAGTGACCCCCACACACCAAGAGCTTGGCTTCCATGTCGAAAAATAAATGGAGACAACTGTGGGTCACCCTAGAGGTCTGGGAGGAGGTGGGGAGTACCTCAACAGCAATCAAGAGGCCTCATTCTTCCTTTATCTTCACACTTTTAAGCCTTCTGTTGAGATTCTACCTTCTGAGGAATCCTTCAAACAGCTGTAGGTTAATTCAGCCCTGACCTGCTAGGGAAGCAGAGGCTGGGACTTTTCCTGGGACTTTTGTGTTTTGATCTCTAGGGCCTTCCATCCTCCCTGAGACTTATGGGAAAATGGGGGTCTGTGCCAGGCGTGATAAAATCCCCTTGCCTGAGCCGCCTCCATCTTTGGTTTGGAGTAAAATAAAAGATGGAGGGGGCCTAGGCAAGAGTATCTGATTCTACCATGGAGGAGGAAATGGCAACCCACGCCAGTATTCTTGCCTGGAAAAAATCCCATAGACTGAGGAGCCTCATGGGCTATAGTCCATGGAATTGTAAAGAGCTGCACACGACTGGGCACTCACTCACACCATATCTTCTTTGGTGAGCCGCGTTCTTTTCCAGGTGCCTTGGCTAAGATGTTAAAATCACACACACACATGCACACACACACACACACACACACACACACACACACTCCTACACGTTGAGATTTTGATTGGCATTGCCCTGAATCTGAAGACCAAACTGCAGTGACCTGACATCCTTGCAACATTGACTGATAACTCAAAGGTGGCGTCTCACTCCACTAATTTAGGTCTCTGTAATTTCTTCCAATATTTCTCCCACTTTCTGTATACAGGGCTTGTATATCTTCTGTTAGGTTTATTCCAAGGAATTTGATAGTTTGATATGGTATAAATGGTAAAATTTCAAAATTCCAAAATTTTAATTTCATATTCTTTAAAGACTGCTTGCTGTTTAAAACAATAATACTTTGAATGTGTCATGGGGTTCATAACATGTTGAAGTAACCTATGTAACACTGATGATACAATATTGAGGAAAGATAAATAAAATTATAATTAGGGGAAAAATAAGATTATAATTAAAGAGTATCCAATTCCAGGGGAGGTCAACCAAGCTTCCTTCCCTACATCCAACTTTGTCTGCAGAATGCTGGAGGATGAGATGTAACTGGAGACACTTATGATACATAAAGTTAGCAGCAGAGGTAGAGAGACTATCTGGCATCTCACTATCAAAAATAAATTCTTTCACATGGATTATCATTCCTTCCATTCCTTACCTAAAAACTCCAATTTATACATTACTGCTTTCCCTGCTTTATAGATTTTCCAAACTGAGGATGAAAGTTGCCCATATTCCCACAAGTTCTTATAGAGCTTATAAAGCAGAAGTGGGTCTCAAACTTTAAATTTTCTGACCCAGTTGGAGTTCCCTTCACATGACAGCCCAGACACTCAGCCATCACAGCACTGGCTGCCACAACAGGAAGGCAGGCAGCCAGAGGCAGGAAAGACAACCACACAGGCAGGTGTTGGAGAGGCAGACAAAGGCTACAGGACCCAGGAAGCTGAGAGATGGGGCTGAGAAGGGCAGCTCTGCAGGAATTCTATGTGGACATGAGGCTTGGCCCTCTGGGGAGAGCCCAGGTGGGAGAGGGGTCATAGACTCTAATCCACCTTGGGATAAGCGAAAAAGAAGGGATGGGAGAGGGGTCCAGGCAGGATGAGGACAGGAATGCAGAGCAGGATCGGAAGAGCAGTTGGGAGGACAGCCGTGCAGGCCCAAGGTATGGATCCAGTCCATCTACTGTCCTCATCTAGAAGAGGGGGAAGGAGCAGAAGGCTGGGGTGCACGCCACATGGAGTGCCTTGAGGGCCCTCTACCTAGTGAACCAGGAGGCTAGCAGGGCCCACCAAGGAGTTGGTCGTTTTTAGGATTTGAGTGATTGTGCTGTATGCTTTGAGGCTCTGGTTTCTCAAAGGAACCAGTCTGGCAAAGATTCTTGACCCATATAGTAAGAGAAGCACATTGAAAAATCGTGGCTATGTCTGCACCTGCATTTCAAGGTCTACTGAAGGAAGAAAGGGCTGGCTTCTTGATGCTACTGAAGGCTTTGGGGCACAGCTGCACCATCAAATCTACTTGTCTCTTCCAGGTCTCCATGAGAGGATGGCTGGAGACTAGATGAGTGGAGAATGATGGAAGGTGATGAGCCCCAGGCCTTTCAGATTGTTCCAGAATGCACTGGCCTGCCCCAGCCAGTTTCTGGGAAGAGGGCTGCTGCACAGAAAGATAGAAGTCTTTCAGAAAGTTTTTCAGAATCTGGGTTGGCCTTGAACCAGCTTGGGGAGGGAGGACTTGGGATGCCTTTATTTTGGTTGTGATACACCCTAAATAGTCTAGTTCTTTTCAGAATACAAAGGACTGTCCAAGCAGGAGAGAGGGAACTAGCATTATTTACCAAACAGTGTGGTAAGCATCTCATATACTTCATGTACTGTCCCTCATAGTCTTTGCCCATCCTGGTGACCTAGGGGTTAGATCATCTATTTTCTGAGAAAACAGGTACAGAGATGTTAACAACTGGCTGCAGGTCATACAACTAGTTAGGAGGAGCGCTGGAGATGTAATCACTCAATAACTGCAGTTGCCCCCAAAGTAACCTATGCAACAGCTAACGACATTAGAATTTCAGTGAATTTTCTGGAAGGTGGGCAATGAAGAGGGACTCTTAACATTAAAAAGTAGAAGACATGGAGAGATGCACTGAGCAAATATCTAGTGACTTCTCTGTGCCCCTCCCAGTGCTTCCTGAGTCAAACTTTGTCCTGACAAACTAAGCACTAAATAAACCCCATGTCACTGTTTGCTGTTTTTGCTTTCACTTTCTAAAGTGTAAGGGTTGGAAACAGGGGAGAAGTAATATAGAACAATAAGGCAAGCGCACTGCACACCCCTCCCTTCAAAAGAGTTGAGTCTTTTTCCCATTTCAGAAATGCTCATCTGTAACATGCCATAGTAGCTACCTCCAAATCACAGAGCTTTCTACAGCACAAATAACCCATAGGATTTGAGAAGTTACAGATTCATGATGATTAATGATATGGATCAATGGTAACACAAATAGATTTCAGGCTAGTGATTATCTTTCCCAACACCAGGGTCTTTTCCAATGAGTCAGTTCTTGGCATGAGGTGGCCAAAGTATTGGAGTCTCAGCTTCAGTATCAGTCCTTCCAATGAACACTCAGGACTGATCTCCTTTAGGATGCACTGGTTGGATCTCCTTGCAGTCCAAGGGACTCTCAAGAGTCTTATCCAACACCACATTTCAAAAGCATCAATTCTTTGGTGCTCAGCTTTCTTTATAGTCCACCTCTCACATCCATACAGGACCCCTGGAAAAACCATAGCCTTGATGCAGGAGAAGGGGACAACAAAGGATAAGATGGTTGGATGGCGTCACTGACTCAGTGAACATTGATGAGTAGACTCTGGGAGCTGGTTATGGACAGGGAGGCCTGGTGTGCTGCAGTCCATGGGGTTTCAAAGAATCGAACACAACTGAGTGACCTACCTATTATACGCATCTTAGGCCCAGAGTCTCAAGGCTGGAAAGATCAGAGGTTTTCAAAGAAGCCCTCCTCCACTCACCAGTATTCCTGCTGGGTGGCATGATTACAAATAGGTCCATACCTTTCATTCCTAAGTCCATGGAACAGATCAGATGAAGAACACATACTCTGTGCCTTAAGGAGCTTCAGGTTTATACAGACCCCACCATTCCTCCTCCTTAAAAGATGCCCAGAGCCATTACAGAAAACAACTCCAAGAATATTCTGTGATCATCACTGACACAGAAAAACACAGAAGCAGGGCCCCAGATGGAAAGTCTTAGGGAGGTCTGTTCTCTTGCCACCTCAGCTCTGGTGTCCATGGTACACAGGGAAGATAGGCAGGGGAGAGAGGCAGAGGCACTGGGCAACCTCTGAGGCCATAGGAAGCAGATGTTTGTGTTCTAGGACTGTCCCTCCCAACTGTGGGGTCCGGGGATGTTGCCCACACCTCCCAGGTGCACATCACAGGCCAATGACGTGATACCTGCACTCTTCCATTCCTGCTTTAATGAGGACAGCAACCCCCTCCTCCACTCTTCTCCCACCAGCAATTTGTTCCTTTAGAATACTACTTTTATCCTCAACCAAGGACTGAAAGAATAAAGTTATAAAAATAGCAACTAATACAATTCTAGGGCCTTAATACAATCACTGTTTACCTGCTTCCTCCTGATCTGACTTTCTGGTGGATAAATTTGTTCCCTTTTAGTTCCTGCCCTATTACAATGCAAATGCTCAGAAAACTGCCAGGTGTCTAGTAAACCAGGTAATTCCAGGTCCCTAGAAGAGACAATGATACGTTTTATTCAAAGGCAGGGGTGGGCAGGCTGGGGTGCCCATTATAACATCCCCTCCACCCACCTCCCATTGCCCATTTCCCTTCCACCTGGTTTGAGTGGGAAGGCTAAAAAGGATCCCTATGAGTCTTCACTTCTGAATCAGCACACCGAACACAAGCCGCAACAGTCAAGAAGTAATGACATCTTTATTAAACCTTTCCACATGACCAGTAGTCTGAGAAGCTTTGGGGGAGCCTGGGTGACTGGCCAGGCCCCTTGAGTCCCACAAGCCTTCATGAAAAGGCAGTTTTTGGGAACAAGATGATGCACAAAAGAGGGAAAATATACCTATATGAACAGTCAAGTTTCCATGTTGATGGTAAATAGAAAAGCTTTGGCTGTATTAGTTTGCATTCCCACCAGTAGTGTAAGAGGGTTCCCTTTTCTCCACATCCTCTCCAGCATTTATTACTTGTAGACTTTTGGATGGCAGCCATTCTGATTGGCGGAAAATGAATTGCCAGCCCAGGTTTGATGCATGATACAGGGTGCTCAGGGCTGGTGCACCGGGATGACCCAGAGGGATGGAATTGGGAGGGAGGTGGGAGGGGGGTTCTGGAAGGAGAACATATGTATACCCATGGTGGATTCATGTCAATATATGGCAAAGCCAACAAGATAATGTAAAGAAAAAAATAAATTAAAAAAAAAAAAAAGCTTTGGGGTTATAGCAGAACTCTGGGACAATCAGGGAAAAGAAGAGTGAGGAAGGGAAGGCAGTGGCCCAGACCTCTTAACCAAGGATCTTGGGAACCTTGGCCCTGGAGGGAACCAAAGCCCTTCCTTGAAGGTTTGGTTTTCTCCTGTTGCCTGAAGTTCAAGTCTCCTCCCTGAAGGCAGAGTACTGGATATCTGGAGGGAAGGGTTGTGGGTGTGAACAAAAGTCCCAGGTCCTATCAGCAGCTCTTTTTCCAGATGGTTAATGCCACAGCAAAGCTGGGAAGGAAGAGCCGGGGAAGCCCACTGGAGCAAGGACCTGGGAAGGGTGCTTCCTAGTTCCTAGAAGATGACAGGATGGACAAAGGGACTGCCTCCATGCTCTGTTATGGCTTGATTGACCCATCCTGTGGAAGGAAAAAGGCAGAAACCTGGTACACAGAAAACACAGCAGCTAGGGGGAGAGCAGTGGGAAGAACAGAGTTAAAACCCCAATAAGTAATTTACAGCACATCTGTTTCCCAAAGACACTGACTTAATCACTCCTGTTCTCACCATGATTCAGTGAGCATGATAATTTTTGTCACTTTCCAGGTGAGAGCACACACTCATGAAAGGGTCAGTAAATTTCCCACGATCACACAGCTCGGAGGGGCATCTTTGGACTTGAAACTGATCCCGGACCCCCCACCGCCCAACGCCCAAGATCTCCAGTTCATCCACCCCAACCCTTCTCCAATCACAGCAGGGAGGGAGGGGATAAATGAGACTAAGAAGTTAGGAAAGATACCCACAAACCGGGAAAGGGAGGCCGGGGAAAGGCCTGGGGCGCACAGGGATGGGCCGGCACATACTTGTCCTCGGAGTCCCAGTGTCTTTCATGACATTCAAGTGGCTCTCCTCCTGGGGATGGCAGAATGGTATCCTTCCACAAGAGACACACAGCGGTAAAGGGAGAAAAGAGCGGAGAAACGCTCGGATGAGGCCCGAGGCGAGGGGGAAGGGGCTTGCCAGGGGCTTGGGGGCCCATCTCCAACCACCACCCATCTCGCAGGACCGGGAGCACAAAACCCCTTGGACCCCTCCCGCCACAACGTCTACAACCAACCTGCGTTGAATGACTGGGCGCCCAGTTCTCCACACCCTGGGCCTCGGGGGTTTTCCTGAATCGTTATAGCAGTTCTCATCGTCCTAGAAGGGGGAGAGCCCCATAAGCCCATTCTCCAACTAAGTCAGCTTCGCGCCACCTTAGAGAAAAATGAGCGAAGTCCTGCTTGAAATTAACGGATCCCAACGGCTTCCTCAGGGGCCGTTGGACACGCCCACCGCCCCGCCCTCTCAGCAAGCCTCCTCCAATCAGAGGCCTTCCACCCTCTCTGCTCCTTCCGCCCGGCTATGTGTAGGAGGCAGTGCGGGGGAGGGGCTCTGGGCCTGCCAGAACATTCCACAGCCTCTGAGGAACTTCCCTAGTGAGTCACACAGTAAAGAGTTGGCCTGCAGTGTAGGAGACCCGGGTTCGATCCCTGGGTCGGGGAGATCCCCTGGTGAAGGAAATGGCAACCCTCCCCAGTACCCTTGCCTGGAAAATTCCATAGACGGAGGAGCCTGGCAGGCTACAGTCCACGGGGTCGCAAAGAGTCGGACACAACTGGGCAACTTCACTTCACTTCAGACCAGCTCTTCCAAGGCGGGCGTGTGAGGAGAGAAGCCTGCTGGACTCCGTGGAGTTTGGGGGCTCCTGGGCAATGTCTCTGTCTTGGATGAGCTGATGAGCCGACCATCGTGGGAAGGAGGTGGAGGTGTGGGGTGCGGGCGGCAGAAGGGAGGTGGGAGAGGGAACGTGAGGCCCTGGAACCTTTCAGGATGTAGATAGGCTGCAGTCTGGCCTCTGAGAGCAGCGGCTCGGCTTTGTAGTCAGCAGACCAGCAAACCACACTGACGACGATGTGGAGCCTCTGATCCCAGAGTCCTCACCTCTGGTTTACCTCAGAGAAAAGCACTGTCCAGAACCAGAAGCCCCTGAGGGTGAGGCCTCGTGAGGGATAGGGGCAGAGGTGGCGTTCAGACCCCGCAAATGGCAACGTCTGACCTCTTCCCACCAACCAAGGACCTGTCACGATAAAGGAAGCTTTAACCCGTCTCAGCCAGCTTTGGCGGAGAAGGCAATGAATGGCAAGCCACTCCAGTACTTTTGCCTGGAAAATCCCATGGACTGAGGAGCCTGGGATCACAAAGAGTTGGACACGACTGAGCAACTTCACTTCCCCTTTTCACTTTCACGCACTGGAGAAGGAAATGGCAACCCACTCCAGTGTTCTTGCCTGGAGAATCCCAGGGGCTGGGGAGCCTGGTGGGCTGCGGTCTATGGCGTTGCGCAAGAGTCGGACACGACTGAAGCGACTTAGCAGCAGCAGTAGCCAGCTTTAGGGACCCAGAGTCCTCCAGGACTAGTTGCCATTATCCCCTGCCTCCTTGTATCCCTGCAGCAGGACCTGGGGGAGCCGGGTCCTTACTCAAGAGTCATGGTTTCAAACCAGTGGGAGAGGGTTTTTGAGCAGATGAGGATGCTTCTGACTTCTTAGAGAAGAAGAGGCCCATGTGTTACTATTTGGGGCTTCCCTGGTGGCTCAGACGGCAAAGAATCTTCCTGCAATGCAGGAGACCGTTTTTATTGGGCACTTATTTTGAAAGATTTAGTCCTGAAAAGTTCAAAATACATCATTGTATTTGAGCATCTCATATTACTTATTTAAAAATTGAAATAAGGAGTTCTCTAGTAGTCTAGCAGTTAGGATTCCGTGCTTTAACTGCAGAGGTCAGAGTTCAGCCCTGGTGGAGGAACTGAGATCCCATTAAAAAAATTGAAATAGAATTCGCATAACATGAGGTTTATCATTTTAACTATTTTTAAGTGTATGATTCAGTGGCTTTTAGTACATTCACAATACTGTCCAGTTATTCCCACTACTTATTAGTTAATAATTCCAGAACATTTTTTATACATCTCCACCTCCAGGAATTCCACAAACATTAAGCAGTTCATTCTCATTCTCATCTCCTGTTAACCTCTGGCAACCCCGCATAAGCTTTCTACTTTGATGGATTTGGCTATTCTAGACTTTCTATGTAAGTGAAATTACAAGGTATATAACTCTTTATGTCTGGCTTTTTTATTATTATTAATACTTAGCATAGTATTTTCAAGATTTATCCATGTTGTAGCATGTATCACTACTTCATTCTTTTTAAGGCTAAATAATGTCCCTCTGCATAGATATACCATATTACATTTATCTATTTCATGTTGATGGACATTTTTGATTGCTTCCACCTTTTGGTGATGAATAATTTTGCTATAACATTCATGTACATGTTTTTTGTTTGAACCTATGTTTTCTCGTAGATGTATACCAAGGAGTGGAACTACTGGGTCCTAACTGGCTAACTTTTGAGGGCCTGACATCATGCAGTTGATGTACCATTTTATAGCTTTACCAGCAATATACAAGGGTTCCAGTTTCTCCACACTTTCTATCACTTTTTATTTTTATTCTAAAAAGTTATAGCTATCTGAGTAGGCATGGAGTGGACATCTCATTGTGGTTTTGATTTGCGTTTCCCTTGCTTTTGTTTTTGTGACTTTTCTGCATTAGTTCTGTAAAGTTTGTATCCTTTGTCATATGTGGTCATTAAAATCTATTTTGTTAGATTTATGGTTAGCTAGTGCTTCCCTGGTGGCTCAGACTGTAAAGAATCCGCCTGTAATGCAGGAGACCTGGGTTGGAAAGATCCCCTGGAGGAGGGCCTGGCAACCCACTCCAGTATTCTTGCCTGGAGAATCACCATGGACAGAGGCGCTGGGCAGGCCACAGTCCATGAGGTCCCGAAGAGTCGAACATGACTGAGCAACTAAACACACATACAGTGATTCAAGAGAAATTTCCTTATGCCCTTAGAACTAAAAGAAAAAAAAATCTCCCAGTCTTTGCAGATGGGCTGTGTGTGTGCGCATGCATGTGTGTGTGTGTGTGTGTGTGTGTGTGTGTGTGTGTGTGTGTGTGTACATGTACTCAACACTCAGCCAAGCAGATTACAACTCGGCCTAAGCCTTCACTCCTTGCTCCTGCAGAGCCTGAAGTCAGCCAGAGGTAAGAGCCTAGGGCTTGCTCAGGTCTTTTCTGAGCATGTGCCCAGCTGTGTATGTGTGCATGGACTTTTAGATTCCTAGAAATACGTGACAGTTTTTCAAAATCCTTACTCCCCAAAGCATCTCCTTCCCTTGCCTTTCCTTCCAAGCTTTCAGGTTATTGTTTTCCCCAACTGTTATTCTCAGTTTCCAGAAGCAGCAACTATACATTTGCCTTTAAATGTTTTGAGCAAATTTTTCCTAGGTAGCTGCTTCAACCCTGGGAATGTTCTTAGGTGAAAATAAGCAAGCCATTTGAGACAGCTCTTCAAGGAGCCACTAGATAAGTTAAAACAAAAACCACATTTGAGAATAAGGTCTGTTCTGCTCCCTCCGATATCAGGTACACACTGAGAATGCCAGCCACTGTCTTCAGGCCACTGCAAGCTGGGAAGCAGGAGATAGTATTATACCATGGTAAGTTAAAATATCTCAAAGCTTTCCTATCCAGACTCATCTTTTTTTTTTTTTAATTATTTAATTATTTCCCTGCTTGTGGTAAATTTTGGTTGATTCCAGAGTTCTGAAAAAAGTTGATTCTCAGCAGTTTTTGCCAGTTCATTCATTGCCTTTGTGTAGAACAAACTTTTGGAGTTCCTACTTCTCAGTTTTTGTGGATGTCATCTTCCCCATATCCCTTTGAAGTAAGTGCTTATTGGGAGCTAAGTTCTGAGGAAGTTCAGGAACCTGTCCATGTTGCATGAAGGAACACTAAGAGCCAGGATTTGACTTGTCTGACTCTAGAGCCTATTTTATCCAATTATACATTTATTCTCTAATTCAAGAGTATCTATTTTGTATCTCTACAAAATGCTAGGTACAGTTGTAGAAATAAGAATTCTTCATTGTACAATATAGCAAAGATTCCTGTCCCTGAGAACTTGTATTTTTATGGAGGGAGATTCATAATACACAAACTATATATTTGATATTAGAACTTAAGTGTTATGGAATAAAAAAAATTGGGATACTTAAAGTACAGAAGGGAATCATTGCTATAGGAGTGGTGTGAATACAATTATTTAACATGTATCTTGTTTTAGTTGCCAATTTTTAGAAAAGTCCCAAGGATAGTACATGAATTCCTGTCTATGCATACTTAGATCTATTCATGGTTAACATTTTGCTGTATTTACTTTATCATTCTGTCTCTCTCTCTCTCATTTAGTAATTTTATCATGTCTGTTTACTCCTTTATAATTTTTTTTTCCTAACAAAAAGGAAATTCTGTTGTATGAGCTCAGTATTGTTAACAATCAGGAAAGTTACCATCTATACAATACTAGTATTTAATCAACAATTTATATTCTAATTTCCTCTATTATTCAAGCAGTGTCCTTTACATCAATTATGTTTTCCAGCCCAGGATTCAATTCAGCTAGCTATTTGCATTTAGTTGTCCCAGTGTCTTCAATTTGAAACAGTTCCCTCTTCTTTTGTATTTTATTACATGTGGATTGGATTCAGTTAATGTATTCTTGGCAGAAACTCTGCTTAAGTGAATTTTGTCAGTGAAATACATAAGAGGGCCATGATGTTGGCTTGTCCCATTATTGATAGTGCTAATGTTCATCACTTCATTAAAATGTTTTTAAGCCAGATTTAAAGTTGTAACTTTTTTCTTTTGTAATTAGTAAGTAATTTGTTGGAAGATACCTAGAGATGATGTAAATATCTTTTCCCTCATATTGTTTGAATTTTATTCTTTGAATATGTAAAATATTAACATGACTCAAAATTTCAAACCATATACAATGCATAATCAATGAATTTTGACTCAATCCCCTATTCTTTCCACCCAGTTTATTTGCATATATATGTAGAAAGGGGCACATTTTTTTTTGAGTGTTCATTTTATTTATTTGGCTGTAATAGATAGGAAATGACAACCTACTCCAGTATTCTTGCCTGGGAACAGAAGAGTCTGGCAAGCTACAATCCATGGGGTCGAAAAAGGCTCAGACATGACTTAGTGACTCAACAACAAAAACAAGGTCTTAACTGTGGCAGGCAGGTTGGAGTATGTGGGATCCAGTTCCCTGGTCAGGGTTCGTTCGAACCGGGACCCTCTGTGTCAAGAGCACAGGGTCTTAGCCAGTGAACTACCAGGGAAGTCCCGAGAGGCACATTTCTTAAAACTTTCTATATATCAATGGTGATTTCTTCCTTGTCAATTCTTATTATAGAAATTCATGCTTTTCTATTTTGTTCTAAATTAGATGAATTACTATTTTGTCTCTATTGTTAATTTCCAAAAACACCCTGGGATTAAAAATTTATTGTTTAGCTTTACTACTGCCCTGTTGTCTGTCTCAGCTATTTATGTATTTAGCTTTATTATTTTCTTTTTCTGGGCTTTTTAGGGGGAATTCATTGTTTTGGGTTTTGAGGTGAAATTTTAATTGTATTATTTTTATTCTTCTCTTTTGAGAGAGATGTGTGTTTATGACTGAATTTTCCTGTTATATATGCGTTAAATATGTCTTGATAGGATATTTAGTGTTTTAATTATTCTTTTATTATTCCAGGATTCTCTAATTCCTGTTAGCATTTTTATTGTCACCTAAGAATTGTTTAATAAAAGATTGTTTTTCAATTCCAGTCAGAAGGACATCTTACAAATATTTTCCATCTGAAAGTCTTTTCTTAGCAGTTTTATTGAGGTATAATTGACAGAAGAAATTGCATATATTTAAGTACAATTTAATAAGTTCTGACAATTATAAACACCAGTGAAATCATCACCATTACAATCAAATTAGTGAACAATTAAACTCAAGTTTGTTTGTATCCCTTTGTAATTTCTCTCACCCCTCATTCCTTCAAGAAACCACTGACCTGCTTTGTCACTGTAGATTACTTGGCATTCATAGAATTTTATATAAATGGAATCATAAAGGATGCAGTCTTCTATTATCTGGCTTTTTTGACTCAGCATAATTATTTTGATATTCATCCATGTTTTAGTGTTCATTTCTTCCTATTGCAGAACAGAATCAAATTGGAAATATATACAACAATTTGTTTATCAATATTTATCAGCTGATGATGAACACTTGTGTTATTTCTAGTTTAGTTAAAACAAATAAAGCTGCTATGAACATTAGTGTAAAATTTGTAAGGACATATGCTTTCATTCTCTTGGATAAATACCTAGGAGTAGAATGACTGGATCATATGATGTGTCTATGTTGCAAAAATTGCCAAGTTATTTTCCAAATAGGCTGTGGTTTTTATGTTCCCTAGAAAGTATATGAGAGTTTCAGTTCCTCCACATTCTCACCAACACTTGGCACAGTTTTTCTTTTAATTTTATTCACTATATAATAATGGGTGTAGTAGTATCTTGTTTTGGTTTTAATTTGCATTTCTTCAATGACTGCTGATGGTGAGTATCTTTTAAGGTGCTTTTTTGCCATCCGTGTATCTTCTTTGGTGGAGTGTCTGTTCAAGTTATTTGCCCATTTTCTTATAGATTTGTATGGTTTAAGTTTAGAGATTTTATATATTCTATATGTAAATTCTTTTTCAGGAATACAATTCTCAAGTATTTATCCTCATGTGTAGCTTGTCTTTTCATTCTCTTAGGAATATAAGAACCGATGTTTTAATTTTGATGAAGTACAATTTATAAATTTGTTCTCTTATAGGTCACAGTTTTGACATCATATGTGAAAAATCTTTGCCTCACTAAAGGTTGCAAATGCTTTCTCCTCTGTTTTCTTTAGAAGCATTTTGCTTTTAGATTTCACATTCAGTTATACAATCTATTTTTAAGTTAACTCTCGTCTATGATGTGAGGTATGGACAGAAAATTATTATTTTTTGCATATGGATATCCTATTGTTCCAAGACCATTTGTTGAAAGAGCTATTCCTTCACTTAATTGTTATATGCACCTTTGTCAAAAGCAATTTGTTCACATATACATGGGCTTATCTCTAGACTTTCTATTCTGTTCCACTGACTTATTTGCCTATTCTTATACCAATGCTGGGCTTCCCAGGTAGCTCAGTGGGTAAAGAATCTGCCTGCAACACAGGAGACCCAGGTTCAATCCTTGGTTTGGAAAGATCCCCTGGAGGAGGACATGGCAACCCACTCTAGTATTCTTGCCTGAAGAATCCTATGGACAGAAGAGCCTCACAGGCTCCAGTCCATAGCCTCACAAAGAGTGGGACACAACTAAAGCGACTGAGCATACAACAAGCATGCATAACAATGATACATTGTCTTCAACTTTATAATAAGTCTTGAAATCAGGTAGCATTAATCTACCAACTTTATCCTTCTTTTCAAAAGTTGTTTTGGCTATTCTGGGTTCTTTAGTTCCCATGTGATACAGGAAGTCAGTCTGTGAATTCTTACCAAAAAAACCCCAAAACACTCTGTTGACATTTGGATTGGAATTGCTTCAAGTCTAATGTAAATTTGAGAATTCACATTTTAACAATATTGAGTCTTCTAAATTATGAACATAATGTATCTCTTCATTTACTCATGTCTGTTTTAATTTGCCTCAGCAGTGATTTATAGGTTTCAGTGTACAGGTCTTGGTCATCTTTTGTCAGACTTATTTCTAAGTATTTCACATTTTGAATACTATTATAAATGGTATTGATTTAATTTCAATTTTCTATTGTTCATTACTAATACATAGAAATAAAATTGATTTTTTCTACTTCCTTGTGTCATACAAACTCGCTAAACTCACTTATTATAGTAACTGTTTTTGTGGATTCCATAGAATTTCTACATAGAAAATAATGTAGGAATCCTCTACAAATACAGTTTTATTTCTTTCTTTGTAATCTGGATGCTTGTTTTTCTTTTTTTCCTTTGCCTTATTGCTCTGGCTAGAACCTTTAAGTATGGAGAAGGAAATGGCAACCCACTCCAGTACTCTCGCCTGGACAATCCCATGGATGGAGGAGCCTGGTGGGCTACGGTCCATGGGGTCACTGAGAGTCGGACACGACTGAAACGACTTAGCAGCAGCCCCAGCAGAACCTTCAAGAAGAAAGATAACCTGAGCTATTTTAAAATTTTAACTTCTAACTAGAAACCTTCAAATAAAAATCCTTTCATCCCAGGTAGCTTCACTGGTGAATCCTATTGACACTCAGGGAGGAAATAGCAACAATTCAACAGCAACTTTTCCAGAACATTAGAAAGAAGGGAGTATTACCCAACTTATTTTATGAGGCCAGTATAACCTTGATAAAAATAAGCAAGGACATTATAAGAAAGCAAAACTAAAGACTAATATCTGTTGGGTTTCCCTGGTTGTCCAGTGGTTAAGATTCTGTGCTTCCAATGCAGAGGGCACAGGTTCAATCTCTGGTTAGGAAAGATCACCATGTTGCCTGGTGCAGCCAAAAAGTAAGGGAAAATAAAAGACTAATATCTGTCATAATAACAGATGCAAAATTTATTACTAATAAAATTTTAAATCAAATTCACCAAAATATTAAAAAGATAATGTGTTATGACCAAGTGGGATTTATCCCAGGAATTCAAGTCTGGTTTAACATTTAAAAAAAATCAATATAATTTACCATATTAAGAAACTAGAAGGTAAACGTTATATGATCATCTTTGTGGATTCAGAAAATCATTTGAAAAAAGTCAAACATCCATTCCTGATAAAAACTCTAAGCAAAGTAAGAAGAGAAGACTTCCATAACCTGATAAAGAATATTGTTGGAAAACCTACAAACATAGTCACACTTAAAAGTGAAAAACTAAATGCTTTCCCAGAAAAGAAGGAAAGAAGATAAGGAAGTTGGTCTATCATTTCTCACTCCTTTACCTTAACTTCATCGTGTCTTTGTATTTAAAGTGAGTTTTGTGTAGGCAGCAATACTGGAGATTGCTTTTTTATCCATTTTAACCATCTCCGCCTCTATTGTTTACATATGGTGTGGTTATTTGTGGTTAGGTTTAAGTACATCATCTTGCAATCTGTTCTGTATTTTCCCCATATCCTTTACTTTTACTTTCTTCTTTTCTTGCTTTCTTTTTAATTATTTAAATTTTTACTCCCTTGTTTCTATCCTTCAGTGGCATGTGGTTTATAGTTCTTTGTTTCACTATTTTAGTGATTGCTTTAGGATTTATGGTATGTATCATTAACTCATCACAACCTATCTTCAAATAATTTTATATTACCTCATATATATTATAAATCTCTCAGTAGCATATTTCCATTTATCTCCTTGAAGCCTTAACAATATCTCTGTCATAGAGTTCACTGTTACATATATTATAAACTCTACAGTGTTTTTCCTTAAATCTGATTATCTTTCAAAGGGATTTAAATAATAAGGAAAAATCTTATTATTTATCCATACAGAAACCGTTTTCAGTGTTCTTCAATTTTTTGTGTAATTTGTATTTCCACCTGGTGTTCTTTTCTTCTGCCTGAAGGACTTCTTTTGGCAAATCTTTCAGTGTGGGCCTACAGAGCGTGAATTCTCCATTTGCATTAGTTTTCAAAAGATACTTTCACTGGGTATTGAATTCTAGGTTGACATTTAACTTCTTTCAGTATTTTGAAGATGCTGCTTCAAGTCTTGCTTGTCTTGTTTTTTACTTTTATCTGGTTGTTTTTAAAGTTTTCTCTTTTGGCTTTGAGTAAACTTATTATGAGTTGACTTAGTCTTGTTTCTTTGTGTTTCTTGTGCTTGAGGTTTGTTGACCTTCTTGACTCTGTGGATTAGTATTTTTAATCATATTTTTAATATTTTAAGCCAGTATTTTTTTCAGATGTTTTTGATCTCTTTCTATCCTGTCCTCTGGGGACTCCAATCAACTATAATAGGCAGCATGAAGTTGTCCTACAGCTCACTGATGCTCTTTTCATTTTTTTTTTATTATGATTTCACTGAGTGTTTTGTTCTAGGTTGTTTCTATTGCTGTGTCTTAAAAAATTCACTGATCTTCTCTAATGTCAATTCTGTATTAATCCCATCCATTGTATTTGTTAATTCTAACATTTGCTGCCAATTCTGGTTGGTTTTAATTGATTTTTTTCTCCTCATTATGGGTTATATTTTCCTGCTTCTTTGTACATCAGGCAATTTTTATTAGATGCTAAATATTAAGAATTTTAATTTATTGTGTTTTGGATATTTCTGTATTCCTATAAATATTCCTGAGCTTTGTTAAGTTACTTGGAAGAAGTTCAGTCCTCTCAGGTCTTAATTTAAAGATTTGTCAGATAGAGCCACTGCAGTGTTTAGTTTAGTCTAGGGCTAATTATTCCCCACCTTTGAGGCAAGGTCCTTCTGAGTACGCTATAATTTACATGAAATTATATTATGAGGTTTTCCAGTTCAGCTAGCTAGACCAGACACTACTCTTGGTTCTTTGAGGATATCTGGCAATGTTTCTTTTTATCCTTTTAGGAGGCTTTGGGCAATACTTTTGGTTTGATTGTTTGTGTCAGCCTCCAACCTCTCCCTGGCAAATTCATTTGTTGAAATTCTAGCCCCCAGAGGATATGGCGTTAGTGTGTGGGGCATTTGGGAGGTGCCTAAGTCCTGAGGATTGAACTCTCCTGAAAGAAATTACTGTCTTATAAGAGAGGTTCTAGAGAGCTTCCTAGCACCTCCCACCATGTGAGGATACAGTGAGAAGTTCTGAGACCTGAAGAGGGCTCCCACCAGACCATCCTGGTACCCAGATCTCAGACTTCCAGTCTCCAGAATTATGAGAAGTTATAAGCTTGTTACTTGCAAGCTTCCCAGTCTTTGGTATTTTGCTACAACAGTCTGAATAGACTAAGGTAGTTTCCTCACACGTATGGGCAGATCAGCATTCTGTTGAATATTTGAGGAGAACTCTCATCAATTGTTCTGTCTCTGGTAGTCTGTCCTATGAACTCTGGCAACCTTGATCTCCTCAAACTCTAAATTTCTCAAATCAGGAAGTCCACTTGGCTCTGCCTGGCTTCCACGTTCCTGTGCTGTGACCTGGAACCTCTCTCCAGGCACCAAACTGATGGAATTGTAGAACTCATCTCATTTGTTTCCCAGCTCTTTGGGATCACTATTCTTCATGGTTTGATGTCTGGTATCTTGAAAACCATTGTTTTATATAGTATTTTGTTCAGATATTTTTGCTGTTGCTTTAGGTGGGAGAGTTAAGTCAGTCCCCTTTTCTCCATCTTTGGAAGGGCATTTAATGTTTTTTTCTTTTCATTTCTACTTTTACTTCATTGTGATCAGAGAATTCTGTTTGTAATATTCCTTCTATGGAACCTACTTATGTTTCTTTTGTGATATAATGTATGATCAGTTTCACTGAATGTTTCCTGTCTGCTTGAGAAGAAAGGATATTTTTTATTAAAGGGTGCAACATTTAATATTTATGATACCTAATTTATGATTCATGTTAAAGTCTTCTCTATTCATACTTATTTTTTGTTCATGTGTCCCTCTCATCCTGAGTTTTGTGTAAAGCTCTCTTATCAGTATTATTTCTACTTCTCCTTACAGTGCTCTAATTTCTATTTTACAAAAAGATGAGGGGTTTTTTTGGTAATCTTGGGCTTCTTTTGTGGCTCAGCTGGTAAAGAATCTAGCTGCAGTGCAGGAGACCTGAGTTTGATCCCTGGGTTGGAAAGATACCCTGGAGAAGGCTACCCACTCCGGTATTCTGGCCTAGAGAATTCCATGGACTGTGTAGTTCATTGGGTTGCAAAGAGTCAGACACAACTGAGCAACTCTGACTTCACTTTTGGTAATCTGGTATATAGTTTGTATGTGTTTTAGATTGTGGCTTTTTGCTGTATAATGTTTTTATTTGTCTTGTTTGATGTTTTTGGTCTAAATTCTGCATTACCTAATATTAGGCTTGTTACCCTTGCTTTAGAATTGTTCTATTTAGCTGGCATAAGTTTTCCCATCCTCTTTCATTGTTTTAGCCTTTGAATCACTTTGTTTTAAATATTTCCCCTATATATGGCAGACACCAAAGTTTTCCTTTGTAAGATATTTTGAAAATCTATTTCTTTTACTGAACAAGTTTATCTTCTTTACATTTCTGATATGACTAATATATTGGGTATAAATTCTTTGCAACATTTTGTATTATAAGTAATCTATGTTATGTTATGCTTACTTTGTTTCTTTCTCTGTATGCCTTATTCATTTCTGAAAAAATTACATTTTGACATTTATAAAAGTGTACATTTTGCTCTGATAGTTACCTTTGCATTGATATCTTTTAAAATATCCTCATTGTCGTTACTTAAGGAGATAAAAATTGAAGTAAGATAAATCCTTACTTAACCTTTATCTGGATGTTGTTGTTCAGTTGCTAAATTGTGTCTTGATTCTGTGACTCCATGAATTGCAGCATGCCAGGCTTCCCTGTCCTTCACTATCTCCCAGAGTTTGGCCAAATTCACGTCCATTGAATCAGTGATACCATCCAACCATCTCATCCGCCATTGTCCCCTTCTCCTCTGGCCTTCAGTCTTTCCCAGCATCAGAGTCTTTTCCAGTGAGTATGCTCTTCACATTAGGTGGCCAAAGTATTAGAGCTTCAGCTTCAGCATCAGTCCTTTCAATGAACATTCAGGGTTGATTTCCTTTAGGACTGATTAGCTTAGTCTCCTTGCTCTCCAAAGGACTCTCAAGAGTCTTCTCCAGCACCACAATTCGAAAGCATCAGTTCTTTGTTGCTCAACCTTCTTTATGGTCCAACTCTAATGTTCATACATGACTACTGGAAAAACCATAGCTTTGACTCTACAGACCTTTGTCAGCAAAGTGATGTCTCTGATTTTTATTACACTGTCTAGGTTTGTCATAGCTTTTCATCCAAGGAGCAAGCGTCTTTTAATTTTGCGGCTGTTGTCACTATCCATGGTGATTTTGGAGCCCAAGAAAATAAAATCTGTTACTGTTTTCAAATTTTCTCCATCTATTTGCCGTGAAGCTATGGGACCAGATTCCATGATCTTCGTGTTTTGAATGTTGCACTTTAAAGCTAGCCTTTTCACTCTATCCAGATATGGATAGTCAATATTTTTCACTGCTATCTGGATAGTCAATTCAAAATGGTATCATTTGATTTCTAACTGTTCCCTATGCAAAAATGATTTTACCCTACTTTCCTCTGTCTTCCTTCTTAGCTCAAATTTTAAGTTGCATTTTTCTACTTTACCAGAACATATGACATTTACAAAGTATTTTCCACCTTTGTTCATAATCCTTGTATACATTTTAGATTGACATGCTTTAAATACACTTTAAATATACTACATCCTCCATCATTCTTTTGCCAAAAATTTACCCAGTTATCTCTTGATTAGATAGAGTTCATCCTCTAACAGGTCATCCAAGAAGGACTTATGTGCATAGATTCTTTCACTCTTTGCATATGTAATTTACTTTTCTATAGCCTTGATAATTGGATGATGGCTTTCCTTTCTTTGTTACTTCAGAATAAGGTTCCATTCTTGCCTTGCTTTGCAGGTAGCTCATAGATATACTGATGGCAATCTAATTTTCATACTCTTGTAGGTATTATGGGTATTGTGCCTGGAGTCCTTGGATATGGTTTCTTTGTCATTAAAATATAATCATTTTTTAGGCTATGTTTCTGAGTTGATCATTCTCATTCAATTTTCCCAGGCATATGGTTGACTTAAATAAATATAGGGTTTCTTTTATTTATAAAGGATTCTTGAACTTTGTTTTAAAAATACTAGCTCTTTTCTATTATTCCCTCCAACTTTCAGGGTCACCAGTGTTCTTGAACATGAGAGAAGGGGTGGATATAGCAGAAAAGTGGAGGGACTGGATTTAGATAGGAACACGGATGGTCTATTTATGTTATGGGAAGGAAAACAGAGGCTGTGGACATGGATGTTGACAGTTGGTACCTAAAGAAGTGCTCTTCTTCTTTTCATTTTTGGCCATGCCCCCCAACATGTGGGATCTTAGTTCTTTCCCCAGGGATGGAATCCAGGCCCTCGGCAATGAAAGCATGGAGTCTGGACCCCTGGACCACCAGGAAACTCCCAGGAGGTCCTCTTGTAATGGCTTTGGTATTCTCAGTGCTGAGAAGCAAGATCTAAGCTAACTCTCTAACTCCCTCACCTGAAAAGGGGTAGGGGAAGAATGCATTTGCCAAATTTAAATTTGTGTCCTGAGTGGGAAATCATTTACCAAAATCTGTGAATGATGTTTTAGAGGGAGCTCAGAGAACAATCAGCCCCTGGCCCTTCTACCTAGTAGAACAAGCAGAGCTACTTCCTTCAGGGATTTGTTCACATCCAGAGGGACTGAAACGGCATTGATGGGGGATTCAAAATGGTATCATTTGATTTCTAACTGTTCCCTATGCAACAATGATTTTACCCTACTTTCCTCTTAGCTTTCCCTCCTGTCTTCCTTCTTAGCTCAAATTTTAAGTTGAGGAGAATCCAACTAAGCGAGAAGTCAAACAGATTGGAGGACTGTCCGTGGGAAGTGGTGGAGCCCTGCCCTGTATTACTTTAGGAGCAGTGAGAGAAAGCACTGGACTTTGAGTGAGTGTAAGAAAGAACTTCAAGGACCAGGTGCGATTGTTGTGTGAAGTGGTGAATCCTCTTTACCTGGGAGGGGAATGTACATTAAGTGACTGAGCATCATGATGTCAGAGATGCTGAGTTGGAGATTCCTGGGTCAGCAGAGGGATGATTAGACCGTCTCCATTTTAACTCCAAGTTGACCATTCATTATCTCTCTCTATCCGAATGTTCACTGTAAACAGCTCTTGTCCACTCTATCTTCAACATATTTTCAGAACCCAGCCGTTTCTAACTTCTTCCATCTGAATTGCCTTGGACCAGTCCATGGTTTTCTCCCTCCTGAATTATTTTGTAGCCTTCTAGATGATTGCTCTGCTTTCCTCTTGTCCCCCCACTCTCCTACCTCAATCTATTCTCAAAACGACAGCTGATCTTTTTAAATTATGTCAGGCAGTGTCATGGCTCTGTGCCAAACTCTCTGCTCCCCAAAGTCCTAACAGTGGCCTGCGTGATCACATGTGATCTGTTCCCCTTCACCCCTGCCCCACCAGCCTCTGACCTCATCCTCAACAGCATCCCCCCATGTCTTGTGTTTCCCACTTACCCAGGTCCCTTGGCTGTTCCTCAGACCTGCCAGACTTGCTCTCTCTGCCTTCAAAGGACCCTGGCAATTTCTTCTTCCTGGAATACTTCTGCCTCAAATATTTAGAGAGCTCACATTTTTCTTTCTCCTAGATTTCATTACCTATTCACAGAGGCTCTGCCTGTGTACCCTTTATAAAAAAGCACTTCCATCCTTTTACTTTTTTTTTTTTAACTTTTCATGGTAGCACTTATCTCCTATGTATGATACATTTAATTATTTGTTTATATTCTGACTGCCTTGCCTGACAATGGCTTTGTCTGTTTCTTCACTGCTGAATTCTCGGTGTCTAGAAGGGGCCCTGCACAGAACTGGTGCTTGAGAAATATTTGTGAGAGGGATGAATAAGTGAATAGATGTGATGGGGAGGCAGGACAATGTGACAGTCAGCCAGGACTTGTCTCCTTCCTCATGGAGGGAGGAGAAGGACCAAGGGTTTTATAACTTGAAAGGGCTTTGAAAGCGTGCTGTGTTCCCATTTCAGGAGAGATGCAATGAACACATGGCAGCCCGTGTCTCTCACTGATTCCAACACCTGAGCAGTGTACCATACAATCTCTGAAAAGTAAGTCTCTGAACATTAAGTACCAGCAAGAGGCTTGGGAGGTGGGTAGAACCATATTCCAGGAACCACCAAACTAAGAACTAGGGATGAATTGAGCCTCTTTGTTCCTCGGGCCTCCCCTGAGCAGAACTCAGCACAGCCTGAAACCTAGAAGTGAGCACTTAGTACAAAGAGAGAGATGCAAAAGAGACCCCCTGCTTCTGGTTAGAGCAATGCAAGAGGGGACTCCTAAAGCTTTCTTTTTCCTCCACTCTCTTGTCCCAGCCGCCAGGGAGTCTGTGGCCGGAGTAGGTGTGGTGGGCAATATATGTGTTGACACTGCGTGTCAACATGCAGGCAAGGGCCCCGCCTCGAGGAAGGGGAACCTGTGCTCTGGCCGGCTTTGCAGGTTGTATCCCCTGCGCTGGGCACCTGAGGGCTCCTGATACCTACCACTCTTACCTGTCAGTGTTTAACCTGGATCAGCGGCTGTGGGGTGCACATGCTCTCGGGGACACAGTAGCTGTCACATCTGGGACAAGTTAAGAAGCCTGACTCCAGACTCACCTGTAAATAAATATTCTGTAGCTGGGCTCTACCCATCATCCCACTCAGGTCTTGACCTCCACAGAGACAATGAGTCGCTGGCCTTTTAAAACTCTCATTATCGCTGGGTCAGCTGTGACTCCTGGGTATGGGGAGTAGGGCTGAGCTGGAGATCAGGGGAAGAGGAGCAGAGAGGAGTTCCAAGATCTCGTCTTCCGGAATATTCCAAAGGACACATGGATCGACCAAGCCATGGCATCTGTGATGAAAGATGGAAGCTCAGGAGGTGGGGCTACTGCTAGCCTTCCTTGACAGTTCTGAGGTTCCAAGAAAAGGAAGGTTCTTAGCAATGCAGAAAGGGTTTTCTGAGTTGGAAGGCGGAAAGCTTGTGTTTCTTTGTGCATGTGCTCTGCCAGTTAATCTTCACTAAGCCTGTGACGTAGGGTAGGATACCCATGTTCTAGATGTGCAAACTGAGGCACAGCATGGTTAAACAAACCTCTGTGTCTAAGGTCACAGTCCTGGTAAGTGACAGGCAGAGGAAGCCCTCAGTAAACAGTTGCCTGTGTTGGAATTGACAGGGAACCCAGAAAATTCCTTAATTCCTAAAGCCCTGATACCTGAGTGGTGAACTTTAAGAAGGCAGAGGCCAGCAGTGTGCGGAAGGCTGGAAGTCAGAACACTTCACATTCAGTGACTTGTTGAATGGGCTTCCCAGGTGGTGCTATTGGCAAAGAACCTGCCTGGCAATGCAGGAGACATACGAGATACAGGTTTGATCCCTGGGTCAGGAAGATCCCTGGAGGAGGGCATGGAAACCCACTCCAGTATTCTTGCCTGGACAGCGGAACCTGGCGTGCTACGGTCCCTAGGGTCTCAAAGAGCCAAGACACAGCTGAAGCAACTTGTCACGCATGCATGACTTGCTACATACAAGACGCTCTGCCCCTCGTGGTGAGAAGTGAAGACACAGGCACAGGGCTCCAGGGCCTTCACAGCTGTCCCTAAGGAACCGCCTCTAGTAGGCAGGGGCACTTTTCAGGGATCCCTGTGCCCCCTCCCCCACCCCCTTGTGTCTGAGGAAAGCCTGGCCTGGGCAAGGATAGTCTGGCCAGAGGACTGCACGGAGCAGGGTGGCACTCAGCCGAGGACTCGAGGCGCTGTTCGAGGACCCCAGACCTGCATGCCTCACTTATCAAGAGTAAGTGACTGAGGCCTTCAAAGGCAGAGATTTGCTTTGAGTCTAACCAGGTGTCAGTTAAGACTGGCAGTTGTTTCTAGGGGAGAGGAGCCCTGCGGGAGCAATCGCTAGCTTTAGAGACTGGGCGGTGTGGTCCTCTGGGCTGGTGGAGGGGGCAGACAGTGGGTCAAGGAGCAGTGGGTGGGCTGACGGCGAGGGGCTGATGTCTCTCTATGAGTTGTAGTGAGAGGGTGAGACTTTAGTTTGTGGCCTCAGTTCCTTAACTGGTAAAATGGCAACAGAGAAAGGCTGAGCTCAGAGGGATGCATTTTCATAGCTAAGAATCAGTGACTAATTCAGTCTATAACACAGAACTGGGGAAACAAAAGACTAACAGTCTCCATCACATTCATAATATGCGCTGTTGAACACATTGTGATCAATTACATAATATTAATGATAACGTTGGTATATTGGGTTCTAGAATCACTGGACTGACAGAGTAAGGGCCTCAGAGGCCATCCAGCTTCGTCTCGGATATTAAAATTACATGATCAATATTTGTGTCTGGAGTATTGACATCCTCCTGAGTACTAATGGGCATATGGAATTGAGAATCCATCCAGGGACCAGGAGAGGGGGTCTGTGCGGACCTTCCTGCAAGTAGCCCTGGTTGACTAGATCCAATCCACTCTTGTTCTCTTGGACCCCGAGCACAGACAGATTTGGCATCCAGGGTAATCTGTGGTGGAATAGGAATAGGAAAATCAGCTCTGGGTGAGGACTTGGACAGGAACACTTTGTGTTTGCCATCCTCTCACCCCAGGAAGAGAGGAAAAGGGCAGATGGGCGCGGTGGGTGGGGTGGTGGCCCACTCCCCTAGGAGGAAGACCCCCAGGCCCACTGGCCCAGTATCGTCTGACAGGCCCCAGAGAGCTCCTGATACACTGCAGAGCACACATCACTGGCACAGGGCCCCGATTCCCCCTGGATCACATCCCCCAGGTGAGGTCAGCATCACCGCCACATTCATCTGTCACCTGGGAGTCACTCTGTCACCCAGTCATTCTCAGCACAATCACCAAGAAACCACATGGGTGAAAAACACCGCCCACATCCCACCCGCAGCATTGCCCAGTACCTGGCGCTGGTGGGGAGCCTCTTCTTTTGTGTTAACAGACCCTCTCCGCAAAATGTAACGACATTCCTTCCAGTGGTTGAGGCTCTCGGGAGAGAGCTAGGGGAAAGGCTGCCCTCTCCATCCTGTCTGATCTCAGACCTGCCTTCTCAAGACCCCTTGCCTGGCCTGGCTATATTTAGAAGCTCAGCTCAATAACTGGAGTGACTGGACCACCCCAGCCCCTGTCCCTTCCAAGGACTCTGGAGCAGCTGATTCCTCCTCACTTTTAATCAAACCTTACATTTCTCCAAGACGGAGGTTCTCTTTTCAGTTCTGCATTCTTCCATGCTGGGTGATTATGGATCTGTCCCGCAGATGCGTTCTGTCTCAGCATTGGCTGCCAGAAGCTGGTCCTACCACTTCTGGCTGATGCAACACTGCAGAGCACTATCTCATACACACAGCCGTCTGTGGGCTGCTCCTGGTGCAAAGGCCTTCCTGTGCACGCTCTAGTCCACAGCAGTGTGTGCCCACTAGGGGCCAGGCCATGCCCGTCTGGGTACAGGGCACACTGAGTGAAGTGGAGGGCAAGATCACTGTGCCCATGGACTTTACATCTTAGTGGCAGAAACCATAAACCAAGAGCTAAGACCATGTCAGGTGATGAGACCTGCTGAAGGAGATAAAGCAGATGGATCTATAGTGAGCGAAGGGTGAGTGGAGCGCCCTGGTGGCTACTTTAGATCGTGTCAGGCTCAGCCTGTCCCAGGAGACATGGAAGTCTGAAGGTCAAGCATTTTGGGCAGAGGCAACAGCCTTATTTGAGAACTGACATGGTATTTGTAGCTGGAGAGCAGTAGCAGAGCTAGGTGAGGAGGGATGGTAAGATCCAAGGCCAGAGATGTCAGCAGGGATCAAGGAGTCAGACCTTGAACTCCGAGGTCACATCCCAGGCCCTGTTCCCCCCTGTTCCCCGCTTACCAGCTGTGTGACTTTGAGTAAGTTACTTAACCACTCTGGGTTTGAAGGGGCAGTAAGGATAGAGTAACAAAGATCTGGTCTAGTCAAAGCTATGGTTTTTCCCATGGTCATGCATGGATGTGAGAGTTGGACTATATATAAAGAAAGCTGAGCGCAGAAGAATTGATGCTTTTGAACTGTGGTGTTGGAGAAAACTCGTGAGAGAGTCCCTTGGACTGCAAGGAGATCCAACCAGTCCATCCTAAAGGAAATCAGTCCTGAATATTCATTGGAAAGACTGATGCTGAAGCTGAAACTCCACTATTTTGGCCACCTGATGTGAAGAACTGACTCATTTGAAAAGACCCTGATGCTGGGAAAGATTGAAAGCAGGAGGAGAAGGGGACATCAGAGAGTGAGATGATTGGATGGTATCACCGACTCAATGGACCTGAGTTTGAGTAAACTGTGGGAGTTGGTGATGGACAGGGAGGCCCGGCAGTCCATGGGGTAGCAAAGAGTCGGACACGGTGGTGTAATTGATTTAAACTGAAGGACAGACCCTCCTTTTGAGTTGCTGTGATAGTAAGTTAACATATGTAAAGGGCTTGGAACACCACCTGGCACATAGTAGGGGCCATGTGCAAATGTGTCACCTATTATTTTTTAATAAGTGTTTGCTCTTATAATAAGCTTTATTGTTATTATAAAAACAAACTTGGATTTTAAGAAATGTGTGTGTTTGTCTGCTGGTGCAAGTCCTGGACTGGAAGTTAGGAGAGAATTGCATCTTACTCCTTGTTCTGCCTTCAAGTCTGTGGGTATCCTGTCCCTCTAAGGATTACCAGGACAGTCTTGTAGAACCCAAGCTAAGCAGTTGGGAGTTGGTTCTGAAGGGTTAGACCTTAACAAGAAGATAAGCTTGTTTCCCAGGGAGTGAGTTTTAATTTCATCAAGGGACTGTCATATACTTATGGTTTAGTCATTAAATCGTGTCTGACTCTTTGCGACCCCATGGACTGTCGCCCACCAGGCTCCTCTGTCCATGGAATTCTCCAGGCAAAATTACTGGAGTGGGTAGCCTTTTCCTTTTCCAGGGGATCTTCCCAACCTAGAGATTGAACCCAGGTCTCCTACATTGAAGGTGGATTCTTTACCAAGTCACAGGCTTGCTCACCCTCAAAAGACACACATCCATCACTTGGAGAAAGGGAAGGAGGCAGGCAGAGAAATGAGCAGCAGACTTGGGCCTGGAGGAAACCAGATAGCAAGGCTACTTCCCAGGAGCCTTCTTTGTCACTCTTGGCCTCAATGTGCACTGTGAAGGTGCCTGGGGTAAAGCATGAAAGACCCAAGATCAAGTGAGCTCTGGGCTTGTGACAGGCCACTGCCCCATTTTTTCTTTTTCTTTTTTCTTTCATTTTTATTGGGCTGCACTGCAGCTATATGCAGAACTTAATTCCCAGACCACGGATTGAATCTGTGGCCCTTGCAGTGGAAGCACGGAGTCCTAAACACCGGATGTCCAGGGAAGCCCCTGCCTCATTTTGTTTATCTGTCAAATGAGGGAGCTGGTTGATATGGTTAATAAGCTCTTTTCTAGCTGCTCCCATCAAAATATTCATAGGAGTCTGAATCACTGGGGTGCTCAGGGGGATAAGAAGAGCATGCAGAGGTGGGGGACCTCTTTGAAGATGAGCCCTGGGTTGGGGTTTGGTTCCCTCTTTACCAGCTGGAGATGGAGCAGGAATGGTATGTAGCGATAGCTAGGAGCCCACCCTGTGACCAGACCTCTCGGGTGTGTAGCCAGTCACCAGAAATGCCTCCTCCCACAGCTAGATGACCAGAGGCCCTGACAAGTTCTGCTTATTTACAGACACACATCCACACCCCTTCAGTGCACAGGCTTCTGAAAATGTACAGGCAAGTCACATTTTTGTAAATCAAATTCTATTCAATGCAGTTTGGTTGCTTACTGTTTAAAGCAACCCTGTTGCAAATCCTCTTCTGAAGTAAATAGCTTTTCCTCCATAAATATCAGTGTTCATATTCAGGCTTTCAAAGTGGGGGAGCCCCATCTGTTCAAGTGTGTGTGTGTGTGTCCCCGTGTGTGTCTTCGTGTATGTGTGCATCAGCATTCACTCTGGCACATGAAAGGATCCATGAATACAAATTGTTTCCTTTTCTTTCTGGCTTTGCTGTGATATGTTGCTGGAAAAAGATACACTGTTCTTAGTAAAGGGTAGCCCCCTGAGCAGCTCAGATCTCTATCTCAGCGTTGGGCTATCCTCCCTGGCGTCCAACTGCAGCTCCCTAGTGGCCTATCCCCAGGGAGCCCACCTCTGGGCGTGGCAGAGGGGGAAATTAATCATTTGGGAAAAATGGAAAAACTCGCCTCCGCCCCACAGGGGACAGGAAAGGAGAGGCAGATGTGGGAGAAGGAGGTGACTGGGGATCCTCCTGGAATTCGTTCACTAGATTGCATTCTACAATCAATTATTCATCAGAGGGCATCCAGGGAGCCACTCCCATTTGCTTCCTGTTTGCAGGACCAGGACAGTAGCCCTAATGGTTGTGTATTTCTATGCCCAGAAGAGCGGCCTGCCTTCCCCTGGTAAATTCACGCCCCCTCCCTGGGCATCATCCCTTGTCTCACCACCCCCATGCTGATGAACTCCGTGTGGGGAAGGGTCCCTCTCACCACCACCCCAGCCTTCCACACACTAGGCAGGGGCCAGCTGAGGAGATGCTGGAAAGACACTTCATTGTTTATTTATGGTCCCTGGCCTCATCCCTGAAATAATTAGGGTTGGATATTTTCATATCATGCAGTTAATTGCCATCTGCACTGCTTAACAAGTCAGGGCACCGGGTAGCGATCTGGGGGCCCAGGAGGACATGGATGGATGGAATCATGGTGTTGACTGCCACAGCTTGGGGACAGGGAGGGGAGAGAGGGAGCAGGCTGTGGCTGGAGGGAGGTGCCAGGGCTCAGGTTCCTGGAAAGGGGTTAAGAACCTGCTTCTCCTCTGGGAGAAGGAGAGGGAGATGACATCCTGGCAGAAGGCCAGGTTCTCATCACAACAGCACCCCAGGATGCCCCAAGAACTGTCTTTTAAGAACATGCAGGTTTCAGGTCAGAAGCCCTGTGTTCCAGCCCTTCAGGTTCCCTGGAAGTGGGGTCTTCACTGAAATCCCTGAGTGTGTGTGGTCTGCTAAGAGAGTGCTCTCAGGAGAAGCTGTGAGGGGGTGAGGGGAACAGGAGGAGCAGAATCTGGGCCAAGAAGTCACTTCAGGTGAGGCTAACCCAAGATCTGACCATGGGGAGCTCTGGACCTGAATGGCATGCAGAGCTGTCCCACCTTAAGACAAGGCGCTGGCTTTCCATCCCTGCCCAGCATCATCAGCCAAGGGCCGTTCCCAGGGGAGGGACATGTGGCTGTGAACCTTCTGGCTGTCTCCCAGGGAAGAGGCTCCTGATGTCTACGGACAATCCTCTGGACAAGGGTACGGTGTGAGCCGTTAGCAGACAATGCTGCAGCAGCGAGGGGCGAGTGCCTGGCGGGTGGAGATACCTGGGTAGGGCACCGGAGACATTGGATCCCTCGTCTACGCCGAGACTTGAACCAGCCTCTCTGAGGCCCAGGTACCCCCCACGTGGAGGAGAAGTAAACAGTTTTCCACTGCTGTCTTGTAGAGCAGAAGGGTGACTAATTGATGGAGTGCATGGAAGGCATCCCTTAGCTGTGATGTGCTCTATAAATGCCTGCTGGTATTACTGCATTAACCCCATGCGGTTTAGGGAAGAGGACTCAAATTTAACTGTGTGTGTGGCTGGAGTGCACAGACCAACACTTGGCTCCATCCATAGGCTTCTCTCATCCCTCTCTCCTCTGGCCTGGGCTCCCTCTGTCAAGCTCCTTTTGGGAACATATTATCCTTGGGGATAATTTACAGAGTAGAGAGGGTTAATCTCCTGTTCTCATTCATAGATTCACAGATGCGTGTAAGGACCATTTCAGACCTTCTTAGACCAGAGCAAGACCAGCATGAGGGCGAAGCAGACAGCCTCAAGGTTCCACCGAGGTGACTGCAGGGTGACCTCTTCCCATCCCCATTCATTTGGGGGCTAGAAAGGGCTGAGCACTTGGGGGATGACAGTGGTCCTCTGTCACCCAGAGAGAATGACCAGTTCAGGGAAACACTCCCCCCGTCCCACTGAACCCCCTTCTTCCCTTTTCCTTGTCCCAGGTCACAGGAATAGGGGGCCACCCACCAAAGGTGGCTCCTGTGGGATGAGTGAGACTGGCTCTGTCAGGACGCAGCCCAGAAGGAGAGGCGGTCACTGGGGGAGGCAGAGAAGGGGGCTAGGGGACAGCCCGCCCTTGTGACAGGTCCTGGGGGGACAGGCAGCTCCTGGGAGCCCAGCCAGGCCTGTAGGGTGGAAGGGGAGGGGGAGACTGGTCAGAAGAGCCCTCTGATGAGCCCGGGGCTGAGCGTGGCCTGCAGACTGCAAGCATGAACAGCATCAGGGTCAGAAAGGCTGACCTGCTGTCTGTCGGGCCTTCAGGGGAGAGAGAACAATGACATTCTGGTGTCTTTCCCGGCTCAGGAAGGGGACTGCGTGCCGCAGCCCCTCCATCACCTTCTTCCCCCATGCTGGGCCTGGAGTGTCCTGTCTTGGGGCCCCTTTTTGGGGTCAGGTGTCACTCTGCCACAGCCCCACCTGGCCTCCTAGGTGTGCCCCATCTCTCGGGGGTGGGGAAAAATCCAGAAAATGCCTGGGCTTGGGGACAATGCATGTTGGTTACCTTTACTGGGAATGGGGGATTCTTTGGGGACACAGCCTGATTCTACCTTACCAGGGCATAAGCATAGTGTGTGTGTGCGCGCGTGTATGTGTGTGTGCTGGGGCCTGGGACACACTGTCCCCCATCCAGGAATGGATGCCTGCACGGAGCAGACAGGTCAAGACTCGGCAAGGACGAGTGACTTAGGAAGGCTTTGGCTTTGCTGCTGCTCCCCCTGCACAAGGCTGGGCTCCGTGCACTGAGGTGGGGAGGAGAGGTGGGTCAGGCCGAGCCCCTGCCTCAGACTAGCAGGTGAAATTTACTCAGAGGAATAATGTGGGGGATCAGGCCTAGAGGGAGAAGGGAAGCAGTGCAAAATCAGAGTTGTTGGGGAAGGCAGCATGGAGGAGGTGGAATTTGAAAGGAGTGCAGAACTTTTGAGAGAGAAGGAAAGGAAAGAGAACAGAGAGGGCAGCTGTACCAGCTAAGTGTGGGGGCAGGAAGGAGAGGGAGCCCGGCTGGAGGAAAATCTTCCCAGAATCGTCCTTAATCATCAGAGCTAATGCTAACCAAGCACCTGCTGTGTTCCAGACACCATTCTCAGAGCTTTGCATATTAGCTCATTTAATCCTCACAATGATCCTGTGAAGTAGGGATATTTTCCCCATCTTCGGGAGGAAGAAACTGAGGCTCTTAAGTCATGGGGACAAGGACACCTGGGGCTTCCCAGATGGCTTAGTGGTAAAGAGTCCACCTGCCAATGCAGGAGATGCGGGTTCAGTCCCTGGGCTGGAAAGATCCCCGGGAGTAGGAAACGGCAACTCACTCCAATATTCTTGCCTGGAAAATCCCATAGACAGAAGAGCCTACAGGGCTACACAGTCCATCAGATCAGAAGGAGTCGGGTACAGCCAAGTATGCATGCACGCACAATGACACTCAGCCAGTGAGTGGCGGCATCAGGATTTAAACTCAAGTAGCCTCGGTCTGGGGCCTCTACTCCTAGTTAACATGTTTTTCTATACAATCTGGCGCACACTTAGTGCTTACAATGTGCCAGGCACCATCTTGAGCCTTCTAGTCGTGGAAGTGTTGTTGTTAAGCCCATCTTACAGATGAGAAAACTAAGACCCAGAAAGTTTCACATGAGATCACTCAGGGTCACAGAGATCAGTGGAGTCTGCACTGAACCCCAGGCTGTCTGAGTCCTTAGTGAGCCCACCATCCCTCCACAGGAGCTGGTGGGGAGGTGGTGTGGGTGAAAGCCTTGGGCATGATACCCGAGTGTGTAAGCTTGCCCCCCAGCACTGGGCATCCTTGGGTGATTTGATCACCCAGAGAATGCACACAGCTGGGGCATTTATTGAGGGGCCACTTGTTAGGAGTGGGTGGGAGATACAGCCTAGAAGCAAGCTTATTATGGGTGTGAGAAGCCCTTTCTGGAAGCTCCACTCACTCAGTGGGTGGCACAAATTTTCTGGCTAGGCAAGCGAGCCCCTTCTGTCCCCTCACTCAGGTCCCACTCGCCGGGAGCCTTCCGAGGCTGGGGCGGGGGTCAGAACCTGCCTCCTCCATGGCTCCTGTGGCCTAGTTTCCAGACAGCTGCCAGGTAGCGGGGCCCGGCAGGCAGGTTAAAAATATCCAAGTGACAGTGAGGCCTTCAGTCTGACGCTGATGTGGATTAAGCTGGAGGTGCAGCCTCAAGGTCATGGGCACGGCTATGGCATCCACTGCTCTGGGAGGGTCTCGTTGAGGCTGGAGCCAAGGAGGCAGCGGTGGGGAAGCAGAGACCTGAGCCCCCCGCTTTGGCCCAGCTCAGACTCTCCTCCCATGTGGACTGCATCCTTCACTCTGGCTCTTACCTGCTCAGAGTTTTTCTCTTAAGTCTCCCCAACTGCCAGCTTCCGTTGCCCTCCCTCCAGCCTGCCCTCAGCAGGTTCTCTTAGCCTAGTGTGGGCCCAGGGGCCCTCAAACCACAAGGCCTTGGTTAAGGGATCAGGTTGTCATGTGAAGGATGTGTTGTCAGGTGGGGGATGGGCTATCAGGTGAGGGATGGGTTATCAAGTAAGGCGTTGGTGGGGGGATGGATTGTAGGGGGGATGAGTTGTTGAGGGGATGTGTTGTCAGATGAGGGGGTGGGTTTATCAGGTGGGAGATGGGTTGGTGAGGGGGAATGAATTGTTGGAGGGGTACCTTGTCAGGTGGGGGATGGGTTATCAGGTAGGGGATGGATTGGTGGGGGGATGCGTTGGGAGGGAGGTGTATTGTCAGGAGATTGGCATGGGTTATCAGCTGGAGGCAGTTCTGGCTTTCTGCCCACCTTCCTCTCCAGCTGCACTCCTTCCCCAGCATCCTACGTCCCCCAACTCTTTTTGAGTGTAGTTGGCCAGTGACTCTGTGTTGACCCAGCAAAGCTGTGCCCAGCTTCCCGGGGACTCTGCATGTGTATATGTCTGTGGCCAAGTCCACTCTGCTCATAAAAACAATATTTAGAAATCTCAGGGTCTCACCACCAGTCAGGATGTAAAGGATGAATTTATTGAGAATGAGGCTCAGAGAAGCCAAGTGTGCACAGCTAAAGCCTAGGCTTTCTGAACTCTGACTCCTAACCTGGTGCTCTCCAGGACAACCTGCCTTTGGATTTGGTTCCATGTCAAAGGAGCCCCAAAGAGGTCCAGGGACCTAGGTTGGGGTTAAGGGGACCTGGGTGTTGGGAGGGGGGCAGGGATGGGGCCAGCATCTGTGATGAGCACGTGATGTCCTGGAGAAGGAGCTGCAGGTGTTAGGAGAACCAGCTTCAGAGGCCCTCGGTGTGGCCAGGAGGGACTGCCCGCTGGACTCAGTGACCCAAGTGATGTGGATGCCGGAAGAAAGGAAGATGGTGGAAATCTCAGCTAGAGCCTTTCAGAAACAACCCAGTTCTGCACTCGTTCCCTCCTCCAGAGGCTGAAAGGAGCAGGAGAGCAAATCCAGACCCCAGCTCACCGTGAGCCTGAGGACTGAGCTTGATCAGGCTGTGGAGACAGTCCCCGTACATCTCGGGGAGGAGATAGTGCTGTGAGAAGCCCCCTTCAAGAAGGCCAGCTGGAGAAGTGCGTGCACAGTCAGGAACATTTCCTGAGAACTTGCCCAGGCTGTGTTGGCCCTGCAGGACTAACCTCCACCATCTCACTGCCTCCAGGGAGCTCAGAAGCAGGTCGGCCCTGAAGGAGGAAGCATTGCAGTGCTTTGGGTGGCTCAGAGGTGAGGGCCCAGGCCCCCGTCCTGGCATGCCTGTCCCACTGAGGCTGCCCCCAGAGGGGTAAGTGCCTGTGAGACCCACACCTGAAGACACCACTTGCCCATCCCTAGCTGCCACCTCCCCAGGGCAAGGCAGGCAAGGGATTAACATGGGCGTGCAGGGCTCTACTTCTCTTCTGGCCTGGCTTGATAGGTGCTGGTGGGGCTTTCCCTTCCTTCCTTGCAGTTGAAGCTGGTCGCTGTCGTGTGCTCCGATATCATCTGCTGACATTTAGGTCCCAGAGCTTTCTAAAGGCCAAAAGGACAAGGTGGGCCCCAGCTTGGGCCGTGGGACGGTGGCCACTGAGGACATGGGCCTTTCCAGCAGCATGAGGGACACTGCCCACTCTAAGACTTCCTTTGAGAGAAGGGGACCGAGGCTTTCTTAACCAGTTGTGGAGACTTAGAGCTGCCCTGGCTTGGTCTGAAGACAGAGGGGGAATGTGCTTCTCTCCAATTCATGTTCCATCCTCAACTCAGCCTGAATTCCACCACTGCAGCCGCCTTTATCTCATGGGTGGCAAATCAGAGACTCATAGCCTGGTGCTTGGGTCGGTCAATTTAGCATTTCATGATTTTGAATTTGAATGCTGTGCTGTCTCATTCTCTCTGGTTCCTATCACTCCCTGTTGTCCTCCTTACTGCTCTAGCCGTGTGCTTTACCTGCCCACTACCTTGTGAATAATGCCATCTTCAAACTTCTTGTAAATGCAGGTGGTCCTGAGAAAGGGAGAACCTATTAATTCCTTGTGAGAATTCATTCTTCACAGTCATCTTCCAATAACCAGTTGACTAGGACTCTTGGGGGTTGGCAGTGGGCTGGGGTCGTGTTGGAGCCTGGGACACTGGCCTGGACTAGGGCAGGTGGCAGAAGGGACGGGTGGGAAGTTCTTGAACATGCCTTCATGGGATGACTTCCAGCCACCATTTTTAAACACCCACCATGAGCCAGGGAAGATTCTGAGTGCTTCAGAGACGTTATTTAAGCCAATTGTCCCCACACCACAGATGGGAAAACTGAGAATCAGAGAGGAGGAGTCACAGTGGACGGGAGGCTGTGGGGGTCTTGCTAGCTCTACTCAGCACTGTGTGACATGTTATTTCATGTAGCATCGTCCCTCTCATTTATTCATCAAAGCTGGGTTCATGGAATGTGTCCCCTCTCCCTAGGATCCAGGCTGGATACAGTCCAGGGCTCTGGCCAGTTCCCAGGCTGATGGGAGAGGCAGATGCACGAGTGGGAGTCTTCTGACTCTCAGAGGTGGGTGCTACAGGACTCCTGCACCACGGCCACAAACAAGACAACCAGCAGCCTTTCCCGGGGGCTCAGGGGCACCTGCCTGTCCTGGGGCTTCGCAGGTGTTAACCTCCTCAACAGCACGGCCAAGTAGGTACTGTCACCATCTCTTTTTAAGATAGTCAGCTAACTGGGTCTCAGAGAGGTTAAGTAATTTACCCCATGCCACACAGCTAACAAGTACAGGCCAGGTTTCTTCCACGACATCACCTAACAGAGGTAGGAACAGAAGCACAGGAGACTGGACAGCCACACACAGAGTCCTCTGGCTGCTCCCAACAGGCCCACGTGCAAGACAGTTAACAGAGACTTGGGGCAGGTATGTGACCAGCCCGAGGTCAACCAGCGAGCAGAGAGTGGATTTTCACCCCTGGTGTTCTGTCTCTGAGAGTTTATTCATCCTTTTGTCTTCACTGGCTGGTAGGAACTCCTTAGTAAAAGGAAGGAGACAATGAGAAATGCCTCCTTAGAAATTCTCAGCTCTGAGGCAGAGGCTGCCATAATTCGGTTTATGAAGTGCTGGGCCTGCTGACTTCAGTCTGTTGCAAGGGGTTCCGCCAGCAGACTCTGTCCCCCATTTGAGATGTGCAGCCTGCCTCTGACTGAGCCGCCTGAGCCTCTCAGTCCCCAAGAGTGATTCCATCTCATGGATGAGAGCCTCCTACATCTGTACCTGTCGGGTGACAAATCCAGACGCACACTCCCTGTCTGGTTGGAGATGCATCGGGCCTGATTAGGCCTGGGAACCTGCCTGCTGCTCCCGGATCCCTAAAGCTGAAACCACAGGAAGTTGCCTGCTGATGCATGTGAAGGGTCTAGGGTAGACACGTGAAAGGTTGGGCAGACGACAGTTCCTACCACCTGCGTGATGGCTGGCGAGGTAAATGTCTGCCTGGTGCAAGCCAAGGGGTCCCGTGCCCACCAACCCCTGGTCCCTACCCAGCACAAGCGTCTTTAACCTCTGGAGCATCCAGCCAGGGCGTGTTCTTGCCTTTAATGGCCCTGCTCCAAGCTGGGTGGGGAGGGAACACAGGAAACCGATGGGCAGAAGTAACCAGACAACAGGTTGGCAACGTGATGCGTGCGCAGCCAGGCTGCCCTGCTCCATCCCTCTGGTCTGGTTCTCTGGGTAACTTTTTTTTTTTTAACCAGCAAACACACCTAGGTAAGGGGCACCCCTGCCGCTCCCATCCATCCGCCCTTCTCCAGCTCGACTGGATAGCTCCCAGGCAGGTGACCTACAGGTGGAATGACACCAAGGGTACCTCTCACCTGCTTCACTCTGCTGGACTCAGCCGCCTCATCCTTACTGGCTCCTCCAGCCCTGTCTAATCAGATGCCTTAGCAATACCTTCCCATGGCTTCCATGGCAACTGATGATGGGATCTGTCCATCCATTCTCTGGGGCTGTACCTTGCTGAGGGCTGGAAGCATGTCTGCTGTACCCCTTTGGCTTTCCACACACGGAGCACTGGAATAAATGTGGGGGATTAATTCAGTGAGTGGTCCCTCTGCTCAAGGCTCCTCCTGCTCTACTCCTGCACTTAGCCACCCCACAGTGCCTCTAGGGGACTTTCCTGGTCACCCGCAGACCTTGAACACTCCTGTCCTGTTTGAGAATTTCCTAGTCTGGGAGTCCTGCTCTTGGAGTAAGAAACCAGGCTGTCTTCCGAGCCCCCATGACAGCAGAGGCACAGGGGTAGACCAGGACTCTGCCAAAGGGCCTCCCCGTAGGAGGCTTGGGCTTGAGACAGGTGTGCAAGCGTAGGTACCAGGCAGCGTCTGTTTCCTGGTCAGAGCCACGGCGGAGGTGTCTGGCTTCAGGGGCCCAGTGGTGGAAGGTCCAGGACCCTGCACTCCAGCAATGGGAGCTGTGACACATGGGCCCGACCACACAGCCATGGGGGAGAAGAGCCGATGTGTGGGTTGGGCATCATTCCTGATGCTTCTGCCAGAGTCTGGCTCTCCCAAAGGCCTGCTGTCTTCTTCTTCTGATTAAACTACCCAGAGTTGATTTGCAAACACCCCGACTGACATAGCACTCCCTGGAGTAGGTCTGGAGTCTTGTTGATAGTGTGTGTGTGTGTGTGTGTGTGTGTGTGTGTGTGTGTGTGAGTGACCACATGGGCATGCACAGCAGTGAGTGACATACAACTCCTGCCCGTAAGCTTACAAATTGAATTTTATTTATTTATTTATGGCTGCTCTGGCTGTTCGCTGCTGTCCGCAGGCTTTTCTCTGGTTGCGGCGAGTGGGGGCCACTCTCTAGTTGCAGTGCGCAGGTTTCTCACTGTGGTGGCTTTTCTTGTGGCGCATGGGCTCCAGGGCACACTGGCTTCAGGAGTTGTGGTGCACTGGCTTAGTTGCCCCTCAGCCTGTGGAATCTTCCTGGACCAGGGATCAAACCCGAGTCCCCTGTATTGAAGGGTGGATTTTCAACCACTGGACCACCAGGGAAGCCCAAGGCTTACAAAGTAATAAGTAACGCTGGTGATGGCAGTGAAGCTGTGTTGATGGGAAGGGGGCACAGTCTGAGCAGGAGGAGGTAGGTGACTGTGTCCAAGACTCAGAGGGACTCTGCAGGGCATCCTGGAGGCCTGCCCCTCTGGAACCCCCAGAAATGCATGGGAAAAGGGGTAAGCGGGAAGGAGATGGCTCAGCATCCAATCCCGAGGCAGGAGACGGGGCCTCGGGCTGCCTCCCCTGAGCAGCACGCGGGCCCCAGAAGACTCCTTTCCAGCTCCCAGGTCTGGACCCTCTGCTGGCTGCAGCGGCCCGGCCACCCACAGCGCTGCTGCCCCAAGCACTCAGCCCGGCCTCTGTCCTCATCCTGGAGCCGAGCCAGCATCTGAGGCCCGGGACTTTCAGGGAACTCAGCTGCCATTGCCCTCAACTTGCTCAACTCCGCGTGCCCTTGGCGGCCTCTCAACAAAGCACCGTCATTGCCCATCCTGGGCTTTCATTGCCATCTTGCTCTGAAATGCAGCCTGGGAGGCCCCTCCTTGCTTCTCCCCTCCCCCACCTCACTGTCTGCCTGTGCCCTCTTACCTGCCCCCACCTCCCCCCAGCCCTCCCTTGCAGGTCTCTCACATCAGCCCCCTTGCTCCCTCACCCTTCTCCCCTCTCCTCTTCCTTCCCCCATCTCTTTTAGCAGCTTGTGGGCCACCTACTTTCTCTCCACCCTGGCCCCCAGCCCCTCCTCCCCTTTCCCTCCAGCCATTCTTTCCCAGGACCCCTGCTGGCCTCACTTCCTGCTCACCTCCCCTGTCTTCCAGTTCAGGGAACGCCAGGCAGACAGACCCAGCAGGTGGCATTGGCGTCCCCTCTCCTTGCAGGAGCTGCGTCACAGTTCTCAGGAGATGAATCAAATTCTCCCACCTGCTGGAAAAGGGAAGGAGGAAAGGGCAACAGTGGACTTGCAGGGAGTCAACTCCAGGAAACCCACTCCCTCCTCCAGGTCAGGGAGCAGGGGTTTCGGTGTGGAGGCCGGAGATGGGCTGGGGGGAGAGGCGCCCACTCTTGGCTCAGCATGTGTCTGCTGCCCTCTTTCTCTTCTCGCTTCTCCATTCTCTGTTCCTGTCTCTGTCTCTGAGTCTCCCTTGGTCTCTTGCGTCTCTGGCTCTGTGCAATGTAAAGGGTGAGTTGGAGTAACTCCTCAGCATTAACCACTGCTTCTATGTGGGAAGACATTATCTTAATTGAGTCTCAGCTTGTTCACAGCCACTCTGCTGCCATAAATAATGGATGTCCAAATGGACTGTAAACCAGAAGGACTCAACGATGCTGCATGATGCGATCACCACCAGGCTCTGCCTTCTGCGAGGAGCCCAATCTCCCTCTATTATGACCATACATTATTAAATGTGGTTCAAGCCTGCCACAGTCAAACACCCAGAGATTCCCAATGAGGAGTCGTGTTGCTCTGTGGACCAAGGTGAAACTGTGGAGAAGGATTGGAAAATTGCCCCCCACCCGATCGTTCCAAGGTGAGGGTAATGAGTGTCCTGCAGAGAGATATGGATGGCTTGGGTCTTCAGACCTTCTTTTTTATGGCAGCATCACTAGAACACTGACGCTGACCCCCAGCCTGTCTCCTGCGGGCACCAGCAGATGGTCTTTTTGTCTGTGACTTTAATCCTGGGGTATGAATCCTGTGACCGTCTGCTCACCAGGTCCCTGATGACTGCATCCTTCTTTGTGTAAGAGCAAGCTGCTGTTTAGAGAGTCCAAAGCTATTTAACACACTTGTCACACTTGTGCTGTTTGCAGAACCTCCCTCTGTTTGTAGAGCCGGCCAACAATTGCAGGATGAGGGCTATTTGCAGACTGATGCTGTTGGCTTACTTCTGCCCCACCCCGGGGTTCACAGTCAGTGTCTCTGCTCCCACACAGAGGATCTCCCTCATCCCCAGATCCCAGTTCCCACTGTGCGTCCCCTCTCTGACAGCTCGGCCTGCCCCTGCAGTCTTCAACTCTGACCCATGGACCACTCATGTCAAAGGTATCCCGCACCCACTTTTCCCCTAGGTCACAGCTATGCTCAGAAACTCCTCTGATAATGGTCTTCAGAACAAACTTCAGACCTTGCGATTTCTAGGGTAGGGGATTGAGGGTACCCTGGGAGAGACCACGGTGTTGTTCAGCAGTGCCTGGTGGGTGCTTATTCGCAGTGCCAGGGGGCTTGCTTTTAAAGCTCAGGGCAAACACAAGGTATTAATGAATCTCAGTGTCCGCTTTCTTCTAACACATTCTTGTTGGTTTTGTTTTGGATGCCTGTTGGGTGGATGATGGGAAGCAAGCTGTGGTTGTTTAGTGGTTTTTAACTTTAATAGCTCTGGTAATGTAGCTAAAGCCTGTTCAACTTCTGTTGCTATTGGTACCCAAATGCTTCAGGCAAATCATGCCCTGGTCTTCTGGTTATCTCCCAGATGGACCAGACTGGAAGCACACTGGTCACTGGGACATTTGAGGTCCTTGGAGGCTCAGAGGATGGCCTCTCTGTGACCAGAGTCAGAGAGATCGCTTTGTTCAGTTATGGCTGAGCTGAGCCTCCTGATGGGCTAACCTTCACTTGGTTCCTCTCAGTGCCCATGGGCTCACTGGTTATGGACAGATCCTGAAATTGCCACCATCCTGATGAATGATGCCACTAATAACAGCATCCGTACAAGCCTATGCAGGGACAGCATTATCACAAACATGACTGCACTAGATGCTCAGTGAACAGGAGAGAACCATGAACTTCAGAGATGTGTGGTGACTTCCCCAAAGGGCAGACCTCAAGTCTGCCGACTCCACACTCAGTGCTGGAGGCTCTATTTAACCTGCTTCCAAGGAGGAGTGCAGCTCCCGCAGGGCTCTCTGTGAATGCCCCAAGGTTATTTTCAGAACGTCGATGAGGATGTGTGAGCAGTTCCCCCTGGGGCGAGGCTCTATCCCCTTCAGGAGAGGTTCACGGGGTGCAGGAGTATTAGGACCACAGTTTGTCTCCCACAGCCAGCCCCTGAACCAGGCCTTCCTGGGGGCTCATTCATTCACTTGGTTAGTATTTATTGAGCACCACAAGGTTCAGGCACTGTTTTCAGCACTAGGGAAACAGGTGAGCGGCGTAGACAAGGTTGCTGCCCTCAGGGAGGCTTTGCTCTAGTTGAGCAAGACAGGCAAGTGAGTCAAAGTAAAATAAATGAAAAGGGGAATGCTTGGTTGAGAGAAGTGATGTGAGGGAATAAAGAGGATGGCGGGACGCTGAGGCACAGGTGGAGGTGGGGGAAGCCCTCTGTGCAGAGGACATGAGAGAGAACCTCCCTCCTCCAGCAGACTGGGAGCTCCCCAAGGGTGGATGCTGCGTCTCCGCTGTCAGACTTGGAGATCCAGCAAGGAAGGAACCATAAGCCCTCCACTGGGTCTAGTATGTGCCATGGAGGGAAGGGATATTCAGCCCCTCTGTTGCCTTGAAATTTTGATGAGTCTGAAAAGTTCTTTAATTTGGGAGGGGGGAGGGTTCACTCAGTTATTTAACAAATACCTTTCCACTCCTGGCCTCTCCTGCCTCAAAACCCTGATCTTTCCTGCCCTTCCCGAGAGGGTTCCATTCCTTTCCAGTCCTGCAGTTTCTTCCCCCGCATCATAGTCTAAGAATAAATACTGTGGGCGAAAGCAGGACAGATTTCCATGCCCTCTGCCCTCCCACCCCCTCTGCCCCTCGGCTCTGCACCCCCTCCGCCCACCCACGGGCACCTGGCTTTAGAAAGCTCCAGCCGCCTGGCACATTTCCCCCTTCACAGCTGAGCATGTAACCAAAACTGGCTGTTGTAATGGCAAACTAAACGATGCCCTAATACCCAGATCCATCTTCCCGTAAAATAACTCATTATTCAGGCTCCAATTGCACGGGATGGAATTAAGACAAGAACAGTTAAAGGAGGAACTTAAGAGCCAGGTGGCATTAGGGAAACACAGGGGAAGGGCCAGAGAGGAAGACTTGAGGGAGGGGGCTGGGCCTGCAGGGAGCGCTTTGTGGGAAGGGGTGTCAAGTCACTGTCCTCTTCTCCTTGAGAGGAGGGGAGGGCCACCTCCGCAGTGAAAAGAAAAAAAAAAAAAAGGCAGAGGACTCCTTTCCGGATGGTCCGGTGGTTAAGACTTTGCACTTCTACTGTTGGGAACCCGAGGTCAATCCCTGTTCCAGGATGACCCCACAGAGCAACTATGCCCATGTACCACAGCTACCGAGCTTGCACGCCTAGAGCTCACATGCCACAGCAAGGGAAACCACCACTCGCTACAGCTGGAGAAAGCCTGCACCCCAGCAAGGAAGACCCAGTGTGGCCAGACAGACACACAAAACCAGGGCAAGCCAGCAACAGGCTACAGGGTTCCGACGGGAGTTATTTTGTTCCTTTTGTTGGTGCTGAGGCCAGAACGGGTGACTCTGAGCAGAGAGCAAGCCCCAGAGACAACGGCCCAGGTCGTGACTGCTGCAGTTAGGGTTGGTCTCAGAGGAGGGCCTGGGCCCTCTGAAGATCACTCCAGGGAGAACCCTGAAAACAGACCTTAGGCACGTGGGAGCCATGGAGAAGAGAATGTGGGTGGAGGAGAGGTACGCTTGCCCACATGAGCGGTGGGGACGGGACCCGGTCTGGGGACCCACACTAAGGGTCAGCCTTCTTCTCCACTGCCGTCTGTTCTTACGCTGCTGGGGCGGGGGCCAGAGCTCAGGAGGGGCTCCAGAGAAAGAGAGGTGGCATTGTTAGAGTAACTCTTCCCTCCTGACATGATTCAGTCCTTCATTCATTAGTTAGATGCTCCATGTAGTCCCACTATGTTTCCACCAGTCTGCCTCAGGAGATGCTCTAGGGAAAAGGACATGGGGCAGAGAGTTGGGAAGCCCCTGGTCAATTGCTAGTTCTGGGAGAAACTGGCCATGTGATCATGAGACTTGCCAGATACCATTCTGAGTACTGGGGAACAAAGACCAATAAAACACTCGCCCACTGCTATCAACCATCCATGAGCATATGATAATTTGAAAAGTGAGCAAAATGTCAACCAGGTCAGGGTCTCTCTTGCAGGGGGGTCTTAATCAGCAATTCATGGACAGTAGTAATTAGCCACCACTTACTCTGGGTCCTTAATGACTATATCTTCACTCTAACCTTATGAGGGCAGATATAAACTAGCCTCCTCTTCTAGGTGAAGGAGCTGAGGTACAGAGAGGTTAAACAATTGTCCCAAGTTCATGCGATCACTAAGTGGTACAGCCAGGATTCAAACCAGAACAGCCTATTCTCCCAGCCTGTACTTCACCGTCACCCTCTGTGGACAGGCTCAGAAGCTTAGTATGGGAAAATAGAAACTGCCTTCCTCCGGCCCCAGGCAGGTGGAGGCAACTCACTTCCTACCAGGCAGCTTCATCCCAAGAAGGATCGATTCTTTCCCCTGCATCTGCTTTGTGTCATAATAAGGGGAAGACTGGTGTCTTACAAATAAATGCACCTCACAAGAGAAAAAGAAAGGAACAGAGCTTTGCCCAAGCAGGTCCAGCCCATGGCAGAATCAGAAAGCATGTCAGTTTTTCTCTGATGTTTTCCAAGCTGTCTCTAAGCGGTAGCAGAGGGGTGGACAGAGTCTGTGACTGTGGACTAATGATTCATACTCCTTGAAACTCAGTCTGCTCATCTGTAAAGTGAGCAGATTGGATTGTAGTCACGTACTCTTCATTCTGTGTCCCAGACTCTTTTTCTCTCACTCTGTCTTTCTCCCGTTCTTCAATATTATCCGACATCACATCCACTGGTGTTGTATCAGAAACTGGTTCAGATACTGGGCATGGCAAGTAAGCAGTTCCCATCACACATATCAAATGGCTATATCTTCATTAATTAGGAATCAATTCAACTCTATCTGAAAGATACAAAATAATAGTAGCTAAAATAAGACAGAAGCTTACTGCTGTTGCAAAAGAAATTCGAAGATGAACCAAGGACACAAACAGGGTGGATCTTCAGTGTCAGGGACCTGGAGTCCTTCCACTTGTGTCCCTCCCTGGTAGCTCAGATGGTAAAGAATACACCTGCAGTGCAGGAGACCCGGATTCCATCTGTGGGTCAGGACCTTCTCTGGAGAAGGGGATGGCTCCTGCTCCAGTATTCTTTCCTGGAGAATTCCATGGACAGAGGAGCCTGGTGGGCTATAGTCCATGGGGTCTCAAAGAGTGGGACACGACTGAGTGACGAACACTAACTATACTTGGCATGTGACTGCCAACTCATGGGCCAAAATGCCAGCTAGAGCCCCAGCCTTTGCATCCATATTCCAAGTAGCAAGTGAGAGAAAAGAAATTAAGCAAATCATGCCTTCTCCTTTTAAGGAAGGCTTCACAGAAGTCCCACATAACACTTCCACTTGGGTTTCATTGGCCAGAATCGAGTCATATGGACATAGCTGACTACAGGAAGGACGGCAATATAGTTTTATTTGTAAGCTGAGTTTCAAGCCCTGTGCTTAGCTAAGGGATTTGTTGTTACGAAAGAGGGGAGAAATGGATATTTTGTAGATATTAAGCTGTCTTTGCCATTTTCTCTTGACTTTAAATGTGCTGATACCCAGGTTGGTTGAAATTATCATCCGGGAGGTATATCACAGAAGGTAGGACCTGGCATAAGCATCTAAGGCCAGGATCTCAGAGTTCTAGACTTATCTAGATTGGGGGAAGTTGAAGATGTGGTCAATGGCATGGGTCAGGAACTTCAAGGGTGTGACATGACAGCTGCCTGCCCAGGACCTTGTAACTTCCTGTGCCCTGGGCCTGAGGCAGGTCCAAACCTCAGGGACTAAGTTCCCCAGCTGTGGGGTTTGGGAGCCAGTAAACAAGGAATCAGGCTGCTCATTACACCAGGCACATGGTCTGGGAGAGAGGGAGAGTGAACAAATGGAAAATGTCAGGTGCTTGGACCAAGGACAGAAACGTCTGGACCCCTCATCAGGAGCAAAAGCTGACTCACGGCCTCGAGGTGGGTCCCCAGAGAAGGCAGAGCTGGGCATTCTTGAGGAATGGGAGGAGGGGCCTCTTGGAAGCTGGCTAATAGCAAGCCCCCCACTCCCGGCAATGGAAATGGTATTCTAAACAGAATAAAGCTTGGGAGGCAAAACAAAGCTATTCTGCTGAATAAATGTTCTGCATTAAAGCAGCGAGAAGAGCGATGAATTAAACATCAGGTCTGAATGAAGGGAAAATGCCGTGATTTATAATTGCTTCAGGCAGGAGGCAGCCTGGGAGGGAGGCTGAGGCTCCACCAGGAACCAGGTTTCCCTACAGAGCTGCAGAAGCACAGAGAGGAGATGTGGGCTGTCTTTGGGGTGGGAAGACTGGGATGGAGTCTTCTAGAAAAGCAGGCAGCCTGGGGAGATGAAAGGAACTCATTCAGGCAGCCAGGAGGACCAGCTGCGGCTTAGCTCTGTGTGACCTTAGCTAAGTCACTTGGCATCTCTGACCTCCTTGGCCCACTTGTCTGACGGAGAAAATGACACCAGCCTCACCTCACTTGGTCCTTGGGAGGGTGAAGGGAGATAGCGGATGATGGAGGGTTCTGCGAATGTAGTGTGGTGTCACTATGCCTTGGTCCCAGCATCGCTGTGAAGGCAGCGATGACACCAGTGCTGAGTCTTCTGGCTTCCCTTAGGTGATCAGTATTTGGGGTAGCAGAAGGCAGAAAGGGGCAGAACAAGACGTATTGGCAAGTGCTGGGAAATGCCGCTCAGGAGGTGCCTGTCAGAACAGCTCCGTGGTGTCAGGCCAGCTTTTCTTCCTACAGGCAGTCGGATGTAGTGGTTGAGATCTTGGGGGCCAGGCGTGGTGCCCCAGCTCCCCACGTTAGTGTGTGAGCTCAGGCAAGTTAGGAAGCTTCTCCGCACCTCTATCCCTTCCGCTGTAAGATCAGTACAGTCATGGCAGCTCACTGCAGAGTGTCCTTGTGAGGATTAAATGAGTTAATACAAGTATAACACCTGCAGCGCTGCCTGGCACATAGACACGTCCCTGTAATTGCTAGCTCGTAGTAAGTTTCTAATACTGAGCACATCAACTAACCATCTAGAAAAGAAAGCCACGGGCTGGCTTCACAGGCTCCGGAAGGCTGCCAATACTGTGTTCTGCGCAGGGCTCCCCTGGGGATCTTTGTGAAAATGCAGGTTCTGAATCAGCAGGTCTCTGGTGGGGCCCAGGATTCTGCATTTCTAACCAGGTGCAGGGTGATGCTGGGACCACACATTGAGTAGCATGAGGCAAAGGGATGCTCTGTAGTTGAATCCCCATGGTGCCCACCTCATCCAGTTGGATGTAGGGCTATTTCAGGAGGCTGCTGGGTCAGCAGGTCTGCACTGCTGCATTCTGCCCCAACCACCCCCACTCCCTACACCCTCACCCTCCAGCCCCACCCAGGAGCTGCCTTCCTGAAAGAAGGAATCATCAACCTACAAGAGGGATGAGTCTTGATTTAAAACTGACAGGAGTTTATCAGCTCACACACACACACACACACACACACACACACACACACACACACACACAATACCACCCAAAAGTCTCAGGCAATCTGTCTTGCTGGGATATTCCTGATCTATTACAAACGACACAGAAATCCATTCCTAAAAATTCCCAGCAGCTGACGATGGTGCCAAGGCTGCTAGGAGAAAAGTGATAAGTGGGCGGGTGTAGCTGTGGGCAAGTCCCCACTGGACACCTGGATCCTGGGGGGCTGGCAAGCCTGTCCCTTGTGGGCTATGTACCCAGGGGCAACTAACCTACCCTGAGCCTGGCTTCCACAGCAGTAAGTGGGGCTCCCCCACCCCACCCACTGCTTTATAGAGCAGCGTGCATGGGTATGAAAAGTTGCCCAGGGTTGACTGTCAAGCAAAGAAAGCAAACTGCAGAAAAACTTAATTCTATTAAAAATGTACAATAACATACATTTGCAAACTCATGGGAAAGTCTACAAGAAAATAGACCCCAGGTAGTAGTTATTTTGGGGAGGGAGATGAGACTAGGAGGACCTTTTTGACTGTCAGTGTTACGGGTTTCTCTATTGTTTGATGTTTAAAATAGTGAGTGTGCGTTACTTTTGTAGTCTGAAAACCTCCACTGAGGGCTTCCCTGTTGGCTCGGTGGTAGAGTCCACCCACCAGTCCAGAAGACGGGTTGGATCTCTGGGTTGGGAAGATCCCACAGGCAGTGGAGCAGCTAAGCCCATGCGCCCAGCTATTGAGTCTGTGCTCTAGATCCTGGGAATACAACTCCCGAGCCCTCATGCCACAACTGTTGAAAACCTGCACCCTAGAGCCTGTGTTCAGCAACAAGAGAAGCCACTGCAATTAGAAGCCCATGCGCCGCAGCTAGAGAGTAGCCCTCACTTGCCGCAGCCAGAGAAAGTTTCTCACAGCAATGAAGATCCAACATAACTAACTAATAAATAAAACTGTCTACATTTTCTAGTCTTACATTTAAATCTTTAATCCATTTTGAGTTTATTTTTTGTGTATGGTGTTAGAAAGAGTTCTAGTTTCATTTGTTTACATGTGGCTGACCAGTTTTAAAACTCTTAGAGGAAAACCTAGGCAGAACACTCTCTGACATAAATCACAGCAAGATCCTCGATGAGTCACCTCCCATAGTAATGGAAATAAAAGCAAAAATAAACAAATGGGACCTAATTAAACTTAAAAGCTTTTGCACAACGAAGGAAACTCTAAGCAAGGTGAAAAGGCAGCCTTCAGAATGGGAGAAAATAATAGCAAATGAAACAACTGACAAAGAATTAATCTCCAAAATATACAAGCAGCTCGTGCAGCTCAATACCAGAAAAATTAACAACCCAATCAAAAAGTGGGCAAAAGAACTAAACAGACATTTCTCCAAAGAAGACATATAGGTGGCTAATAAACACATGAAACATCAACATCACTATTAGATAAGTGCAAATCCAAACCGCAATGAAGTATCATCTCACGCCGGTCAGAATGGCCACCATCGAAAAGTCTACAAACAATAAAATGCTGGAGAGGGTGTGGAGAAAAGGGAATCCTCTTACACTATTGGTGGGAATGCAAACTGGTACAGCCACTATGGAGAACAGAGTAGAGATTCCTTAAATAACTGGAAATAAAACTGCCATACGACCCAGCAATCCCACTGCTGAGCATACACACTGAGGAAACCAGAATTGAAAGACTCACATGTACCCCAATGTTCATTACAGTACTGTTTACAATAGCTAGGACATGGGAGCAACCTGGATGTCCATTGGTAGGTGAATGGATAAGGAAGTTGTGGTACATATATACAATGGAGTATTACTCAGCCATACAAAGGAATGCATTTGAGTCAGTTCTAATGAGGTGGATGAAACTGGAGCCTATTATAAGAGTGAAGTAAGTCAGAAAGAGAAACACCAATACTGTATATTAACGCAAATATATGGAATTTAGAAAGATGGTAATGATGATACTATATGCAAGGCAGCAAAAGAGACACAGATGTAAAGAACAGACTTTTGGACTCTGCAGGAGAAGGAAAGGGTGGGATGATTTGAGAGAATAACATTGGAACATGTATATTACCATATGTAAAAATAGATGACCTGTGCAAGTTCAATGCATGAACTGGGGTACTCAAAGCTGGTGTGCTGGGAAAACCCAGAAGGGAGGGAGGTGGGAGGGGATCAAAAGATGAGGCGGACATGTGCATCTGTGGCTGATTCATGTTGATGTTTGGCAAAAACCACCACAATATTGTAATTATCCTTCAATTAAGATGAATATAAAAAAAAACAGTTTGTTGGATGATTTACCATAAAAACCTCCATTAAAAAAAATCTGCTTACAGATGACCAGCCTTATAGGCCAGTGTGGAGAGAGAACCTTTGGCACTGTCCCTTCTCCTGGCCAGCACAGACCATAGACTCTAGAATCAGAGAGCCTGGATGAGAGTTTTGCCTTGTCCCTCACTAGCTGTCAAACATGAGCAGGTTCTTCCATCTCAGGGAGCCCTGGCTTCCTCATCAGCAAACTGAAAATGATAATAACACCTAAACCAGGAGATTAGCATCCTAAGCATCCGAGGACAGTGTGGTACCCACCCTCCACAGGAGGGAGGAAGAGAAGAAGTGCGGTGGGTCAGTCTACGAGAGAGTTTGGGTACCCAAGTTAAGCTTTTGGTGTAACAGTTGGGGTTTTCTCTGACTGACAAGGAAAGGAACAGATCCTGTTGCCCAGACTATGGCATAGCTCTGATCACCCCCGATTCCAGTCTGAAAACTGTCATGCCTCTGAGCCTCTGCTCATGCTGTTCCCACTGCCTGGGATGCCCTTTCCTCCACCTCCTACTTCCTGCCCACCTTTTAAGACTTGGCTCCTTCGGGAATCTTCCCTGAGCCCCCGCCACAGCTGGGGAGCAGTGGCCCCTCTTGGGTGTTCTTTCAATGGGCTACATTTCTCTAACTCCCTAGGCTCACCGCTCTGCATAGGAATTACTCGTTGCCTTGTTTGTTTCCCATGTAGGACTGAGAATTGGGCAGGTGTGGGTCTCATTCACTTTTTAATCCCTGGCATCTGGCACAGTGCCGGGCACGCATTGTTGTCTGTCTGTCAGCTTTTTACGCCTTTTTAAGCTTCTTAGATTACCCTGAGATTTCCTAGCTTTGCCTATGTGAATCCTCCTGTGCTATAAAGAAGAGGGAGGGGAAAGGAGAGGGTGAGATTTCTAGGGTGGTGATGATGGGGTGGTGCCCTCTAGTGGCCAGGTGCAGGGGTGGCTGCAGCATTCAGGTGGGAGAAAGACGGTAGGGGTCAGTGGGATTGAGGAGCTCGATAAGACCAGTAACTGTCCCTGGAAGCAAGGCAGCTGGTGGGAGTGCGCTATATCAGCCCTTTTAGCCTCCATAGACCCAAGTAGGTGCTGTGGTTTGGCTTAAAATCACCAGATTATCGTGAGGAAGTCCAGAGGCTGCCCCCTTGTGGATAGAAAGAGAGAGGCAGCCACCTGGCCGTGCCTCAGGGCAGCGCCCAGAGCAGGATGGAGCCAAGACCCCACAGGTGAGGTGCATCTCCGGCCCAGGGACTTCGTGTCTCCTGCCCAGACCTTGACGGAGGCCAGTGAAGAACGGAATCCTTTTGCTAGGGGGACTAGATCCATTTTCTCTTGCAGGAAAATCATATTTGAAAGACCCTGGCTATACCTAGCCTCCTTCCAGTTCTGACATCCAGGGATCCATGAGCCTTCCTTCGTTCTCCATGGCCCCTTCTCTAAAGCCTGTCCCAGGGCTATGGTTAGAACATGTCATCTGCTCCAGCAGATGTTAAGACATTTCCTAGGGATATAACCATACAGGGTAAAACTGAGCGGGAATGTGTCAAATATCAAATTACTCAATGCTTTTCTTCAGGTCATGTGAGGAATTTCCAAACCCACAGAAGTTGTCTTGTCCAGCCTTTTGCCCCAGACCCACATAAAGCAGAGTAGGCAGACACTGGTCAGGGTCTTCTTTCTTGTCATGTGACATCAGTGGCATTATCAGACCTCTTTCATCTTCCGACACCTCTAGGGCCTCACATTTCCCAGTCGCCCTTTATGTCTGGCCCTTTATGGGACCAGGGAGGGGGCCACTGAGGTGTCCTGAGAAGAGGGACAGCCAAGGGAGGTGATGATGTCAACAGAAGCCCAACCACCTCCTTCAATCTATCACTCCCTTTAAACGGAGGCTCACTGCCTGGAGTCTAACTTAAGTCTTTCTTGCTGCTATAGGAACCCAGATCCCCTTATTCTGTCCCCCTGAGTTGGAGAAGTGTTCATTAGCCTCTGCCTGCCTCCCCCAGCCCCGTTTAACTCCCACCCACCCCCTAAGCTTTTTCTATAAGTTCTATTTTTTTCCCAACTTTTCATCATTTCTCCTATTGGCTCTGGCTCCCCTCCAAAACCTCCAAATCCTTCTTAAATGTGACAGCTAAAATAAGCCGCCGGGAGAAGGCCAAGTACAGTGGGATGATCACACCCTGTCTTGCATGTGTGGCTTCCTCCTTCCTGCACCCTGTCCCAGTGGTGGAGGCCTGCCTCTCCCTGAGGATATTATCAGGCTCATGGTCCCTACGACCCTGGGCCCCATTAGGTCTCCTCCTCACCTCCTCGCCTCCTCTGGACCGGTGGAGTTTGTGCTTAACTTCTGAAAGCCTTGCCTTGTATTTCACCTGTCCTAAGTGGATCGTTTTTCTAATCCATCAAGCTTCTCTTGAGCTATATTCTGGCCCCCTTAGATTGAGTGTTTTCCTTCTAGTGCTCCAGTAAAAGCCAGGTTCTAGTTCGGGTCTTGCTTTTATTCTTTTTTTTTTTTTTATTCACTCATCGATTTAGTCAACAGCTACTTTCCTCCTTGATGTCAGCCACTCAGCTAGCTTAGGGATAATGCCATGGTACTAAAGCAGTTCCTGGCCTCCGTGGAGATCACAGTCTCAGCGAGGACCACAGAAATGCAACCAGGGTTGCCCCAGTGGAAGGCCTACAGAGCACATAAGAGGGGAGCTGATACGGTGGGAGGCCTCATTATAGCATACAGCAACTATATTGAGGTAATGTCAAGTATGCTGTGGTTAAAAAAATCAGAAAACCCTTCAAAATCTCAGTATCTTTTTTAAAATTAATTTTTATTGGAGTACAGTTGCTTTACAATGTTGGGTTAGTTTCAACTGTACAGCAAAATGAATCAGCCATACGTATACATACATCCCCTCCCTTTGGGAGGTCCTTCCCGTTGGGGTCACCACAGGGAAGTGGTGACCACAGGGAAGTAGCGTTCCCTGTACTATACAGTACGTTCTCAATAGTCACAAATCTCAGCATCTTAATGCAATGAAGATTTTTCTCACACACACATTCCATTGTAGGTTGCGTGATCCTCTGGACAGGAACCAAGGCTGCTTCTGTCTTGTGGCGTCGAGTTCAATACGCCCCCGCTTCCAGGTGACTGCAAGAGAGACCAAGAACCCAGACCGTCACACCTGCTCTTGAAGGCCTCGAATTGGAAGAGCCGCGGGAGGCTCCTGCCCTCACGCCATTGGCTGGTTCTGGCCACGTGGGCCCTGCTGGCCCCCGGGAGGCTGGGAGATGCTAGGAGATGCAGCCTTGCGCGGGGCCGCCGGAGGAGCCGGGTGAGTGAGGGACGGCCTTGACGCTGCTGCGGTGAATTACGTGGCCAGAGCCAGAACGAGAAGCGCGGTGAGTCCTCCGTCACCACAGGCAGCCCTTTCTCCTCCACCGTCTGCCTTCAAGGCAGCCCTTTGTCCTAAAGAAGCAGGCCAGGGCCAGAGGCCTGCTGTGTCTGGTCCAGGGAAAGGCCTGCGATGGGGGTCCCAGCCTTGCGGTGGTCCAGCCCCTAACTCAGTAGCCTCGCAGCAGGGGCGAGGTCTGGCGATCCCGCTGGGCTGGTCTTGGGCCTGTTAGCCTCAGTCCTTGCCCCGGTTTTCCGTCTGCCTTCTCCAGACTCCTTGTCAGCGGCGTTTCATGTCCCAGGCGGGGAGCACAGGGTCAGGAAACACGCCGCGGGGTCTGGGCCCCTCTCCCCCTGCCGGGGGTCAGCTCTGGCCCAGCTCTCGTCCCAGCTGTCTTGGTGGCTCCAGCTTCCAGGCTCTGCCAACACATACCCTCTTCTTTTTCCCTGACTCATCCCTCCCCTCACCCTCCAGCCTCAGAGCTGACCATGGCTTCTGGATGCTGCTAATTTCTAAGTTGCGCTTCCCAGGCGGCTCAGTGGTAAAGAATCCACCTGCCAGTGCAGGAGAAATAAGAGATATAGGTTTGATCCCTGGATTGGGAAGATTCGCTGGAGGAGGGCATGGCAACCCACTCCAGTATTCTTGCCTGGAGAATCCTGGTGGACAGAGGAGCCTGGCAGGCTACAGTCTGTGGGGTGGCAAAAGAGTCGGCCATGACTCAGCAACTAAATAACCACAACAATTTCTAAGTTGCTTTCCTGCCCTTTTTGACTCTTTGACTGCTCCAATGTCTATATGACCAGGCCCCAACATTACATTCCCTCCACTGTGTACTTGAATTGATTTCTGATTTCTTGGTTAGGGTGATGGGAGGGGATGGGCAAGAGTGGGCTTCAAGTGAGGTATTAACAGCAGGAAAAATAGAAACCAGGTACAAATTAGCTTGTCCCCTCTTTGTCACCTCCAACACAGACCTTCCCCGCCCCACTCCTCCAGACTGGTCCTTGGCAACAGAAGGTAGGGTAGGGGGGTAAACATGCATTAAAACAAGATCTGGCTGACGCCTTCCTGGGCTGGTGCTCAAGCAAAAGAACAAATAGGCAGAGCCGAGCCCTCCGAATTTGAAAAGAATTTTCCAGGCATCCCCCTTCCCCCAAAGCCCTGTGCTTGGAAAGCTTGTGCGGGAGATGTTTGGGCACAGGCAGGGCCTTGCCGCATGGCATAAATCACCCCCAGAAGGCGACCAGCTTCTCAGCCAATGGGCTGGACTAACTCTGCCATCCATCCTGGCCCTGCTCACGACAGCCCTGGGCAGGCAGGCAGCAGACAGCCCAAGTTCTCTGTATGCAGAAGAACAGCTCTGTGGCGGGGAAATAAATAAAATCAGAAACCATAAATAAACCCACTGGCCTCACTGGAGGTGAACAAGCAGCCCCCTGGGGAGCTGGGCGCTGGTTCCAAGTAGGTGATTAAATTCCAAACCAACCCAGCACCACCCCCGGGAAAGGCAGGGCAAGGACGTGGGGGCTGTGGGAGAGGATAAGAACACACAATACTGCTAAAAAAACAGGGATTTTAGAGTGAGAATCAGAACTTTAAAATCGCAGGTTCCTGGTGGTTCTCAGCCCCAGCCACACAGTGGGATCACCTGGAGGGCATTTGTAGAGAAAAGAGAGAGCAAAGCCAGGCTCCTCCCCTGTCTCACTGCTGAAGATGCTGACTCAGGCTGGATGGGGCCTGAGCTGCTCTGAGAAAGAGCTCCTGTTAAGGCCCTCCAGTCCATTAGCTTCAGGCTCCACTGAGAAAGAACTCGGGTGCTCTGAGAGCGGGCCAAGGGATACTCCACTCCAGTCGAATCATACCGCTCTTTTCCCCATGAATGGAAGAAATCAAGTTAATGTAGAGAATGTTCTGTATTTAAAAGTTGCCCCCTCTGCATAAACATTTCCTCTCCTGGCACCTGCTGCTGTTTGCCTGCCAGTAGCCAGTGAGAGACCAGTATGAACAGGAACTCTCAGAAGCCATAGATCGCAGCTACTTTGATGACTTTTTTTTTTTTTTTTTTTTGGGGGGGGGGGGGGGGAGTAAGCCTTTTGGCTTAAGCTTATGTTTCTGTATTGTGTTTCTAGCAGAAATTTAATTAAAGGTAGCCTTTCTATGCAATGTACGCCCTGGGTAACAAAATCAGGTAGCAGTTCCCTCAAATCTTCTATAGAAGAAAGTGGGTTAGGTGTGAATAAATATGACTCCATCTTTTGACCACCCTCAAGGTATCCATACCTTAGGTGGTACAGCCCTCCTAGAGGTCAGGACACATCCCAGAATTAGTCCAGCAGGGGGTGAATGTCAGCCCCACTGCTAAGTAAACAAGTGACCTTGAATAAGGTAACTAACATCCCTGTGCCTTAGTTTTCCCACATAGGGGCTAATAAAAAGTACCCACTTCATGTGGTAGTTCTGAGGATTAAATAAATCTGTGTATTTAAAAGTCTTTCAGCAGCACCTGGTGCTTAGTAATGCTATTAGCTAGATACATTTTAGGACTAGCGGGGGTGTGGGATAGCAGAGTTAGTATCTTTAGAGAGGATGCTTTTGTCAAAGGATTGGTCCTTTATCCGGCTTTCTTTCTTTCTTTCTTTTTTTTTTTACTTTTTTGAGAACAGTTTTAGGTTCACAGCAAAACTGCTGAAGGGAAGGTTCAGAGATTTATCATGTACTCCCAAGTGTGCAGAGCCTCCCCATTATCAAGATCACCCAGCAGAGAGGTGCCTTTGTTGCAGCCGATGAACTTATACTGATGCATTGTTATCACTGGAAGTCCATAGTTGGCCTTGGGGCTCACTCTTTGTGTTGCACATTCTATGGGTTTGGACAAATGTCTGATATAATGGCACGTATCCATCATTACAGTAGCCTACAGAACATTTTTGCTGCCCTAAAAATCCTCTGTGCTCCACCTCTTCATCCCTTCCTCCCCTCTAGCCCCTGGAAACCACTGATCTTTGTATTATCTCCATAGTTTTGCCTTTTCCAGAATGTCATAAAGTTGGAAACATACAGTAGGTAGCTTTTTCAGATTGCCTTCTCTCACTTAATAATATGCATCTAAGTTTCCTCCACATCTTTCCATGGCTTGATAGCTCATTTCTTTTTAGCACTGAAGAGTATTTCGTTGTCTAGATGTACCAGTTTACTTATCCATTCACCTACTGAAGGGCATCAGTTACGAATAAAGCTGCTATAAACATTCATGTGCAGACTTTTATGTGGACATAAGTTTTCAGTTCCTGTGAGTAAATACCAAGGAGCAGGACTGCTGGATTGTATGACTGGAGTATGTTTTGTCTTGTAAGAAACTACCAATCTGCTTTTCAAAGAGACGGTACCATTTGGCATCCCCACCAGCAATGAATGAGAGTTTCTGTTTCTCCACATCCTTGCCTGAATTTGATGGCGTTGGTGTTCCAGATTTTGACCATAGGAATAGCTGTGCAGTAGTACTTTCTTGTTGTTTTAATTTGCATTTTCCTGATGGCATGAGGTGGAGCATACTTATTTTTTATTGAAGTATAGTTGACTTACAGTGTGCCAATCTCTGCTGTATGGCAAAGTGACTCAGTCATACGTGTATATGTGTTCTTTTTTAATATTCTTTTTCATTACGGGTTATCACAGGCTATTGAATATCCTATGCGATGAATTAGGACCGTGTTGTTTGTCCATTCTAAATGTAACAGTTTGCACCTTCCAACCCCAGACTCCCAATCCATCCATCTCCTCCCCAGCGTTGGCAGCCACCAGTCTGTTCTCTATTTCTGAGAGTCTGTTTCTGTATTGTAGATAGGCTCGCTTGTGTTGTATTTTAGATTCCACATATAAGTGACATCTGGTATTTGTCTTTCTGACTTACTTCACTTGATCCGATCATCTCTAACTGCATCCTTGTTGCTGAAAATGGCATTGTTTTGTTCTTTTCATGGCTGAGTAATATTCCATTACGTGTATGTACCATGTCTTCCTTATCCATTCATTTGTTGATGGACACTTAGGCTGTTTCTATCTCTTGGCTATTATGAATAGTGTTGCTATGAACTTAGGGGTGTGTGTATATTTTTGAATGAGAGTTTTGTCTGAGTATATTCCCAGGAAGGGGATTACTGGATCATAGGGTAATTCTGTTTTTAGTCTTCTGAGGAACCTCCATACTGTTTTCCATAGTGGCTGTCCCAACTTACATTCCCATCAACAGTGTAGGAGGATGAGGTGGAACATATTTTGATGTACTTACTTGCCATCTGAATATCTTTTCTGATGAGGCATCTGTTAAGGTCTCTGGCTCATTTTTCAGTTGGGTTCTTTGCTTATTTTTGAGTTTTTAGAGTTCTTTGTGCATTTTGGAAACAGTTTTATTTTTTATCAGATGTCTTTTATAATTATTTTCTCCCAGTCTATGACTTGTCTTTTCATTCTCTTGACTTAATTTTTTAATCACATAATAACACATGAATCATTCTCCTTTTAAAACTCCAAACAATGTAGCAATATATAGAGTGAAAAAGCCGCTTGGGACCCAATGTCTATCAGGACCCACCCCTCCTCTATGCTACTTCTTCCAAGAGAGAGACCCACTGCTCTCCAAGCAGCTTGAATACTGCTAAGATTTTTCTGGAAATCCACAGGTAATTAAGACACAGATTCTGTTCTTTAGGGACTAGCAAACAGTCTTGGAAGAGGTCAGACAGACAAGAAAAGAAAACAGTAATGAGTGGTGACCGGAAAAAGGCATCCAAGAGGAAGATGCAGATGTAGTGTTTCCAGCATTACCTGTGGAAGGTGCCAGGTAAGGAGCTGGACAGTGATTCTCCAAGTGTGGGCCTCCAGCCAGCAGCATCAGCAGCACGTGGAAGCTTGTTAGAAAGGAGAGTCTGCGGCCCACCCAGGCCTTCCCTAGACAAAGCCTAGGATAGTGCTTATGTGTGGAATGTGAAAAAATGGTACAAATGAACTTACCTACAAAACAGAAAGAGTCACAGATGTAGAAAACAAACTTAGGTTTACCAGGTGGGAAAGTCGGGCAGGGGGTGATAACTTGGGAGATTGGGATTGATAGACACACTACTATATATAAAATAAATGACTAATAAGGACCTACTGCATAGCGCAGGTAACTCTACTCAGTACTCTATGGGGGAGAAGAATCCGAAAAAGCATGGATATATGTTTATGTTTAACTGATTCACTTTGCTGTACACCTGAAGCTAAACACACCATTGCAAATCAGCTATACTCCAGTAAAAATTTTAAAAAAGAAGCAGCCGCTCTGAGGTGTGGCCCAGCTCTCTTGAGCTTCCCAGCCCTCCAGGGGACTCTGATGTACCTGAAGGTTGAGAGGCACCGCCCTAGACAGTCTGACCTGGGCTCCTTCTCTGAGACTCCCTCTTCTCCCTCCTGTAAACCCAGAGGGCTACAGACAAAATGGGCACCGCCGAGGAAGATGCTGCTGTGGCCCTGAGCTCACCACAGGGTCGGTGAGGGGAGGGGCCGAGGGCACAGAGCTGCCGCCTGGGGGGCAGGCAGGGGTGGAGTCAGATCACTTTGCCCTTTGCCTCCAGCCATTTCCTGGGTGAAATGTCACTATCAACCGCCTAACGGATCAGGACTTGGCAAAGTGCACACATAATTCCTAACGAATGACCCCATGTCCTGTTCGAGGCAGGTGGAGGTGGGATAGATTAGCCCTGATAATGGAGTTAAAGTCAAGTTCATTTGTTTGCAGGAAGTCAGAGTCCCTAACAGAGCAGGGAAGGTGGCAGCTTGTTTGCTTGGTTGTGAGTCATGTTGTGTGTGGCCCCGGCTCCATGCCTGCATGTGTGTATTTTCCTGTAGACATTCTCAGGAGAGAGAGAGGAACACAGATGCCTTGTCCTAGAGCCTGAGACCCTGACTGGGCAGAGTCAGGGCTGGGACCTTCCCAGCACCTAGTTCTGGCTCGACCCCCAGCCTCATGTGGGGCAGGGAGCTCTGTGAGTTTCTCAGTATGACCTAATGATTTCTTCTCTCAAGATTCACCTACTTCTGGACTCTTACATGTTAAGATCAGAAAACCTGAGCCATGACCAGAGAAGCTGAACCGAAGGCTTCCCGACTGCCTTGAAGGTATATAATCATGGCAGCATGTGCGGGCCAGACCCACACAGAGCACGGGCAGTGTTGGGCTGGACTTGCAAGGCCTGGCCACCAGCCTCAACCAGGCTCCAGGGAGGAGGGTCTAAGGGCTCGGACCCCAGAAGCTCCTTCCTGGGGGAGTCCAAGTTTCAGGTGAGGGAATGCTGTTCCTCTCTGGGGAAGCTACACCTACACCCTGCCTTTGCCAAAACTCTTTGGATAAACACCTACTTGGGATAAAATCCAAACCACACGGTGCTGCCCACAAGGACCTCACCCCACCTGGGTGTCTGGTCTGTCCATTGCCAGCCTATCCTAAGCCCCCGGCTCTTTCTCCTTTTGAACTCTGACGTATCGTGTGTAAACGTGACCTCCTTTGGGAGCCCTCCCTGAGGGTCAGGAAGACTCTTCGTTCTTCTGCATCCTCGCAGTACATTGTTCTGCCATTTCTCTCACAGGACTCCACACAGCCTTTAGTAATGACTGGCAACGAGCCTGGCTCCCACGGCAGGCTGTGGGCTCCTGGCAGGAGACGGGGTATTTTCCTGCACATCCTTGTCTCCCCTCAGCTCACACACCAGGGCACCCCTGGGAGATGCCGAATGAACAAGGGACCAAAGAGGCCCAGCCTCCAGGAAGCCCCGTGGAGCTCGGGAGACCACAGATTCCCCAGGGATCCAGCCCCTCCAAGGGCAGCCATGTTCTTCCCCTAGGAGGGCCCGCTGTCATCGCCAGAATGCCTTTTCTTTCTCCCAGAATATGAAAGCAGGAACTGTGGGGAAGGAGGTGTGTAGAAGCCGCTCGATGACTTTTCTTGTTGTCTCTAAGCCAGGCATCCCCGGCAGGGTCAGAGCCTACTCCCTACTCCTCCCACCCGCCAGATGGCTCCCTGAAACAGGCAGGGCTAATTTTACAGCCAGAAGGAGGCTGTGAGGATGGCAAACTCCTGCCTTGGGGACTTTCATACCCTAGCATTCTTGATGGATCAGGCTCCTTCCCAGAGAGCAAGGCCTCAGAACCCAGAGCCAGGACCGTCTTCGGGTGTGGGTGGAGGGGCGTGTTGGCTGCAGTCTGATGAGGGAGGGAGTCTGTCTCAGGAGATGGCAGCGCCTCCTTTCTCCCTTAAATACACCCTTGCCCAGTGACAGCCGTGCAGCTCAAAGGCCCACCAGGAGCACTTCTCTCTTAGGGGGCTGGGCTTACACCCCAGGATTCAAGTGTCCCTCTGAGGGATAATAACTCAGCCATTAGCACTGAATCTTCAGGGATAGTTTCTTTAACAGATGATGAGAACTGTCTTAATCCGCCGTGGCTGCCATAACGAAATAGCACAGACTGGGTGGCATGAGCATTAGGAATTCATTCCTCACAGTCCTGAAAGCTAGAAGTTCAAGACCCGGGTGCCAGCATGGTGGGTTCTGGTGAGGGTCCTCTTATGGGCTTGCAGGCAGCCTCTTCCTTGCTCTGTGCTCACCAGGCAGAAAGAGCCATCTCTTTTTCCTGTGACGACACTGACCTAGTCTCAAGAGCTCCAACCCTTGTGAACTTTATCTCCAAAGGCCCTACGTACAGATCCCATCCCATCAGGGCTTCAGCAGATGAATTTGGTCAGGACACATGTTCAGTCCATAACATTCCAGTCCTGCTCTCCCACCAAATATGTGTCCTCTCATAAAAATACGTTCATTCCCTTCTAACAGCCCCTAAAGCCTCAACAATTCCAGCATCAAGTCTAAAGTCTCACCTAAATATCAGATGTGGGTGAGACTTGGGGAGGGTTCATCCTGAGGCAACGTTCCTCTCCAGCTGTGAACCTGTGAATACACAAGTGATGTGCTTACAAGCAAAGGTTACACATTTCCATTCCAAGATGGAGAAACAGAAAAGGAAAAAGGAATAACAGATCCCAAGCAAGTCAAAACTTGGCAAGGGAAATGCCACTAGATCTTCAGTCTCAAGGACAGTCCTTTTTGGTTCAATGCCCTGCCTTCCAGACCCACTGGGCCAGGAGTCCCTTCTCTACAGTTCTGCCAAGTGGGAGTCATGGGCCCAAGACTCTGGACAGCCCCGGCCCCAAGGTTCCCCAGGTTGTCCTGAACCTACAAGGCAGTCCCGGCCCCTAGACTTCAGTCAGGAGCTGTCTGGCCTGTTGAAACTTAGAGGGCGGTTCTGATGACCTCTGAATTGCCTTTGGGGTCCATCTTTCCTTTTTCTGGAGAACAGTGCATGCTCACAGGCAGACTGCTCTATGATCCAGCCCTGTTGGCTCATCAAAGAAGTCCAGCAATTTTCCTTCATTTCATCTTGTATTTTCTGTCCCCTACAGTTCAAATGGGCAGTGTCATTGTATACAGTAAACCCTCTACATATCCAGGTTCCAACCTGCAAACGTTGGAACAAAACATTTAAAAGGTTAAAAGTTTTAAAGTTCCAAAACAGAATAATAGCAACAGCAAAAAGCATTCCAGGAAGTTCCAAAAAGCAAAAGTCGAATTTGCCACATGCAGGTAATTTTTTACATAGCAGTTACATTGTATCTACAACTATTTATATAGCTTTTACATTGTATTAGATATTACAAGTAATCTAGAGACTATTTAAAGTGTATGGGAGGAAGTGCATAGGTTTTATGCAAATATAGTATCATTTTATATGAGGAATTTGAACATCCTTGGATTTTGTTAAACATGAGGTTCCTGGAACTTGCCCGCTCTCCGCCCCCAGTGGATACTGAGGCATGACTGTAATCCCATCTCCATTTCTGGCTTCTGCTGAGATGTCTGAAATTAAGTCCTGGAGTTGTATCCATGATCTCCTAATCAAGTGGTTGTTCAGCCACACCCTCAATCTTCATTTCAGGTCAAGGCATCTCATTTTTTGTAATACAGATAGGCTGAAAATTTTCCAGATCGTCCAGTTCTGGCAGCTTTTTGCTTAACAATTGCTTCAATTCACTGCTATTCCTTTGTGTTTTACTATAGGCAGTCAGGAGAAACCAAACCACTCTTTCAGTGCTTTGTTTAGAGATCTGCGTAGCTAAGTGTCCGATTTCATCCCCCAGAGGTTTATCTTCCAGAAAACACTGGAGACAAGTCAGTCAAGTTCTTGGCCACATTGAAACAGGAGTCATACCTTTCCTCCGGTTTCTATTAACATGTTCCTCTTTTCTGTCTGAGGCCTCACCAGAATCCCCCTTAACAGACATATTTCTAGAATACATCTTAAAACTCGTTAGTCTCTATCGATTACCCAGTTCCTAAGTCAGTTCCACATTTTTAGGTATTTGTGACAGAAGCACCCCGCTTCTTGGTACCAGTAGGTGCTACTCAGCTTGGCCTGCCATAACAAAATACCACAGACTGAGTGGTTTAGACAGTATTTTATGGGAGGCTGGAAGTCCCAAGATCAGGGTGCCAGCTTGGTTGGCTCTTGGTGAGGGTGCTCTTCTTGGCTTGCTGGTGGCTGCCTTCTTGCTGTGTCCTCACAGGGCAGAGAGAGCCAAGTGCCTCCTCTTCTTCCTGCTGTGCTACTGTGGTCAGATGTATCTGACTCTTTGCGACCCTTGGACTGCAGCCCACCAGCCTCCTCTGTCCGTGGACTTCTCCAGGCAAGAATACTGGAGTGGATTGCCATTTCCCCAGGGGATCTTCCCAATCCAGGGATCGAGCCTGGGTCTCAGTCTCCTGCATTGCAGACAGTTTCTTTACTGTGTGAGCCACCAGGGAAGTCCCCCTCTTGTTCTTATGAGGGCACTAATCCTGTCATGAGTCCATCTACCCCTGCCCCCACCAGTGACCTCATCTAAACCTAATTCTCTCCTAAAGCCTCAAACACATGAATTTTTGTTGGCAGGGGTGAGTTTGGGAACCATAATTCAGTCCCTAGAAAGAGTAATGCCCTGCAAGAATAAAGGAGGTAACCTAAGCATCCTAGCTAGAAAAATAAGGCAAACCTCATATATTCTCATAGGGCCTCATATCCTGCAGGCAGGGATATATGTGTGTGGTTGCTCAGGCTGTACACTACACAGTCCTACTGTTTACCAGTCTCATTAGAGACTTTGAAAACTTAATATGACAATTTTTGCAACAGATGGCAATTATATATATTATTCTAAGAAAATCAGTATTTTATGATAAATTTCCATGTAAGGTGGTACAAACTCTTGAGGAAGAGTTCTTTCCACACAAAAGGTACTGTGTAAACTAGATTAGTTTTTCTGCAGCGTCTCTCTTTTTTAAATTTTAATTGAGGGATAATTGCTTTAGAGGGCTTCCTTGGTGGCTCAGATGGTAAAGAATCCACCTGCAGTGTGGGAGACCTGGGTTCAATACCTGGGTTTATCAGTCACATTAGAGACTTTGTGGCTTTGAAAACATAATATGACAGTTTTTACAACAGATGGCAATTATATCTTATTCTAAGAAAATCAGTGTTTTATGATAAATTTCCATGTAAGGTAGTACAACCTCTTGAGGAAGGGTTCTTTCCACACAGAAGGTACTGCGTAAACTAGATTAGTCCTTCTGCAACGTCTCTCTTTTTTTATTTTAACTGGAGGATAATTGCTTTAGAGGGCTTCCATGGTGGCTCAGATGGTAAAGAATCCACCTGCAGTGTGGGAGACCTGGGTTTGATACCTGGGTTAGAAAGATCCCCTGGAGGAGGGCATGGCTACCCACCCCAGTATTCTTGCCTGAAGAATCCCCATGGACAGAGGAGCCTGGTGGGCTACAGTCCATGGGGTTGCAAAGAGTCGGACACAACTGAGTGGCTAAGCATACAACTGCTTTACAATACTGTGATGGTTTTTGCCATACATCAGCATCAGCCATAGGTATACATGTGTCTCCCCCATCCTGAACCCCCACACTCGCTCCCCATCCTATCTGTCAAGCTAAGTCTGTGAGTGGGTGTTTGGGGTTCATTTTGCTGTGAGGAAATTGACATGGGCAAGATCAAAGACATCTAGTGGGAAAGTAAGGAATTAGCCAACCTGCAAAGCAAGTCCAAAGCAGAGACCTCTTCCTAGTGTCTGGTCCCTATAAACATGGTCCTGTGTCTGGTTCCAGAACCTTCTGTGAAGATGTTTTTCTGTTGATCGTCCTGCTTCAGAGCAAGTGTGGAGGACTGATCTCCCCACAGCCTGCCTCTTCAGGCACGCCTCCTCAGCTCCTCCAGGAAGCTCCAGCTCCTCCTGGCCACACAAGGACCACCTGGCTCAGGAGAATGGGGTGCAAGAGCTGGCATCCTCAACCCCAGATCACCCTGATGGTTGAGCCCAGGAAAGCTGGGGGTCTCTTTGGAACTTCTGGGTTTACTTGGTTGGAATTTGGGAACTGGGTGAGGGGGAGGGTGGAACCCCAGAATGGTCTCCTGAGTGAGGTCTCACTAAATCACCTGTGGGGAGATAAACTGAGAAATGAATCCAGTAGGAAGCCTAGATGGGGAAACCGCAGGTTCTCTTTTTAATGAGTGAATGAATTAAAGAACCAGGGCCAAAGGGCTTGGAACTTCAATCAAACCTGATAATTAATAGTTGTGTTTTACACTGAGGCGTGGTGTACTTACAGTGGAGCGCACAGATATGTAGTGTACAGCTTGATGCCTTCTTATTTGTGAATACACCTGTATAACCCTTTTTCCAGCACATCCTCAGTCTTCCCGGTGCCCCTTTCCAGTCTCTACCCCATCTCACGGGATAACCACTCTTTGATCCCTGTCACCAAGATTGGCTTTGTTTCTGCTTGAACTTCTATAAATGCACACACACAGTATGTTTTTTTCTGTGTCTAGCTTCTAACAAAATTTCTGTTCTTGTGTACAAGTGTTCATTTTCTGTGCTGGGGAGTATTCCACATATGAATCTGTCACAGATTTTTTATCCATTCCATTGTTGATTGACATTGGTTTGTTTCTAGTTTGGGGCCCCTAACTCGGGGTCACTTGAAAAGAATGGGGGTTTATTGTCTCAGGTGACCAAATAACCAGGAAGGCTGGCAAAGAAGCTGGCTTCAGGAATACTTGGATACAGCAGCTATCTTTTTCCCTCCCTCTCCTCTGCTTTACAGCTTTTCTCTGCCTAAATGCTAATCTCACTGACCTTTTTTCTTCACATTGTAGGTGGAGGGTGGGGAGTGGTTGAGAAGCTGATCCATAACCAGCTCTGAGCTCACCTCCATCTGGAAATTCTGTGACCAGGAAAGGCCTCTCTCAGTTCTAAGACAAAAAATTCCCTGTTCTTTGCAAGTGACCCCGAGTTAGGTTTCTGTCACTTGCTCCCCTGACAGTTCTGGCAAATATTCCCCATATGAACCTTAGACTCAGACTAAAGGCCTTTGAGGGTCTCCCCTAATCTTTTCCAGACTCATCTACTTGGCTGTTCTCTCTGCACCAAAACATCACAAGGACATTCTTTGAAGCCGAGGTCAGTGTGCATTTGTTAAGTTCACACCTGGTGTGCCCAGCCCTGGGGGAGCTTTGGTGCACGGAGGCAGGGGGAGAGCCTGGCCCCTGGCCTTTAACTCTGCACCGCCCCGCACAGTTCCTCATAGTTGCTTTCTGAATTATACTCCTTTCCTTGGCATGGTATTGACAAACTGAAGATTTGATAGATCCTCTCCAGGTCATCTATTTTAAGGTATCACCAGTTAGCGCAGGAAAGAAATGATGTTCAGTTTCCAAGTGATTGAACTCCAGCCACATTTTATTTTCAGCAACGTGCCCAGAGACCTGAGTCACTGCCCTGTGCTGAGCTGGGGGTGGACTTCTTGGCCCCAGGGAGACCAGCCCTGTTTGACTACTGCCTTCTGAGGTGGTCCCTGAAAAGCCTAACATCGTGTTACCAGGAGCAACAGGTGTGTAGTGAGAGAGTGAGACACCTTGACTCTGAAGCCATGACCAAAGTGGTGGGTGGGAGGAGAGTTCTGTCCGTCCACTCCCAAGTGCCTCGGGGACACCCGGATGGTCCATTACACCAGCTGCCTGACATGCTCCCTGCAAGGGGGACGCCGGGTGCTGGCTGCGTCATTTGGCCACAATTCTTTCCCTCTCCCTATGTTCACACCCTTTGTTGTATGTTCTCAGCTGGGAGAGAGATACCCACCCCTTGACTCTCAACTTGTCATGTAACTGGCTTTGTCCTGTGAAATATCCGTGGGTGAGACACCTCTGAGGCTTGCATAAAATGCTCTCTTGAAAACACACCTGGGCCAGCCTGGAACGGAGCCACATGGAACAGAACAAAGTCAGCCCAGTCCTCCTAGCCAAGAGCAGTCTGTGTCAGCCAGTACCCAGCCCAGCTCCAGATATGTGAGTTAAACCCAGCTGAGGCCAGAAGAACCGCACAGCTGAGCCCAGACTAGCTCATGGACTGTTCATGGTTTAGAGGCACCAGGTTCAGGAGTAGCAACGAGTAACTCACACATCTGCTGTAATGCAGAGGTTGTCAGACCAGATGCGTGCAGATTAGCCAGGTGGATGAAAATGCTGAACCACTGAAAGATTCACTGAGTTAAGATATTTGAAGTGAAAAGAGTATTTTGAGAATTGCTTTTTAAGGCCTACAGTCACTAAAGGAAATGTTAACCACTTGTTATCAGATAGAGAAGTGTACTTCAAGGAAAAATAAAATTGAATTATAATTAACTTTATTGATATGTCAGGGAGAACTGCCAAGTCATTTAGAAAACAATTTTAGTTGTTAGTTACGTGAAATATTTTTCTTGCAATGGGTACTGATCCACAATTTTTTTTTCATAAAAATGTTTATCTTTGTTGTTTTAACCCTAACTCCTCCATTTCTAGTGGCCCCTTCTCCTCCAGGGGTACACAGTGCCTTAAGCATGTCTTGGGGATCTTGGGTAAGAAAAGAAATAGGAAAACTAACTCAGATTAAAATGTGGCAAATTTTTGCACACTGGGGCACTGGAATGAGGGTGGAACTTGAAGCAGACTTTTCTTCTAAATACTTCTACTCATGGACAGAGGAATGGATAAAAAAGATGTGGTATGTATACATGATGGGATACTCCTCAGACATTATAAGGAACAAGAGTAGGTCATTTGTAGAGATGTGGATGGACCTAGAGACTGTCATACAGAATAAAGTAAATGAGAAAGAGAAATAATTATAGTCAATTAACCCGTGTGCATGGGATCTAGAAGAACGGTAGGGAGGAACCTATTTGCCAAACGAAAGTAGACACAGACGGAGAACACAAAGGTACGGACCCTGGCGGTGGGGGCGTGGGATGGGTTGGGGAGTGGGGTCGGCCTGTATACGTGGCTGTGCACGGGGCGGAGAGCTGGTGAGACCCGCTGTATAACGTGGGGAACTCGACTCGATGCTCTGTGGTGACCCAGGGGGAGGGAGACCCAGAAGGGAGGGGAGATCTGTGCACACACAGCTGGGTCACTTCACTCTACGGCAGAAAGTAGCTTGACGTTGTGAAGCAACTAGACCCCAGTAAAAAAGTACTTCTACCGTTAGAGGAAAAGCGGACCTCAGGGGACCTGAGAAGAGCCGGTTGTAGCCATGGTAGCATAGCCTTGAATATCGTATTTAATCTAATATAGACGTACCTCAGAGACGCTTTGGGTTTGGTTCCAGACGTAAAGCAAGCCACACATTTTCTTTGTTTGTTTGTTTTCCAGTGCATAAAAGTTCCATTTATAGTGTAGCCTAAGCACGCAATAGCAATATATCTAAGAAAACAATATACATACCTTAATTTAAAAAGACTTTATTGCTAAAAAATGCTGCCCATCACCTGAGCCTTCAGCAAGTCATAATCTTTTTGCTGGTGGAGGCTTGAAGTATTGAGAAAATCACTAGCATGTGACACAGACACAGAGTGAGCAGATGTAGTTAGAAAATGGCCCTGGTAGACGTGCAGGAGGCAGGGTCACCACAGACCTGCAATTTGTTAAAAACAAAAACGGCATCTGAGAAGCCCAAAAAAATGAAATGCAAGAAGATGAGATAGACCTGTACATTTTTTGTGAAATTTGCCAGTGACTCCAGATTGGTGGTACCCTAGGAGCCTTGCAGAAACCAAATCTTTTCTGGAAAACACAGTTGTTGTTTTATTGAAATATAGTTGTTTTACAATGTCATGTTAATTTCTGCTGTACAGCAAAGTGATTCAGTTCAATATATAGAAACATCCTTTTTGTATATTCTTTTCCATTATGGCTTATCACTGGATATTGAGTATATCAATAGTTCCCTGTGCTGTACACTAAGACCTTGTTGTTTGTCCATTCTCTAGATGACAGTTTGCATTTGCTAACCCCAGCCTCCCACTCCATCCCTCCCCCAACCTCCTCTGTTCTCTATGTCCATGAGGCTGTTTCTGTTTTGTAGATAGTTTCATTTGCGCCATATTTTAGATTCCATCTGGAAGTGATGTCATATGGTATTTGTCTTTCTTGTTCTGACGTAATTCATTTAGTGTGATACTCTGCAGTTGCCTCTGTGTTGCTACAAATGGCGTTATTTCATTCTTTTTATGGCTGAGTAATATTCCATTGTATATATGTGCCACATCTTTATCCAATTGTCTGTTGATGTACATTTGGGTTGTTTCTAAATCTTGGTTATTGTGAATGGTGCTGCTGTGAACATAGGAGTGCATGCATCTTTTTGAATTGTAGCTTTGTCTGGATATATGCCCAGGAGTGACATTGTTGGAACTCATGGTAATTCTGTCTAGGGAGGAACCTCCATACTGTTTTCCACAGTGGCTGCACCAACTTACCGATAGTTGGGAGGGTTCCTTTTTTTCCACACCCTCTCCAGCTTTTGTTATTTGTAGGGTTTTTAATAATGGCCATTCTGACTGGTGTGGAGAACACACTTTAAATGCAGATGTCAGAGTATTCTCACAGATAAAAATTGCAAAGAACATGAGCTCACAATTTAAAACCACCAAACACACAAGGAAACAAGCCACCATGAGCAAGAGATTAGAAACAACAAACCAAAGGATCAGATTCCCCCAGATGGGAACTATTGTAATCATGATACCAAGTACAAAAGTAGTAAGTTTAACATGTTTGAAGAATGAACAGATTGAGAGTATGATGTGAAGCAAAGAACAGCCACCAAAATTGACCAACTTGCAAAAGAACTATATATAACTTCCGTAAATTAAATGTAAAACTCAAAAGAAGGGGCAAGTGGCAGAGTGAGGCATTGCAGCAGTGAGAATTTGTGAACTAGAAAGTAGATGGGAATTGACCCCACTGCCTGGGAGACAGTCTTTGTCATGAAGAGGATGGATCTCAGTTCCTGGGAGGAAGGATGGTGTCTGGACCCAGCCTGGTGGTGCCCTTTTACCTGAAGTGAGATGGGCAGATGGGAAAGCATCAGTCTTCACTTTCTCTATTAGGGAAGACAGGAGGCACAGAGATAGAGAAACGAGGGGATATCTGCCCTGGTAGACAGAACACAGTAGTCAAATAAGCTACATCAGAGAGGACCACCCAGAGTCATAAAACACTTCAGGAGTCAGTCACAGGAGGTGTTCTGGTTGTCTATTGCTATGTAACAAACCACCCGAAAATTTAGGGGCTTGAAACAGCAGTACCATTGATTTTGCTCAGGACTCAACTGTTTGGGCAGGGCTGGGTAGGGACAGCGCTCTCTACTTCCCACAGCGTTTACTGCGTTACTCAACTGGGGGCTAACAGTTCTCTTTTCAGGGTGCCCCCGCCGCCCCGCCTCTGGCTGGCTAGTTGGTGCTGTCAGATAGGAGACGTGGGTCTCTCCAACAGTTATGTGGGTTTGCTCACAAGTTGGTGGCTGAGTCCCTGGAGAGAAGGCAGATGGGCGTGATACTTTGGTTGTCAGGCTTCTGAGGCCATACAGTATCACTTCAGCTACATTCTATTCATTGAGGCCGTCACAAAGATCTGCCCTTGTTCAAGGAGTGGGGAGGTTCTCCAAGAGCATGAGGAATGAGAGGTGCTGTTGCACCATCTTCGGGAAATGCAGTCTGCCACAGGTGAGGCCAGTCCGGCATCAGGTGAGGGTTGGAGACCTCGGCAGGTGACCCAGTCTGCTGCCATCGTTGGACTGGGGTCTGGTGGCAGAATTCCAGCCCTGAAGCAGGTCTAGACACGAGCAGGGCCAAACCTGGGCGATTGTTAGCAGATGGCATGATATAGTGGTTGAGAGTCCCAATTCTGGAGCCTCTGAGCCCTGGCTTCACCAACTAGGAGTTTATAATCTTGGACAAGGAACCCAACCCCTCTTTGCCTCAGTTTTCCCGTTGGTTTCAGGGAGAATGACGCTACTTAGCTGACAGGGGTGTTGTGAGGCTTCAGCGAGTCTGCTGCTGCTGCTGCTAAGTCGCCTCAGTCGTGTCCGACTCTGTGCGACCCCATAGACGGCAGCCCACCAGGCTCCCCCGTCCCTGGGATTGTCCAGGCAAGAACACTGGAGTGGGTTGCCGTTTCCTCCTCCAGTGCATGAAAGGGAAAAGTGAAAGCGAAATCGCTCAGTCGTGTACAACTCCTAGCGACCCCAGCCTACCAGGCTCCTCCACCCATGGGATTTTCCAGGCAAGAGTACTGGAGTGGGGTATCATTGCCTTCTCTGTCAGCGAGTTTAGGCAGTTAGAGCTTAGAACAGTGCCTGGTGCCCAGGAAGTGCTATTTAAGGAGAAGCTAATACTGTTAATAGGCTGCTTCCCAGAAAAGCACTAAGAACAAAACAGGGAACCAAACAGCCAAATGGTGTGTATCAGAGCTCCGAAATGAGGCAAACTTCCAGGAATGAGGACCACTAGTAATGAGAAGGATGCTGCTGGTGGGAGGAGGAGCCTGTGGTGCATCCTTGGTGCCATGAGGGAGGTGTCCTGGAGTGGAGAGAATGGTCTCTCAGCCCTGGCCTGGAGGTCTTGCTGGGCTCAGAAGTAATGCCAAGTTCAAACACTATAAAATTCTCTGCAATGTTGTTCAAGCAGTAAAAATAGTCAGGAGTCCTGAGGCTACTTAGAAATAGAACAACTGTTTTCTCTTTAATGAGCTGCCATACGTGGTGTTTAATTAAAACTGCAGGAGCATGCAGGAACATGGACCCAAGGATCGTGGAGGGCTGTGGCCGTAGGACTTTGTTCGTCAGGGCTGGTGGATGGGGAACCCTCAGAGGCTGGGTGCGGTCACACCCCCTACCCCCAGCTCCTTCTATGTAGGGCCCTGGCTGCCTTCAGGTTCCTCATGGGCCCAGTGAAGAGTCATGTTCTATCTGCTTCAACTGTCCGTGGGGCAAATAGAGCAGATTGCATCTCTGAGCCTCAGTTTCCCCTCCTAGAAAGTGGTGAGGGTAAATGAGTCCTCCTTCACGGGGCTGTCACTGGATCAAGCAGGGTACATGCGGAAATGCTGGACACGTGTCTGTTCCCACCCTGTGGGCATCCCTGGTCAGAGCAGTTGAGATGGATCTTGATGCTTTCACGGTTATGGTTGTTGAATCCCAAGTCATGTCCCTGTGAGATGCTCCTTGATTAGGGGATTCCGAAGTCAAGTAAGTTTGGAGAGCTCTGTGCTGTCCATATGCTCCTCCTGACTTGCAGGGTTGCAGGGCCTGTGGGTATTGTATGGGTTCTGAGAAGTCCTGGTATAAGCAATCCTGCCATGTGTCATGTTTTCTGAAATTTCTCACCATGGAAACTGTTTCATACAAATTTTTCTTTACTTGTTTCACCCATTAGCATCACAGGGCACAGTCTCTAGGAAACACTGGGGTGGCAGGAATCACATGTGCAAAATCCCTAATTTCTCTGAACTCATTTCTCATCTGAAAAATGAAGGTAATTAACACCCACCTTGCAGGTTGCTATGAAGATTAGAGGCAGCGGACACAAAACGCCTAGCCCAGGGCCTAGACACACAATGCATGAGCAACGAGTTGAAGCCACTCTGGCTTGGGCAGGGCCACATGGAAAGGGAACGATACTGAGGGATGCACATACTAAAGGTGGAAACTGAGGCAGGGGCTTGACCATGAAGGGCCAGACCAGCACAGGCTGGCCGGAGCTGAGCCTAGGGGTCCAACATGGGAATTGTTCCCAGCACGAGGGGCACAGCTGGGCCTGTAAGAGAGGGGTACGCGGGCTTGCTCGGGGCTCGGGGACTCCTGAGGTGGGTTGGTGAATCGTTGTTGACGCCTTCACTCCCCAGACGCTTACTGAACACCTGTTGCGCGTATACCACGCTCTCAGCCAGAGAGGACGTGTCCGTTAACAGAACAAGGTGCTGCCCTCATAGGAGCTCGCGTTTGTAACCAGTAAGCAGACTGATAATATTTTAGGTGGTGATGACTGCTACAAAAAATAAAGTGTGGAGGGGTAGAAAGATAGATAAATGTTACTTTAAGGTGGTCAGAGAAAGCCTCTGTGAGGAGGTGATGTGAAAAAGTGGAAAGAAGCAAGTGATTTTAAACTCACTGACGCATCGTCCCTGTGGTCATCAGTAACAGCGTCGTGCCAGTTCCCCACCCGTCTCCTTATCTTCATTGGTTGGTCACAGCGCAGTTCAGTCGTCCAGTCGTGTCTGACTCTTTGTGACCCCATGGACTGTAGCACTCCAGGCTTCCCTGTCCATCACCAACTCCTGAAGCCTGCTCAAACTCGTGCCCATCGAGTCGGTGATGCCATCCAACCATCTCATCCTCTGTCGTCCCCTTCTCCTGCCTTCAATCTTTTCCAGCAACAGAGTCTTTTCCGATGAGTCAGTTCTTTGCATCAGGTGGACAAAGTATTGAAGTTTCGGCTTCAGCATCAGTCCTTCCAATGAATATTCAGGACTGATCTCCTTTAGAATGGCCTGGTCTGATCTCCTTGCGGTCCAGGGGACTCTCAAGAGTCTCCTCCAACACCACAGTCCAGAAGCATCAATTCTGTGCTCTCAGTCCCTCTCAGATTGTTCGCCTCCTCAGGGTGCAGTTCCAAGAATGTCCACAAGGTGGAGTAGTGACACTAACCCGCTCCGGGGACTGAATTCGTAGATGACTCCAGAAGGTGTGTGCTCAGTTGCTCAGTCGTGTCTGACTCCGTGCCACCCCATGAGTAGCCTGCCAAGCTCCTCTGTTCATGGGATTTTTCCAGCCACAGTACTGGAGTGGGTTGCTGTTGCCTCCTCCAGGGGATATTCCTGACGCAGGGGTTGAACCCACGTCTCTTGCATCTCCTGTATTAGCAGGCAGATCCCCCCGGCAAAGGATCCAGACAAGGCTGAGAGTAGTCTCAACTGTAGGGTTGTCTGCAGCCACAGGGAGCCCACATAAAATTGGACTGTAGACTTGACCAGGAGGCTTCCCAGGTGGCTTAGAGGTAAAGAATCCATCTGCCAGTGGAGGAGACACAGGAGACATAGGTTCGATCCCTGAGTTGGGAATATCTCCTGGAGGAGGAAACAACCCACTCCAGGATTCTTGCCTGGGAAATCCCGTGGACAGAGGATCCTGGCAGGCGACAGTCCATGGGGTCGCAAAGTCTAACACAACTGAGCACACACACTGTCCACTGTGCTAAACATGACTCATGGTGTGGTGGGGGTCTCTGGCTACCTGCCACCTCGTGACTAGAGGCTTTGGGGAGGGAAAGGAAAGCCCCCAGGAACTTGCAGGGAAGCTGAGTGAGGCAGGGGCTGACAGGCCCCCAGCACAGGCTCAGTGGAGTCCCAAGGCTGAGGTTGGCACAGCCACCATGGGAGCAGTGCCAGCTGGGACTTTTTCTCTTCGCGGTGAGGCGCAGCAGTGGGGAATCTAAGGCTCCATCTGCCTCTTGCTGTGAGGAAGGCAGGGGAGGACGCAGGAAGCTGGCTCTGAAAGCTGAGCCCTGCGTTCAGCACAGCCAGTCTGGAGAGAGTGTAACAACCTATCTGTGTGTGGTTTGTGCCCATTTCGCTGCTCTTACTAAATCCATCTTCGCGTTGGGAGAGGGCGGCTGTGAGCTGGCTGGATGACAGCCCCAGTTTATGGGGAGAAGGGGACTTGCTCAGACCCCAGCCCTGCTCATCATCCGCTGGGCAGACCATCCAAGGGGGCAAAACTGCCACGACCCCCTGTTTGGAGTTTTCTCTCAGTGCCCACTGAAAGGGGCAAGCTGGCATGTTCCTCTGGGTAGTCCTCTGCCAGGACCTGCCTCTTCCTCCACAGCAGGAGGGCTGACTGCCCTCCAGACGCAGTTCAGCAAGGTGGAATTGCAGGATTTCCAGGGTCCCTAGTACTTTGCTCCCAATAACTTGTGAAGAGATGTGCACAGTTCTCTCCAAGAACTCCCAGGTAGGGAGAGCAGCATCTTCTCCGTGAGGTTCTTTGCTTTTCTCTGGGAGAAGAAATTCCATTTCCCACGACTCCAGGATCTCACTCACCTGTAAATGTGTGGCTGAGGGCTCTGGGTGTAGCTGCACCTGAGCCCTGACTTGCTTCATCTGCAGATGCGGCCAGTAATACTCACCCAGTCAGGTCATCTGGTCAACACAGGATACTACGTCTGACAGCAGCTGGCACCCCATCAGAGTTCAATAAACAGAGTGTGTTTTATGTCTAAATAGCCTAAAACATGGAGAAGGAAATGGCAACCCACTCAGTATTCTTGCCTGGAGAATCCCATGGACAGAGAAATCTGGCGGGCCACAGACCATAGGGTTGCAAAGAATCAGACACGGCTGAAGCAACTGAGCACGCACATCGCCTAAAACAGTTTTTTATGACTGTTAAGGGCCAACTGTGTATTCTTATCCATGATCTTATTTATTCCACAGGAAAATCCCATTTGGTACATTCCTCCTTTTATTTATTTATTTTTTTTCTGCAAGAAATATGTGCAAACATTCTCATTGTAGCAGAGTCAAGCACTGCTTCAATATCTGAAGTAGAGTACAAAAATCTTGCTTGACCACCTGCTTCATGGACCCCTACCCCTCAACCCCACCCACCCCACACACAGCATTCATTAGAGGTAACTTCTGCATAAGCTCAGTGTTTACCTTTCCAGACTTTAAAAATATACACTTGTGTGTTTATAGGATAGTCCATGGAGATGTAAAATTCAGATCCTTGTCAGCATTAGGTGAACATCCCTGTTAGAATAAGCTTCTGGAGAAGGTCAAGGACGCACATAGCCCGCGAGCCGGTCAGCGTTGGAGCAGGGCTGCTGGATTGAAATCCCCGCGTCAGCAGGAGGGCTTGTTCTGTTTTCTTTCACTTGTTTATTCCTTCATTTTTTTTGTTCACAGGGAATATGTGAGTACATCTGATTATACGTAGAAATGAAACTCTTTCAAACCCCTGGTAGCCCCTCCCCATTGGTGACCACCATTATTTGTCAGGTGTGCCCCTCCAGACCTTTCTTCTGCACACACGCACACACATGCACACCGCTGCTACTTTAGAGATAGAAGGAGATTACCCTATGCAAACATTTCTATGACCTTTTCTTCCTCAGTGTGTTTCTTTCCAGATTTACGCATTTAGACCTATTTCCGCTTTTTAAATGGCTGTACCATGTTCTGCAGTGTGGCTGTGTTGTAATTTCACTTCACCTCTGTTAATATTCAGTTTAGTTTGGGTAAAATGTAGATGGTAATAGTACCTGCCACGCAGGATTATTGCAAGATTAGATGAGATAATACATGCAGATTGCTTAGAATCAATCCTGACACATATGTGCGTGTACAGACACACGTTATCTCTCATGATCTTTACCAGCATTATCATCACTGTTCTCGATAGGCATTAACATTATTTCCAGTCTCTTTTGTTACAAAGAATGCTACAGTGAAGATTTTGCGTGTGAGTTTGCCTATGGAGTATTTTTCTGAAATGCTGACTTAGGAGTCTGGAGGGTGGCGGGAGAGAGGGTGGGGTATTTCTTCCCTGCTTCAGCCCCATGTCCCTGGCACTTGCATTCCCTGAGACTGCAGCTCCCCCAGGGCAGCCCCTCTGCATGCTCTACCTCTTATGGGACTTAAATCCCTTTAGCCTTGAGTAGTGACGGCCTCTGGGGGCCTCCCCATCCCCTGCTTATTCCCTTAACCCTGTTCACCCACCATAAGCCGATCCTTTATGTGAAAAGTGAAAGTGTTAGTTGCTCAGTCATGTCTGACTCCTTGTGACCCTAAGGACTGTAGCCTGCCAGGCTCCTCTGTCCTTGGGATTCTCCAGGCACGAATACTGCAGTGGGTTGCCATGCCCTCCTCCTGGGGATCTTGCTGACGCGGAGATCGAAGCCCCATCTCTGACATCCCCTGCATTGGTAGGCAGGTTCTTTACCTCTTGTACCGCCTGGCTTTAGCATCATTTGAACCCTCTGGGGTGAACTCTATGTCTTGTCTGGCCTCTGACACACAGCCTTTTGCTTGTTATAAATCATCTGTTCACCTACCTTGACCATTTTCATAGCATTGCCTTTATGATTATTTATAAAAACCCTTCAAATAGTATAAACATTAGAATTTCATTAAATATGGTATGTTTTATCATAGCTCATCTTAAAAATTTTTAATGTAATATATGCTTGTAGTAAAATATTCATCAATAAACAAGAGTATAAAATGATAAAATGAGTCAGATGTCCTCAGAATGAGAGGCCTTCCCTTGAGCTTTGTGCACACGCACAGTGTGGATGCTGACACTGTGGATGCTTCCACAGTGTGGAAGAGGGTGTGAGGGTGACCCCTACATCCCAGCTGTCTCTAGGAGGTCTTTCTGCAGAGAGCACTTCCAGCCCGGGGTAAACACCGCCCCTGCAGCCACTGTCTACACGGGGCCTGGGGGCAGCCCACGGTACAGCTCTTCTACAGACAGTCTCCCAGCTAATCACCTCGACTTTGACCTGCTGTCCTCATCCAGCCCCGCGTTTGTCAGCTGCAAGGGAAGGAGTGTCTTCCTCCCCACTACCCCCCAAGTCCTGGTGAGTTTGGGTGGCGGCCCTTCTGCTCTGAGTTCCCCTGATCTGACTCAACCTCGCCCTTGCCCTCCAGTGAGATTGCTGGTCCCTCCTGTCCTGCAGGTGTTGGATACGCTCCCTTTGGACCGGCTTCACTGCCGTTTCAATGGGAAGGGGTAACAATATGCTTGTCCTGTGCGGAAAGCCTGCGATGACTTGAACCACAGGAAACAATTGTTGTAGCTCCCAGGGAGGCGGCTCGATGGGCAGCCTGTGTCTCCTCCAGCCTCCATCGACCGCTAGCCCTTCCTGCTAGCCCTCCCCCCATACACAGGCCCACACCCACCCTGCCTGCCCTCCGTCTCTCTTGTACCCGCAGGTCAGATCCTCTGCTTCCTGCCACAAAGCAGTGAAGTGCGGAGGTCGGCACCAGACTGTGCACCACGTCACCTCCCTCCGAGGGCCCTGGCCAGTACCCGGCTAGTGTTGTGACTTCCCCGCCTCTGGCGCCCACTTTGAGGTCTTATGTCTGTGGCTGCTTTCAAGACACAGAGTTAAGTCTTTGTGAAAGAGATCACAGGGCTCCCCGTACGATGGACAGTATTTACTGTGTGGCTCTTCACAGACCAAGTTTGCCCACCCCTGCGCATACTACTGCCAGAAAGGGAGGTCGTTGGTGACCTTCTGACCTGGACCTTGCGATGTGGCCAGTGGCTCCTCAGGAGGAAGTGTGGGTGACTCTTGTCCCCTCCCCCTGGTGTTGCAGTGACCTGCAGCCTTGCAGGTTCCACGGTTACCTGGTCTCGGGGCAGGTAGTGGACCCCATGGCTGGAGGGCCGCACACGACCTGGGACACCTCGCTGATGGAGGAAGGCGTGAACCCCTCCACCCGCATGCTTCAGGAGGTGAGACGTTTCACCTGGAGGTGGCGCTGGTGAGCAGGGAAAGCAAAGCAGGTCTGTTGTGGAAGGGCACGTGCCAGCTGTGCCCTGGTGCCTGGCGCACGGGGTGGATGTGGAGAGAGCAAAGCAAGGGGCAGTGGAGCTTTCTGGAAACTGTGGCTCCAGCAGTTCAGGGAACCTGGAGCTCATTTCAGGAGCTCCGGGAATGCCACGCCCGCAAGGGGTCAGAGCATCACAAGACTGGCCAGAACTTAATCCCTGCCACCCACAGGGCTCCCCCGTGCTGCCGCCTTCACTGCTGCCCTGCTCTGGCTCCCAAATAACCAGGAGGCAATGCTTTGGAAATCTCTAGTTCTACCACCTGCTGCTGCTCTTTGAAGATCACCTTTGCCTACCATGTGGCTGAATCCCATCTGTCAGTCACCTGACCCCATCTTGCTGGACCATCCTGCATCCTCTGACATGTTCTTAAGTTCTCTTAGATCTTTTAAACTCGCTCTTCTCTTGGCTTCCGTGAGTGCACACTTGTGGTTCTCCCTCTGCTTCCTGTCCCTTTTCGCCCTCCCTTGCTGGAGCTTCCGTCTCGGCCCTCCCCCAGATGCTGTGTGCAGGTCTGGGACCCACTGAGACCAATCTTTGGTCCTGGGTGTAGAACCCCTGCCCTGGCTTCTCCACTGCTGGGCCCCAGACCCCGAGACAGAGCCAGCTACTTGACACTGCTGCTTGGATCCTCAAGGGCATCTCCACCTCAGCATGTCCCAAAGCAGAAGTCCTGATTTCCCCACCCCAGACTTGGGCTTTCCTCTTCTTCCAGTCTCTACGTGGCAGTACCTTCCACACATCACTCAACCTCCCCGGAGTTCAGTTCAGTTACTCAGTCGTGTCCAACTCTTTGCGACCCCATAGACTGCAGCCTCTCAGGCCTCCCTCTCCATCACCAACTTCCAGAGCTTGCTCAAACTCATGTCCGTCGAATCGGTGATGCCATCCAACCATCTCATCCTCTGTTGTCCCCTTCTCCTCCTGCCTTCAATCTTTCCCAGCATCAGGGTCTTTTCCAGTGAGTCAGTTCTTCACATCAGGTGGCCAAAGTACTGGCGTTTCAGCTTCAGCATCAGTCCTTCCAATGAATATTCAGGACTGATTTCCTTTAGGATGGATTGGTTTTTATCTAAATTCCAGACTTTTCCCTCTCCCCTCACCTCTACATGAATAATGTATTCTGTTGGTTCCAATTTAAAACATGACCCGTAACTAGCCTTGTACCTACATCCCCACAGCCCCTGCACCTCTACCAGCCCCTCGCTGCCGCTGCCTGTCCTTGCGATAGCCCCCTAACTATCTGCCCTACTCTTTTATGTACCCAGGGCTGTTTTTTATTTTATATGTGAATCATGTCAATCCTCCTTCTGCTGAAATATCAAAGGTGACTCTTCCCACTTAAGATAGTGCTGCTGCTTATCATGGTTCATAAATTTTGTGACGACCCCCATCTCTGCCTGCATTGTCTGTGCTTCTGTGCTCCAGCTACACTGGACTGTGGTCCTGCTATAGGACATCACACTTGTCCCCTCCACACCTAGGATGCTCTCCTGGCTCATCTCTTGGCTGGACCCTTGTAGTCACCCCTGTCTTAGGTCAAAAGGCATCTTCTCGGTAAGGTCTTCCATGTTCATCAATTCCAGGTGACCACCCCACTCACCCAGGGCCCGTTTGCTACCGTATCGCGCTTGCGATATGCGATTGTTTTCCAAGCAATCTCCCTTCCCTAAAACAACATCGTTCATTAATGTGTCAAGAGGTTAAGAATTGAGGTTCTGGAGCCCAACTACCTGGGTGCAAGTCTCAGCTCTGCCATCTCTAGGTGTGTGACCCCAGGAAACCTAGATGGTGTGCCTGTGCCTCAGTTTCCACATCTGTGAAATGGGAATGATCTAAACCCTGCCCACCAGCCGAATCCAGCGCATCACCTGTTTTTGATTCACCCACAAGTTGAGAAGGGTTTTACATTTTTAAATGGCTGGAAAAAGTCACAAGATTTTGTGACTCGTGAGAATTACATAAAATTTAAAATTTTAGCGACTATAAATAAAGTGTTATTGGAACACAGCCACCCCCATACCACTGCTTCCATATCACCATAGCGGATTGGAGACATTGTGAGACTGCAGGGTCCGTGAAGCCTAAAATATTAAAGCCTGAAGTATCAACTATTGGTTCTTAACAGCAAATACTTGCTGACCTTTTGGATAAATACCATCTAGGCTTGATATAAATGATTTATTACATGTTGTGCTTGATATCTATATGGATATAGATGAGCTGTAGATGTTAGGTAGATATGTAGATTGGTGAGTAGATGGGTGGGTGGACGGATGGGTGGAGAGAGAGAGGTGTATATCAACAGCATGAATGGAGAAGGCAGTGGCACCCCACTCCAGCGTTCTTGTCTGGAGAATCCCATGGACGGAGGAGCCTGGTAGGCTGCAGTCCACGGGGTCACGAAGAGCCGGACACGACTGAGCGACTTCACTTTCACTTGTCACTGTCATGCATTGGAGAAGGAAATGGCACCCCACTCCAGTGTTCTCGCCTGGAGAATCCCAGGGACGGGGGAGCCTGGTGGGCTGCCGTCTCTGGGGTCGCAGAGTCGGACACGACTGAGCGACTCAGCAGCAGCAGCACATGGAAGTACCCACTGCTGTTTAATAGTGACCTTCCCTGTGCCAGGCTGTGCAGCAGAACTTTCTGCCCCGGGGGAAAGGCTCTGTATCCACGCCATGTGATGCAGCCGCTGCCAGCCACGTGTGCCTGTGGAGCGTTTGACGTGTGGCTCGTGTGACTAAGGAACAGAATTTTCAATTATAGTTGATTATAATTAATCTCAATTTTAATTTAAAATGCCACCCGAGGCTAGTGGCTACCAGATTGGACAGCCTGGCGCTAAAGCAAAGCCCATGAGAAAATGCGGGCCTGACATATGGCAAGGCCTCCATAAACACGGGCAGCCCCCTCCCCTCACCCCCCAGCCTCTGTTCTCCGTCTCCTCCCTCTCCTCCCCCGGCCCCGCTCTTCTCCTTCGCTCTTGGTCTGGCTTTCTCTCCTTAGGGCACGTCCTGTCTCTCCCCATAGCAACCCCCGTCGTTACCCTGCAGGCCCTCCTGCAGGTCAGAACCCACTAGCATCCACGCCTCGCCCTCAGCCGACTTCGCTGTGGCTGTAAATCAGCTCCGATAATTTTCCATCTGGTCCAGGCACTTCGCAGAGGAGAGGGAGCCAGGCCAGGCGGATCCTGGCTGGAGGCCGGGAGGGTAACTGGACCCCTCAATGCGGCAGCCAGGGACGCGCCGTCATTTCCGAGGCTGGTGCTGTGCTCACAGGCACCTCTGCCAGGAGCCAGTGCCAGGCCCAAGCGGGGCTGCCAATCACAGAGGAGCCCGGGCCCGGGTGCCGGTGCTGCAGGCCAATGGCAGATGGATAGTCTGGAGGCAGGGCCGAGGGGTCTGCCGGGCAGCGTCCCCAGAGCATTCTGTTCCTACTCAAGGGCCCTGCTACCATCACCGCAGCTGCGGGGCCCTTGTTAGTGGCAAGAAAGGGCATCGGCGAAACCTTGTTCAACAGTAAATTTCCTGTCCAGTGACAGCCCATGCTAGGCCCCGTGCTCACAGGGAGCCCATCAGCCCCAGGGCACACGGCCCCCTCCAGGGAGGCTGGAACAAGCAGGAGGGGCCAGGTTAGGGAGGGGACCCTGGGCCCCGGGCTCAGAGAACATCTCAACCATTTTTCATTAACGATGAACAAGCAAGCAAGGGCTGAACCGCTCAAGTGGTTTTCGGAACAAGCCAGTTTACGGCTCAGGAAACCTGCCTTCCACATCCGTGTAGGCCTCTCAGAACTAGCCGTGTGTTGCTGGACCAGTCACTTGCCTTCATCTGGAAGATAAAGGGGTTGGACTAGATGGACGTTTCCTACCCGAATACAGGGAGAGTCTTGAGCAGTGTGGGGGGGACTTCTTGGTTGTCACAGCGACAGGGAGGTGGGATGGGCGGGGGTCTCCGCATCCTGCAAAGAGCCATTATTCCACCCAAGAAAAGTCATTCCGCCAGAATGCTAGTAGCGCCCACTGGGACGGCCCCTCAGCTGGGACCTCCGCCTGCCTGTAAGAGCCACTGGTGGCGCTCCACCCGCTCGTCCCAGCCTTGACTGTTTTAGCCACTCCCAGGTTAACTCTCAACTGGCAGGACCTGCGTTTCTTCGCCAGAGGACTCTCCCTGGCAGCTGTGTTCTGTTCTGCCTGCTCACGTGTCAGCCAGAACACTGGGGGTTAACAGGCCCTGGGATCAGCCCTCGCCAGTAACTGAGAGTTAGGGTTTTAGGTGTATATATCTCGGGTGGGTAACTGAACTGTATTCCGCTTAGTCTCCCAGAGGACGCCTGTGGAATCAGCCTTCATTACCCACTGTGGGACCTAGGATGGTACCATGGGCTTCTTCCCTTCCTTGATTTATCTCCCAGGTCCCTTATTCTCACTTGAATTCTTGTCTTGGGGTTGGTTTTGGGGAGCATCCAGTCAAAAACTTTCCTGCTAAGCTGTCCAGGGAGGCAGGAAGATGAGTGTCCCTGCCTTCAGTTTGGAGGGAGCTTGAATAACTGCTTTGGCCTTAAACTTAACTGGGAGGAGGTGGCTGGGTCAAAAGTAAGGCGTGGGTGCCCCACGCTGCCCAGGGTCCCGGTGTCCTGAGCAGACCCAGGGACAGCATGGGGACCCGGATCCCATTTCTCTCCTCAGCATCTGCCTTTAGGAGCATCGCTGGGTGAAACCACCTCGTGGCCAGCAAAGGAGAGCAGACACATCAAAACACATCCTTCTCGTCATGGCCAGTGCTCCGGCACTGAAGGAGTAAGATGATGGTCCCTTCATCTCCCCCAGGGGCTTCTTCTTTCAAAGGGAGATAAAAGTGGAGGAAGGAAAGAAAACAGGAGCAACCCATGGTGATTTTCCATCTCTTCTCTGACTAGTCTCAATGAAAAAAAAAAAAAAAAATCCAGCATTTGGCCTAAGTGGTCCCAAAGACCAGGTTTAGCCATGAGTTACAAATAACAAAGGATGTGGGTAGTGGAATGGAATGGGCCAGCTGCCCCACAAAGAAAAGGAGAATGGGGCCATGTCTGGGTGGCAGACAGGGCGGTTGACTGCTGTGGCCCTCAATCCAGTCCTGTCCCCTTCCACCCAAGAGTACTAAGTGACAGCTCTTCTACCCAGTCAGTGTGTACTGGAGGGGTCATGAGGACAGCTCTTACTGACCTAATAGAGATGCTGCCCCTCTCCTTTCCACCATACTTCCACTTTCTTCCTGCTGGAAATGCAAATGTGATGACTGGAACTATAGCAATTATCCTGGGCTCATAAAGGAAAGAGTAAGAAAATGTCAGACTTTGGTGCTGACATCCTTGAACTAGTAGTCTATTCTTATTATGGGAGGAAAAATGAACTTCTTTCTTTTTTAGACACTGAAGTTGGGTTTTCTGATCACTGCTGCCCAACACATTCCTGACCGAGGCAGTTGGTCATCTGTTTTACCCTTGCATGGCTTCATCATGTGTCAAGTCCATCATGTGCCCAGCCTCTCGAAATTCCAGCTTTTTATCACGGCTGTTGTTGTGGGAACCAGCTTCTCACAGCATCCTCTGACAGCACCCTGCCTGCTCAGTTCCACCCCTCTCCCCACCTCGGCAGTGGACACCTAGTACGTGTCCAGCCACGCAGATGTACAAACAATCTTGAAAACTGAAAAGTATCAGTACTGCTGTGGCATGACACAGCCATCGCCCAGTGATGGTCAGGAGCTGAAGGGTGAACAGTGCCCCCCCACCCACCCCCACCCCAATCCTTAGTAGACATTTTAGAAGCATAGAGGCCCCCGGTTTGATGGTAAAGTATTCAAATCAGCTTATTTGTCTTCCCATTTCATTCTTCCCAAACCTCTACTTCTGTTCTTTCCCTTACCTCTAGACCCTGTTTCAGAATTTTCTTTGGGGGTTAGGGGGACCCAGGCCTAAGACATTTTAGATCACTGCATCGGTCAGCTTGCTCACCCTTTCCGGACCTCAGTTTTCTCCTCTGCACAGTGGGCAGACTTGGGACCACAGGCTCTCTGGGGTCCCTCCCTCTGTGCATCCCTGTGCCCTGTCCTTGTCCCTCCACATCACCGGGTCAGCCCCAACTGAAGGTGCTCCAGGGTGGGCCCCACGACTGCCTCAGGCTGTCTCTGGGGGACCCAGGCCAGCATCACACGTGCAGTGAGTGGAGGAGTGACGAGAACAGCAAGAAGAAAGTGTTAATTATAAAACGAAGCAAGCCAGAAAGAAATAAGGGAAAAACCCTCAGGCTGGAAGCTCAGTCATGTGAAGGGAGAGAGGATGGAGGTTGCTTGGCAGTGCTGAGCCTGTTAAATGGGAATGAGCTGGGGTGGTGAGCGCCAGCCGGGGGCAGGGGTCAGACACACAGCCAGTGCTAATTAGCTGCAAGTGACTCTGGTCACAGGTCACTGAGATCAGAAAACAGTCCTACCAGGGCATTGCTGAGTGAGCTGGGGGCCAGGGGAAAGAGGGGCTGGGGGCATGGGGACTGGGATCCGTGGCCAGCACTGAGCTGTCCGATCCTCTCAAAACCCCGTGACCTCCCAGGTCCACTCCTGTGGGAGGCTCCGAGGCAGTGCTAGAAGCCCCCACGCTGCCCGAGTGCCCACCTGCACCAAGTTCCACAGTAAAGGGCATGCAGTCCGCGACCTCACAGGGGTCAGTGTGGAAGGCCCTTCTAGATGAGGCCGCACGAGCTGAGGGAGTGCTTCCAGAAAGGTTTCTGGGAAGACAGGTCGTCTTTGTTCAGATCTAGAAGTCATCTAGACAAGCAAGATGGGGAAGGGGAAAAGCATGCCCAGCAGAGGGACCTGCAGGCGCAGAGTCCAGGAGGAAAGAGGGCGGGGCAGTTTCAAGAGCTCCCAGCCCCTCTGAGATGGTTGGGGAGTTTGAGATCCGCATGTACACACTGCTACATTTACAGTGCGACAAGGACCTACTGTATAGCACCGGGACCTCTGCTCAGTGTCCTGTGGCAGCCTGGACGGGAGGGGAGTATCCTGTATGTTTCAAGCTATAGGAAACATTCTTCACTTGTAGCAAAAGCACTAGAGTACAAAGGTTAAAGAAATAGATCCAACATGGAGTAGGTTTTGTCCCTGTTGTATCAGGAGTGCCTACTTGGTGCTCAGGTGCCTGCAGCCAGCAAGCACCAGCTACCCTTGGTCAAGAGGGGATGGCGGTGACTGAGAATTTTCCTCCCTCTCATCGCCTGGTGTCTAGCTCTGAGACATCTGTCCCAGAGAGGCAAGCACCAGTTGCCCACCCCCGTGGCTAGTTCAGCAGTGCAAACTTGGCTTCGCTCTTTCCCTCCCTGGTGCCATTTCCCCTTTTCTGGTCACAGGGACCACTTCCCAGGAAAGCGCCCGCAGGCCTGCGAGCCTTAGTCCCCGGGCAGGTCAGCCGAGACATGGGCTGTGCAGGGAGGCCTCGCTCGCTCTCTGTCCCACTTTCCCTCACACACCAGCCACTGCCCAAGGGGCCCTTGACCTGAATTCGGGGACCAAATCCTGGATCTGTACTTTCAGCTGTGAGTCCCTGGGCTTAGCCTCAGCCTCCCGTCTCTGGGCACGCCTCAAGCCTCCCTCAGGGCAGCACCCTCACCAGGGATGCCCTTGGTGTGGGACGCGCAGCCCTGTTTACCCCACAGGGTGATGGGAGGTGCTGAGTGCATCTAGCCTGCCCTTGGCACAAGGTAGGAACTTCGTGGAGTTCACTTCCCTCCCTTCTGCCGTTAGTCCGAGGATCTTCTGAGGGCAGGGCTGTGTCTCCCCTCAGACAGGGGCTTCTGAGGGCAGGGCTGGGAGTGTCCCCCTGCCTTCCTGCAGCTCAGCAGCTGTCTCCACCCCCAGCCCTGGCGATGAAGATGTCTGTTCTCTCCCAGGCAGGCCTGTTGCCTCTGGGTCTGCTGTTCACCCTTTCCCGCTCTCTCTGTCCTGCCTGTGTGTGTGAGGAGGAACACGCTACATTAAGCTAACTCCTAGCTTATCTTTTGGTGATTAGAAGGAAGGTTGTGCTGCAGGTAGAGCCATCCTAATTACAAGGTAGAAAGCACAGCTTTTTACCAAGAGACGGCTCTTTACCAACAGGGACACTCGGTGCCTTTCCCAGGCACAGCCGGGGGTGTGCGGAGCTGGCAGAGGTTCCAGGAGTTGGGCAGTGGGGCTCCCCCAGGAAGCCACCTGGTCCCCTCTCTGTTTTGCCCACCTTCCACCTGTGATGGGGCAGAGAGTGACCTTCGCCAAGAGGAAATGAAATCCCTCCACAGGCCAGGTTCATTAACAGGCATCCGTGACCCCAACCAACTCTCTTCCCTGCGAAAACACAGAGGCTATGGCAGGAACAGCGAGCCAGGCAGGGGGCTGGAGCTCGGGGAGATGTTCATAGAGCCCAAGCAGGGCAGTCAAGGCCTCCTCTTCTCAGACTCCTTCCTATGATCTGTTCCGTCCCTACCTCCAGTCCCAGCCAGGGACCCTGCCTTCCCATCACAAGGGCAGTGAGAGCCCCTGGTGCTCAGTGCCTACAGCTTTCCAAGTCACTCTCTCACTGTTCAAGTTCATTGTCTCCCTCCCCACCCTTCCCCGCCTCCCTCTGTCAACCACTGAGCACCAGCTTGGGGACTGTGCTCAGCCCTGTGAAGAGGGGGACACGGCCCCGCCCTCACAGAGTTTGATTGTAACAAGAGAGACAGACAGTAAGCAAATGATGACAGAAAATATTAGCAAATAGGGTCGAGATGGGTATTTGAGAAAAAAGTTCAGGGAGATTTACCTAATCAGGGGTTAAAATCTTACACGGTAAAGCTTGAGGTTACTATGAATCAGTAGCTGTCACAATTCCGCTTATTGACTCATTCTTTCATTCATTCATTCACTCCTTACCGAAAATCAGTTTACCAAGCCTTGTGGCCTCGGTGGAGAGGAAGTCAAAGATATCCCTCTTCCCTCCAGGAGCCCACTTTCCAGATGGAAAGAGCTGGAACAGCCCAGAGAGTGTAGTTAGGATAACATCCAGCGCCAGGCTTTGTGCTGTGGTTTAGATACTGTAGGCTATCCCTTATGGCAGTTCTGGGGGTCATTATCATCTCCAGCCTACAAATGAAGAAGCTGTTGTGTCTCTGTGGCCACACACAGACTTTTGAAACTCAGTGATGCCCTGAGTACTTGGAAGTTGTATATGTGTAAATTCCAGCAGATCAAGAATAACTCTGACCCTTCCCTGGGCTGGAAGTCACTGTGAACAGGCTCCATCCTCCTACACAGCCCAGTAACAGTGTCACCCTGGGTGGTGCCTGAAAACCCATTCTTGAGCAGATAAGGAAGGAGGGTCTTGTCTGCAGGACCACACAGCCACCCAAGCCCTCAGGCATTTCCAGGCTCAGCAGAGGAAATGATAGCGACAGTTTCCGGAGGTCTGCAGGGGAGAAATCATTTTAAATGTAATGATTTCTTTTTATACATGTCTATTGTCGTTTCCCCACATTCCACTGGCGTTATCCAATTCGCAGCAAACGGGGATGTATATATTCATCACCACCGGCTCTCAGCTCCCGAGCTGGGCTGCTGCTCCCAGCGCACCAGGGCTCACGACTTCAGGGGTGGGTGGCTCTTTGCAGTGGGACATCCAGTTCCTTCCTTCTCCAGCCTGCATGCCTCGCCTTGTGGGAGCTCCCCAGCCAGGGTCAGAGAATTAGGGACCTATACAGGACTCAGCGTGCAGGTGTCATTGTGCCTCAAGTCAAGGGTCAGGGCAGGACAGGTGAAGCTGGTGGATCAAGGGAGGTTATGTCTCATCCTTGAACTTAAAGTGCCCCTTGTTCAGGCTTGATAGGTGTGTTCTGTGTCAGAACTTGGGGAAGTTCATGAAATGAGGCTGCAGGGGCAGATCTGCTAACCTGGACAAGACTGGGCGGGGACATCACCCAGTGTATCAGGTATTTCAGATCTTCAGACGCTCGCCCCTCAGATCTACCTGCCTCGATTCCCACGCTAGAGGTGAGGGTCCCTGTCCTCTTCTGACGCCTAGGACATCGCCATGGCCGCGCTGAGCGCTGTCGGTGCCCCTCTCCCATGTCCCCTCTGGTGCACGCCAGCCCACTTCCAAATGCTTTCTTTAATTGTTTTGGCTGAAGGCTTTGCTTGACCTTGGAAGGCTTTTGTGCCCCTTCATTACAGGTTGGAAGAGCTGGGGGAGAACCAGTCTGGGAGCAGCTCAGCCCCTGATTGACAGGACCAGGTGTATAAATGCCCAGCACCCTCATCTCTTGGGGCATACATGCCCAAAGGGCAGGTTCTGCACCAGCTCCTGGACCCTCAGCGGGATGAAGCAGGATCAGCTGGGGATCTGACTGTCAGTGCACACGGCACTGGCTTCCTTCCCTTTCCTGCCCCCTCTCCACTCTTCTGCCTGAGTTTTCCAGGACCAGCTCCTACATAAGCTCCTTCCATACAGGTCCTTGACCGAGGTCAGGCCTGTGTAGGGGAACCCAGGTGAACAGTGGCATCATTAGTGTATGGATATAGACGCCATTTCCTCCACTTAGACCTTGGGCGAGAGACTTAAGCTTTCTTTGCCTCTGTGTCTTTGCATGTAGAATGGGCATAATGACTGACCCTACCTCATAAACTTGTTCTGAGGATTAGCCCGAGATTACACTGATGGCTTGACAACAGCCCCTGGCATGAATGCTCAAATGTTACTAAACCTCAAGGTCAGGGGTGTTTCGGCCTTGCTCACCTAGTGTGTGTTGTCAACCATTCCCAGACTGGCAGAGTGCTTGGCGATATCTACTGAATGGAATTCTTGTCCTGATTCTCTCCCCAGGGCCCCTGACCTTGGCGCCTCCTCTGCTCCTGACCACATGCTGTGTTGCGCGTCTGAGCTCTGGTTCCCAGCCTGGCCTCTGTCCCCCCCGAATGCACGGCCACTGTGCTGAAATCGGTGATGTTGCTGGGCAGGGCAGCCCGAGGCTGTTCCCAAGCTACCCTGCCCTCTCGAGGCACACAGGCCCAGGAGCTCAGACCTGGGGTGACGTCTTTGTATTCAATGAGACCGATTTTCTGGCTCCCCTTCCCTGCCTTCACCCTGGCCAGGGGTGCCCACCAGAGGCTCAGGGCAGCCTCTCTTAGGACTGCAGTGTCTGATTAGCCTCTGCTCTCTGAAAAGAGTAAAATGCTACACAAATGTGAGTTGTTAATAAGAACTATTAATCTCGTTGGGGTTGAGCATGTGGCTGACAGAGCCTCTTCCTTCTCCTTGATGGAGGCAAAGTAATAGAAAACAGTACTAGAGGAAAGCAGCCCAGGAGTTTAGTCCCACCTAGTACTGATGCTGCCGAAGCTCAGCCTCTGTTCACCAGTGCCAAATAGAAGCACAGAGTTTTGGTTGAAGTAGAAAAAGAGTAGCTTTTATTGCTTTGCTAGTTAAAGAGGGGCACAGTGGGCTAACTCCCTGAAGACTGTGTGACCCAGCCTGCAGGGGGTAGGGAGGCGTTTTATAGTGTTCAAGGAGCAGGGCGTGATCAGCTTGTGGACAATTCAGGGATTGGTTGGCATCAAGGTGAAATTTCAAGCATCATCAACTTTCTGGTTTCTACCAGTCTAGTGTCTGTGTTTTTGTGGTCTGCAGTTTTCATCTTCCTGTAAAAACAACTGAGGAATGTGTGTCAGGCTTTTATCTACACCTTTCAGGGAACTGGGAGTGCAGTGATTCTGTTACGTGGCAGAATTACAGTCTAAATTGTTGCCAGTACCTTAGCCCATCAGCTATCCTGTGTTTCTACATCTTCACATTTCCCAGTCATTAATTCTTGAGTCAGCATTTTACTTCAAAAGACAAGGAACCAAAAAGACAGGGGCTTTGACACAGTTTCACTGACTCACTGGGTGACCTTGGACGAAGCAAGCTTCCCATGCCCCCTCGGTGTCCTCATGGACACAACGAGGGTTTCTATAGGTTCCTCCCGTCTGTGAGTCCACAGCGGGCCTCACCAAGGATTGCTGGCAGGGGGCCAGACATTCAGTGCCTGTTGCGTGCCTGAGGACTCTCCTCCACAGACTAGTCTATTCTGCACCATGGCCTGGATCGCTTCCAGGTTTCCAGATGAGAGCGTCAAGATTGGGAGAAGTTACGTGACTCACCTAAGGTCACATGGTCACAGTGATGGAGCTGAGTGTGTCCATGTACCTGTGTATGTCCGGGCATGAGCACACCCACAAGTGTGTGTGCACACGCACGGCTGTGTGTGTTTGTGTGTGTGCGTGTGTGCTCAGTCGCTTCAGTCGTGTCTGATTCTTTGCGACCCCATGGACTGTAGCCCACCAGGCTCCTCTGTCCATGGAATTCTCCAGACAAGAATACTGGAGTGGGTTGCCATGCCCTCCTCCAGGGGATCTTCCTGACCCAGGGAGCAAAACCACGTCTCCGGCTTTGCAGGCAAATTCTTTACCACAGAGCTCCTGGGAAGCCCGTTCATGTGTGTACCTGTATACACGTATGTGCCTGGTGGTGTGAATATGTGTTTGTGCATATGAGTCTGCTTGTGCATTGAGCTGCAAGTGGGGGGTGCACACCTGTGACGTCTGATCAGTAGTCAGTTTCCTCTGAGATACCCTTGATGGCAGGCTCCCCAGGTCCCACCTTCTTTCCTTTCCTGTCCTTCTTCCCTCCTACCTGTATCTCTAGGCAGAAGCCCCAGAGCTGGTTTTCTTTAGGAGAAAAAACAAAGCCTGCTCTTTCCAAACTCCAAAGGCTTTTACTTGCTGGAAAAATCTATAACAATTAACCAGATCTGCTGGAAGGGGAAAAAAAGAAAACCCGGGACCTGCTTGAGAAGTCTGTAGGAAAGGTGGAGGTTCTCCTATGCTGGTTAAAAATTCAGAGGGCACATTGGCATATGATATGAGGCACAGTCTTCAACTAAAGAGATTTAATGGCCCACAATTCAATTTGAACTGAAAGAATCCCCTCGATGACTCCTTATAAAGTCTTCCTGAGCCCCAGGTCGATATCTTGGGGGCTGGCAAGCAGCAACAATCGATTAGCTGTCTCGGTCAATGAGCATTACAAGCCGAGGAGGCTGGAGGGGAGCCGTACACACCATTCCACAGGCGGCACCTCATAAAATCGGCCCATCGATGGCTGCGGGGCTGTCCCGGCCGGGACAAAGCATGGTTACCGCGGGGCCTGCGAGCTAATCAAACACCTGGGAGCCCACTGGGCCAAGGGAATCGGAGGCCTTTCTCCTACCAGGGGCCTGGAGCAGGGGCCAGAAGCCAAGTTTCTAATAATTCAAGCCAGAGGATCCTCAGGTGTGAGGTGAAAACCTGATCTTACAAGACCCGAAGTTACGCTGAGTTCTCTCCAGTTCAGGAAAGTGAGACGTTACTGTGATGCCGCGTTTTTCCTTAGGTCACTGTTTGGCAACCTCTGCTTTACAAGAATATAGCAAGGACTCCAGAGTAAGAAAACGATGGCTTCCAGGCATCTCAAAAGTCCTCGCGATAAAGTCGCCGCATTAAAACACGTGGGCTCTTCAGGGAGAGGAATTCAGACCCTCACTCGGAACCTATGGACTCTCGCTTTATACACACTTCTAACAAGCTTTCTTTTTCTGATCGCATATGACAGTTTAATACTAGAAAACGACGAAGATTTAAGTGAGGAAGGAGTGGCTGTGCTAAAGTGAGTGACCTTATTGGCGGCAAGAGGTAATAGCTCAGAGCTGAGGCAAAGAAGCTATGAAACCAGAGTGGGGCAGACACTGAAATTTGGAGTCCCTCGGGGTAAGGGCAAACCTCTCTGCATTCTGCAGTCTCTGCACGAGGCTGCGCCCAGGCTGTTACAGCAAAACACCGTAGACTGGCTGGCTGAAACTGAGACTGATTTTCTCATAAGTTCGGAAGCAGGAAGTCCAGGATCAGGGTGTGAGAAGGACTGGCTTCCGGTGAGGCGTCTCTTCTTGGCTTGTAGACTGCGGTCTCCACACTGTCTCTTTTTGATTTTTGGTATCTATCTATTTATTTGGCTGTGTTACGAAGTCCAAGCTCACTGTGCCCGCCGCACAACAGGCCAGTGAATCCGACAGACGAGGTGTGGAGGCGAGGAGGAGACTTGAATTGGGGAGCCCGCAGACTGAGAAGATGGAAGGCTAGCACCTCAAAATAACCAACTTATTGGGGTCTAGATACAAGGTTCTTTTATAGATCAGAGAGAAAGAAGCAATGAGGAACTAAAGTCAGAAGACAGAATAGAGAGGGGGGGCAGTGGGAAAGTAAAGTGAAAGGGTCTTCAGTCTTATAAAACATCTCCAAGGGAATGGCCAGCATTTGGGAGGGGTGGGTTAACCTCTCCTGCTCACAGGTGGGCAGGGACAAACCATCTCCCTAAGAGCTGAACAAAGGCACTTTAGTTTACAGTCAAGCAGAGGGGCAGGGTCCTCCAGGCAAGCCAGTAATTATGATTATAATAACAAAAGCAGCAAAAGACAAGTCGGAGAAACAGTTTCCAACATGGAGTCAGCGTTGGCTTCCTCCCTGGTACAGCTGCATCACATCTTCTTTAATTGTCGCCTGCAGGATCTTTAGTTGCTGTATGTGAACCTTAGTTGTGACATGTGGGACCTAGTTCCCTGACTAGGGATCGAACCCAGACCCTCTGCATTGGGAGCATAGAACCTTAGCCACTGGGCCACCAGGGAAGGCCCAGCACTGTGTCTTCACATGGCCTTTCCTCTGTGGGCACAGGAGGAGAGAGAAAGCTCTGGTGTCCTTTTCTTCTGTTTATAAGAAAACCTGTCCTATCACATTAGGGACCCACTCTTGTGGCATCGTTAACCTTATACCTCCTTAAAGGTTCTATATTCAGATGCAGTGAGTTGGGGTTAAGGCTTCAACATACGAATTTGAGTGGGGGACACTATTCAGCCCATAACAGTCATCAAAGTCTGTAGTGCCCAGCAGAGGACAACAGTTGATGTTCATAAAGAGGTAGCGAGAGTGGCTTTTCAGTCATGTGAAGTTACTTCTCTTTCAGATGGCAGGGAAATGATGGATGCATTTTATAAAGACTGCCAAAGAATATTGGCCAAAATGTTGGCTTTTCAGGGAGAGAGTTCCATTTTAAAAGAATGTCACTCTTGTGAAGTAGTTCTTTTTCAGGGTCTTGACAGAGCTGTTAAGCAATGTCACCCTCACATTAGGATCATTTGAGGCGACTTTAATGAAGGGGTGCTTACAAAGGTGCAGGTGGGGAGGGAACCACAAGGGGGAACACTGTAGCCCAGGCAGGGGGAGGGTGGGGTGGGGCGCCCCAGGCCCCGAAGCCCCAGGTCAGCCCGACCCTGAGACCTGAGGGCTGTGAGTAGAGCACTGCCCTACACGAAGTGGAATCTCAGTCCTAGTGGGGCAGGGAGTCCCCCACAAAGGGGAGGAAGGAGATGGGAAGTAAGTCACCTGAGCTTGCTTTCTCTTCCCTCCTCCCCTCCAGTCTCTAGTAGGGGCTCCCCATGTGCTGAATCCAACCAGAAGCCACACCAGGGAGGGCTGAGTGCATGGTTTCACCCTCCTGGGGAGGTGAGTGGACATGGAAAAGAAAACCAAAGCTGCTCTGGTGCCTTACCTTTCCCAGACCCACCTGGCTCTGTGACAGGCCACCTCGCCCATCCCACTGGGTGTTGGGTGGGGATGGGTGCAGGGGCTGGCGGAGAGGTTGCCTCCTCCTCACTCCCCTCCTCCCAGCTCCAGCCCTGTTTCACTCCCTTGCCTTCCCCAAAGACAAGAGAAGGAAGGAAGTCACCTAAAAATGTCTTTCCAGGTCCAACCCACTGTGTACCGCCATCACATACGTACATACCACATACATGTCCCTCTCCTCAAGGAGGAGAGAAACTAATTTCACACCATTAAATGCTTCCAAATGGAGCACCATCATTTGCTGAAGCCCCACCCATCCTGGAACCCTGTCATTTATTCAAGCCCCGCCCTACCTGAGGAGCCAGCACCTCAGCCTCCGCTGGTGCTGAAAAGAACAGAGGCAGCTTCTCCACACCTGCAATGACTGATTTGCACCAAACCACTCTAATTAGCACTTCCACGCTGTGATTAGGCTTCCAGGGGAAACATGCCAAATGCCATTAATTATGGATATGATCTTAAATTATTCACTTGGAAATTTTTTTTCTTGATGTGCCCCTTTCATCTCCCACTAACTTTTTGTCACATCCAAGAATAGATCCAATTAAACCTCCAAAAGTGGAAGTTTGTTATGTTAAAGAAAAGGTAAACTGAAAATGCATCACTTTTTCTTTTTCCCAGTTGTGGTGTTGGTGGTGACCAAGAAGCAACCAAAAGAGGAAAAAGAATGTGGTTTTCTTCCCTCCCTATCCTCTCTGCAGAGCTTGGTCCATGTGGCTTATCCGTGCCGCCTTGCTCATTCTTATGGATGGGGATCTCGGAGGTGGGTTCCTTAGAAGTAGATTTGGAGCTGAGGATCCAGACGCAAAAGATGTAATTAGGAAACTGGAAGGGAATCAGGGAAACGGGACAAGGAAGGCGAGGCAAGGTGCGATTTCAGGGCACATCCTAGCCCCTCAGCCTGATCCCACAGGGAGCTCTAAAGCACAAGTTACAGCTTCACTTTTCTAGGGCAAGGGAGGTGGGTTTTCAGACTTCTGCACAAGTCAGTCATTGGCTAAGGACTGCTGGGAGCTAGAAAGGGTGTAAACTCCTGGGCACTTGACTGCTGACGGCAAGGGTGGACCAAACAATTCCCAAAGGCAGGTCTTTGATGAGAATAGCAGACATGGGCCATTAGAAACTACACTGGACTTTGCTGTTGGTCCAGTGGTTGAGAATCCGCCTACCAGTGGAGGGGACATGGATCGATCCCTGCTTGGGGAAGATCCTACACGCTCTGAGGCAGCTAAGCCTGTGTGCCTAGAGCCGGTGCTCTGCAGCAAGAGAAGCCACCGCCATGAGAAGCCTGAGCACGGCAACTGGAGAGGAGCCCCAGGTCGCTGCAACTTGAGAAAGCCAGCATGCCGCAACGAAGTCCCAGCACAGCCAAAAACAGGTAAACTAATTTTAAAAAAAACTAAATAGAAGTTGGAGACTGGCTGCACAGAATCTCCACTAAACGGGGATCAACTGAATCACAGACAGAATAGAAAATGGAGCCCCCAGAAGTCAGCATGCCCGTGTGTGGTCTGTGGGCGCGGATTCTCCAAGCACCCAGCACCGTATCCCTGCTGTGGTAGAGACACAGGCAAGCCCTATGACACTCTGTGTCAGAAACTGGCCTAACACAAGTGAAAAGAAAAACTTGAGGGTTCCCAGATTAAATGCAGAATTGAGTCGTTGAAATGTGATGACTGGAAAAAAGTGAAAGTCGTTCAGTCATGTCTGACTCTTTGTGACCCCATGCACTGTCGCCCGCCAGGTTCCTCTGTCCTTAGGTTTCTCCAGGCAAGAATACTGGAGTGGGTAGTCATTCCCTTCTCCAAGGGATCTTCCAGACCCAGGGACTGAACCTGTGTCTCCCACATTGCAGGCAGATTCTTTACTGTGATGACTGGAAAGGTTCATAAATGTGAAGAATGTCTCCCAACTCAGAAAACTGAGTTGGGCTCAAGAAGATGAGAAGAAAAAAAATACAGATTCCTTCCCTATAGTGCTGCACTAAAAGCAGACTGCCATCTGTTTTCTCATTTAAGCCTTAAAACGACACCTGAGGTGGTATAATATACCCATTTTATAAATGAGAAAAATTGAGGCTCAGAAAGGTCATGGGCTGACTTGTCCAAGGTGCTCAAGTACCTCTAAAGCAGAACCTTGAATTGCTGGCTTTAGATTTTAACACCTGTGTTCTCTCCATGACACCACACTGTCTCCCAGGGGAGTAGGAGCTAGCAGGGCGGAGAGGATGTTGAAGGGCCTTCTGGGTGGGAGAATAGCCACACGTAGTCCTGGAGGCTGAAATGGGCATGTCAAGATGGTGAGGGGAGGGGCTGGTTTGATTGACATCCGTGTTATCGTAGCCTTGGAGGAAGGTCATTCCCACCCCACATCACAGAGGGATTCTTGAGTCTTCCTCTAAAAAAGGAATCCAAGCCTAGCAGCAACCCCACATGAAAGTGGCTACCCATATTGGCCTTTTAGAGTCAACCAGAGTCACACAGGAGGCAATACACAGGAGGCTGGGAGCCAGAAGGGTGCAGAGGGCAGGAAGGACACTGTTGGTCAGAGACCCAGCCTGAGAAGGGTGGCTCCGTATGTCCCAGATAGGTTGGCAGCCGAGGGCAGCATCAGACAGCTAGAGATGCCCACAGACAGTGATGCCCCACATCCCATCCCGGCGTCAGAGTGGCATCAGAGAGAGGGGCTGTCTATCCAGTTCACCAGACGTTTAGTTAGCCTCTCCGAAGTACCAGACACAGCCACCCAGTCTCCCATACATGACAACTTTTTTTTTTTTTTTTATATCTGCCCAAGTAATCATTAGCACTCCTCCCTTCAAAAGGAGGAGCCGAATTCCCTTGAAGGTGGGTTGTGCTTTGTGATTCTTCTTTCCTAGTCAGTGTACTAGGAAAGTGCCAATAACTTTATAATCTCCAAAGCTAGGTTATAAAGATATTTCTAGTTTCATCTGCCTCACTCTCTTGAGTTGCTCACTCTGGGGAAAGCCAGCCAGCTTCGAGGCACTCATGCGACCAGGAAGAGGCTGCCCTGAGGAAGAACAGTGCCTCCTGCCAAGCCAGCATCTATGCAGCAGCCTCGTGAGGGAGCCACGCTAGAAGCTGCTGCTTCTCCTCCCAGGCTCCTCCAGCCCCAGCCAGACCTTTCAATGAAAACATCCTTGGCCAGTGTCTTACAGACAGCTTCATGAGAGTTCTCTAGCCAGTACTACCCAGCTAAGCTCCAGTCGAGTTTCTGACCCAGAAACCATAGATATTCATTGTTGCTTTATTTTTATTTATTTTCATTCATTTATTTAATTGTGGCATGCAGGATCTTTGATCTTTTAGTTGTGGCATGTGGGATCTAGTTCCCTGACCAAGGACTGAACTTAGAGGAATGTGGAATCTTAGCTACTGGGCCACTAGGGAAGCCCACATTGTTGTTTTAAGCCACTAAGTCTTCAGATAACTCATCAAGCAGCAATAACTAATAATACAGGATAGGATTGTGTCAGGACCTATTGAAAATGGGCCTTCTTTTTTCCATCTAAGGAACACATCAGCATCACACTGATGATACAGAATAAACTGTATCCAGAAGTTTTTGCAAATACTGGGCAGTTTTGCTAAAAATTCTCTGGAAGGGAGAGGAGTAAGGTAAGAATTACATCTCACAGAAGAGACCCAAGGGCTTTCCAGGTGGTGCCAGTAGTAAAGAACCTGCCTGCTGATGGTGGAGATGCAGGTCCAATCCCTGTGTTGGGAAGATACCCTGGAGGAGGCCATGGCAACCCACTCCAGTATTCTTGGGCTTCCCTGGTGGCTCAGATGGTAAGGAATACACCTGCAATGCGGGAGACCTGGGTTAGATCCCTGGCTTGGGAAGATCCCCTGGAGGAGGGCATGGCAACCCACTCCAGTATTCTTGCCTGGAGTATCCCGTGGACAGAGGAGCCTGATGGGCTGCAGTTCATGGGGTCACAAAGAGTGGGACACAACTGAAACAACTTAGCACACAGGCCCAAACTCCTTAAAGATCTCTTTTAACCTCCTCTTCCTTCTAAAATATGCTCTCTAGATGTCTCTGCTTTTTCCAGAGCTCTAGCCCGCATCTGTCACACCTCCACGATGCTTCCATGGGTAGTGTTACTAAACCACGTTTGTTTTCTCAAATGCACAGCAAACCAAAATGCCGAGACACCAGGATTTGCAGCAAATAGAGGGTTTATTTGCAAGACAGCCATTCAAGGAGACAGGAGGAGAAATCTCAAATCCTCCTCTCTGAAGGCAAGGGCCTCGGGGTGTTTATGGGATAAAGAATAAATAAGCAGGGCAGTCTCAGGCATGTGAATGTGGGGCCCTTGGGGCAAGGTGATTGGAAAAAGGTGCAGTAATTACTTTCTGCACAGGTGTAACTAAAGAACAGGGCTTCACATGTGCTAAGTGCTCTAAGGATGCTAGTGCATGTCCAGTTGAAGGGTCAGGGATCCCATTCTTTCTTAATCTGTTCAGCTTGAGCTAGGCAACTTGGGGTTTTCCAAGTTCCTGGGAAACGGTTTGGTGAACATCTTATTGTTTAGGATACCTGCTGCTTGGAGGACAGGTGAGTCTTAAAACAACCTGGAGAAGTGAAGGCAGATGAAGGGGATTTAACTACCAGATCGATAGCACTGTTCCAATATTCCTCTCCACCTGTTACTATGGCCAGGACGACAGAGGCATCACCAAGCAGGACAAACCTCTGGAAGGTGGGGGCAGCTGTGATCCTTCAGTAGGCTGGCCCTGCCATCGCTGTGAGAGCAGCAGTGGACAATTGTGCAAAATCAGTGTGAGACCAGGGGAGGCGTCCCTGCTGGCTGGGAGTCCTGGAGCTTTATGGAGGGGTGGGTGAGGGCTGAGACGTGAAAGACGCCAGGCGGACAGGGGACCTAAGGTTGAGACCTCAGGTTGTGCAAAGGTATAAAGGCATGGCCACAGTTTGGCAGTGAGAGGGCTGGTGCCCCGTGATTCTTGCTCCTAAGAAGGGAGAGAACTCCAGGATCCAGAGGGCTCTGGCCAACCTGCCCAGGCTTGACGGGGAGACATTGAGATTTCCAAGGCAACTCGAGCTCGTCTGAACCTTGAATTATTCTTTTATTGGAAAACAACCCCATATGGGGTTCACTTTGATTTCTAAGTGGTGGTGAGGGCTTTGCCCAGCCAGTTCATCCCTCTGGGCCTCAGTTTACTCCTCTGTATACAGGGTCAGGACTCGCAAGCTGTAATTAGCTCAGAATCACAGAGAGAGATGGTTAAATGCTGATTCCTGGGCCCCAGGCCCCAGAGGTTCTAAGTCCTCAGAGTCAAGGCAAAGCCTCGGAACCTGCCATGTAATAAGGGTCCCAGGGGCTTCAGCTGCATGTTAGCAGATTCCTGAGCTGTCTTGGTGTGAAGAACCACCTGGGGAGTTGTGAAAAGCACAGATCTCTTCCCTGGAGGCTCTGGTCTGGGGAGCTGGCCTAGTGTGGTGATTCTCAAAGTGGAGTCCTAGGGCAACAGCAGCCGGCACACCTGGGATTTGTTACACTTGCACAATGCCAGGTCCCACACTCGGCTCCTGAGGCTCAGTCTCCAGGGTCAGGGCCCTCATTTGCTTGAACAGGCTCTCCAGGTGAGTCTGATGCCTGCTAACATGACAGCCATGGCCTAGGATTTGAATTGCTTAATGAGGATGGCAGGTGATTGGTAGCATTGGACAGGGTTGGGAAGCCTTGGAATCATCAAGGTTCATCTAGCTCCTGTTGCCCAAGGTTCCCCAAAGGCCTGGCTACTCCCCAGCTTGCCTTAGTCTTCTCCATAAAAAAGGTGTCCAGGAAACAGTCACTGTTTCCCTTTCACAAGCAAGTAATTTTCAAAAGAGCTGGGGACCTGGTAATTGAAACCCCCACCTCACAACCTGCTCACACAACCATTCTTCCATACCTGGCTGCTAGTGCTCCCCTAAGAAGCAGCAGAGGCTACGGAGAAACTTCCAGAATCCAAGATTTACTATGAATGAGCCTGGGTCAGCAGGGGCTACTTCCTTTTATTAATTCTTTCCTGCCAGCTGACATCTCATTTTCTGGAAGCCGACCCGTGGAGCCCAGCTCCCCCGCCCCTCCCCACCAGCTCCCGCTCTCCTTCCTCCCTGCCAGGCAAGAGCATCCCCGCGAAGAATAACACGGAGATCTGAGCACACTCTGGGCCTACCAGTCATCAGAAAAATGAACCGCTCCTTCTGCTCCCCTTTCAACTTGTTTTTAAATTCTAAGGCAGACCCTTTAACTCAGGACTGACAGGGAAGGGAGGTTCCTGCAGGGTTGAGGGTGAAACCCAGGTTTGTCATCAAAGGAATGGAATACTGGTCTGGCAGGGTGGTCTGATTAGCTGCGATCTTGAAGGAGTCACTTTATTCTGAAGCCTCATACCTTCTGTGGTGTGTGGGGACAGGAGTTCTCTGTGAACTAGGGGTCATCATAAACACCCTGCCAAGAGCATATGAGATCACTGCGGCTGCACCTTGCAGACTGGAAACAGCTGTAGATACTTGCTTTGCGTGTGTGCCTGCTCAGTTGCTCAGTTGTGCCCAACTCTTTGCAACTCTATGGACTGTAGCACCCCAGGCTCCTCCATCTGTGGGATTCTCCAGGCAAAACTACTGGAGTGGGGTGCCATTTCCTTCTCCAGGGGATCTTCCTGACCCAGGGATCAAACCTGGATCTCCTACATTGAAGGCAGATTCTTTACCATCTGAGCCACCAGGGAAGTTTCACTTTAACACTTTATCCCTTTCTAATTATTTAGCTAATTCTGTGTATTTCACTCTGATCCATCCTCTTCCCGTTGTTTACATCTCTTATGGGCGCAGAGTAAAACTGCTGTATGATAGAGGGCGACTGCCTCTTCTCCACTCTGCAGCCAGTGACATCATATCAGAAGCCTGAAAGTGGCCCTGCTGGGAATATTTATACCTTGGAAATTGACAAATACTGTAACCCACAATTGGTCCTCCCCTCCTCCAGAGAGTGGACTGCCAGCCTACCAATGCCAGCAACCCCCTGCAGAGTGTATCTGAGGCAGGAGCTCCCTTTCAAGTCTGCTCTCAGATAGCCCCAGAGTCTGGAGGAGGAGGAGATGGGAGCTGGTGCTGAGGACAATTTCAGGGCCTGGTAGAGGCAGTGAGGGTATGCTGGGCAGGGTCTCCAGCCCCACTTCCTCCCTGGAGCTGCCCTGACTGCGTGCTTGTCTGCCCTCCCTGCTGAGTGAACAGCAACCAACTCGTTTTACATGGCAGTTCAGGAGGCAGTCTGAACTCCTTGGAGTGCCTAGCCCCATGCCTGCAGCCTCCCAGGGATGATGGCAATGATAGCAATTTACAGTCATTGCTTGTAAAATTCTCTCAACAACCTTAATCAGGTAGACATGGTCATCTTCCTCATCTCATGGAAGGGGAATATAAAGCACAGAGAGATTTAGTAACCTTGCAATGTTACACAGCTGTCACCAAATAGTACTACTCACTGCATGAGAGGCCAGTAAACTGAGTGGTGAGGTGCTGGGGCAAGGAACAGCCAGCAGATGGAGAAGATGGTGGACTGGTATTGCAAAGAACCATCTTACCCCAGTTGGAATTCAGGCTTCTTTTATAGTAAAAGGGGAGGGGTGTGGTTAACTATTGCAGACTTCTCCGTGTCAAAATCCTTTGTTCCTGCAGCTATCCCTGTAGGTCTGGTCACTATGTTCCTATAAACCTACAACAACGTGAATGTTGGTTCCGAAACTTTTTATCTCTCTGTGAATGGCAAAGTGTTACATACCTTTAAAGGTCAGAGCCTTGAGAAAAGGTTGTCCTGCATATTTCAGGCTAGAGGCAACATTTTTGTAGCAAAATCAATAGAATACAAAGGTTAAAGTAAAAGAAATACACCCAGTATGGAGTCAGATTTGTTCTTCCCTATGACACAGCTACTAAGGAACAGCCTTAAATGGAGCCCAGGCCACTGGCTGTAGAGTCCACACTACTTACCATGAAGCAACTCTGACATGAGAGGTGAAGGCCCTAAACTCAGAGAGCTTATGCTGGGCTGGGGAGACTAGGAATATCTGGGCTTTGAGGGACAGATGGCATTTTGCCAGAAAGAGATGGAATTGAAAAGGGCATCCCAGGTGGAGGGAACAGACAGTGCGAAGGCCCAGAGAGTGGGGGAGAAAGGGATGCGTGCTGGAAACGGCCAGTGGCCCCACCTAGCTGTCATCTTCCACAGCCTCCCCAACCCTGGAGAAGCCTGCTTTAGGGGCCTCAAAATGAGTTTTCAGAAATAACTTATCTTCAGCTTTGTGTTTGTCTTTGCTCGGTGATTCACATGTTCCTTAAGGTGGTAGTACAATGGATTAGTTCCATGAACACAGAGACTAGGGAAGGTGTGTGTGTGTGTGTTGGGGTGGGAGATGGCAGACAGGAGACTGGGTAGAGAGCCTCTGGTCTAGGATTAAGCATTTTCCTGGGGTCTGTTAAATATCTACCTTGAGCAAGGCCACGTGGTAGAGGCCGGAGGAGGCAGGACAGGATGGGCAGTGACTGTGCATGATTGTCCTCATCCCTGTCTCTAGTAGCCCAGAATCTGCTGTCCTGGTCACTCTCAGGAGGTTGATGAGATAATGAAAGTCTCTGAGTCAACTGTTCTGTTATCCAGTTATCCTTTGTAAGAGCCATGTATGCAATAGATCCCTCCAGGAAGTGCAGACTTCTCTTTGTGAACTCTGAGCAGAGACCACCCTCTTTGCAGGAGAGATTTCATCTCTCCAGATGAATCTCGGTCTCTTTTTATCTGCTCGTGTGAACTGTATAACCTAACCGTCAACATCTAAAAGATTGCATCCTGTAAACTTCATGCCGCTCTGTGTATGTAACGGGCTCCAGAAAACAGAAAGGCCCAGTGGAGATTTCCATTGAGGTTCAGAGTAACCATTCGTCCTGAGAAAAGACTCTTGGACACACTAATAGAAATCTTGTTTGCCTGGAATCTTAAAAGAGTGCTGCTGGAAGGAGCCTAGGGACTCTTGTTTCTGCAGAAGGTTTGGAAGATCTGAAGGTCATGGACTATTCTGGCAATAAGCACAGGACCTGGAGTACTGAGGGTTCATGGTTGACAGATGAATGAACTCCAGCCAGTGTCCATGAGACTAGCAGAGGAAGAGTTAGGAATAAGCACCACTGCATTCAAGGCAGACTGGCAGTGAACACATGGGGTGCATGTGTCTGGAGGCTGATTGCAAAGGGGCTCCCTGCCTGAGGGCTGGAGGTGAGACTTCTGCAAGGCAGTTATTGAGACTGCTGATTCTGGAACTAAGAGGCCAGCCAGTCTCCCCCAATATGAGAACTCAATGTATTTTCCCTTTTGCTTGGGCTACTGGGACATTCCAAGGCAAAATTAGCGTGTAGTGACTATGTCTAGTCAGGCTCCTGACATATCTAGTTCTTAGTGAATCTGGCTTTGGTCCTTGTTAAAACTGTGCTAGAAAAAGAAAGAAAAAAAAAAGGAGGCAACACTAAAGTAGAAGTGTGTTTTAAAAATTAATCTTTAGCCTCAAAGAGTGACTCTTCATGAGACCCTGGAAAAGAATATGTGAAGAACCACACGACTAGCCAAGGGGATTTTTGCTTCCCTCTGCCCTTCTCATGCTGATTCTCACATAGCACCATTAATAAACCCACATCCCAGACAATTCTAGCTCCATGTTCTCTGGGCTCTATCCCATTCAGGTTCACTCTATGCCAGGACAGGGCTGGGCATTAACTCAGAGTTGTTATCTGCCTGCCAGCAGCCTTGTACCCAGTAGGGGAGAAGACCTGCCCGTGGGGAACTTGAAGAGATGCTAGGACAATGGAGCAGTAGTCCATTCAAGGTTCAGAGAAAGGGGAGCCTGGGCTTTGGTACCAGAGTGTCTGGACTTTATATCCTGGCTCCACCACTTACGAGCTGTGTGACCTTGGACAAACTACTTCCCCGTGTCTAAATTTTCTCAGTTGTCAAACGGTATTCCATTGGACCTATCTCAGAAGGTTGTTCTGTTATCTACTGCTGCGTAACGAAGTTCTCCTGCCATTTTATTACAGCCCACGGTTTGGTGGGCAGTTACTCAGGGGTGGGTACGTGGTGCTTTTGCCCCACATGGCATCAGCTGAGGTCACTCAGTGGGGATGCGGCTGGAGGGTCCCATGCCTGGCACCTCGGCCAGGATGGCTGAGAGGCTGGGTCCAGCTGGAACTGTTCACGAGGGTGCATGGATGTGGCCCCTCCAGGGTGGCAGTCTTGGGCTCCTCAGATTCCCACCACCACGGCCTGGGGCTACCGAAGAAAGCGTGCCGGGAGATGGGGGTCGAGGCTGCCAGTGTCTTTAGACTGGGTCTAGAAACTGGCACAGTATCACTGCCCCGACATTGAACTGGTCAAGCGGACCCAGGACCTGTCCAGACTCAAGGTGAAAAGGCTTAGACTCAAAACTCTCCAGTGGGAAGAATTTGTGGCTGTTCTTTAAACATCACAGTTATGTGATGATGAAATGAGTTAATACGTGGAAAGCAGCTAGCATGGTGACTGACAGCAAAAGGGGCCTACGCGTGTTTGGTGTTGCTATTACCACCGCCCTTGAGCTGAGTTTTAATAGATGAGTCTACGTTCTCTGGGTAGACAAGGAGCTTGGGAGCAGTGGGCCAGATGGATGGTGTTATTTGCACATAGTTGCATTTTGTGGGTAATTTTGTCTTTGCTACTTCAAAGTAGATGATCAGACCAACTGACATATGCAAAACACGTATCTGATCAGTAATTAACAGGCTTCACATCCCTCCCCGGGGACAACCAGGAACCTAGCCTGGTGGGAGACTCGGGGGGTGAGATGGCTAGGAGGCCAGTCCCCTCACTCAGTCCCCTTGCAGGCTCAGCTCCGAGGGGCTCACAGACCCAGAAATGTATGACGAGCAGACCCAGCTCTGGGCCACCTTCCTGAGCTCCCCCTCCCAGAGCCCTCCACCTAATTAGAAAGGGCCATTTCAACATCTTAACAGAAAATGGAGTTTTTCTTTCCTTGATGTCGTGATTTGACTGGGAGTTAGCAAAGCATCAGTAGAATCCTAAACGTCTATTTTAAAAAGAAATCAAGCCTTCATCTCAGCTTGGCGCAGGGCTGTGCTCTCCCTTTGTGGGAGGAAGATAAAACGCTTCCATGCATGTCCTCCTGCCTTGAACACGGGCTGGTTAAACATCTCTGGTAATGGCTGAGCTGTGCCAAGGATTTTATCTCTTCCCAGTAACAGTTCCTGCCTTTAAACAGCTTCCGCGGGGAAGAGCCATAACACACACGTGCAGGACAGAGGCTGAGAGAGTTGTCCAGAAGGAAGGCTTATTTCTAAGGGGCAGGCAGAGCCGTGGTGTGGGCCACACTCGGTCCCACACGTCGTTTACTTTGTGTAATCCTAACTGCACTGGGGTGAAAGATGAGGGGACAAACCAGGGTTATTTTTACTCCCGTTTTTCAAGAAATCTGAAGCCCAGAAAGGCTGAGGGAACCGCCAACGTCAGACCCCTGGCAGGGGCAGAGGTGCAGCTGGTGCAGAGCAGTTTCTACCCGAGTGCGTCTGACTCTGTGTTTTTACCTTGCCAGGATGTCTGGGGTCCTCTCCACCTCCCTGCCACTCTCTTCACTCCGGGTACAGATGAGGATCCCACTCTTGTCAGGGGGCCCCCTCTCTGAGTGGACCAGTGGTGGGGTCACAGCTTGGTGGTGTGGTTCACGGAGGAAGACCCCAAAGCATGGCGTGTACTGAGTCTGAGTGAGAGCACAGGGTGGGCTCAGCGGTGTGCTGCAGGGGAGGGAAGGGGGCACTCCGAAGCCCTCAAGGCAGGGACATCTCGTGGTGCTGCTCTGAGAGCCAAGCGCTGTGGGTTCACAGCCCAGCCGTTTCACTGAGGCACCGCTGCATGGCCCCGCAAACGCCTTGTCTCTCCCAGGAGCCTTGGTTTCTACATTTTAAAGCTGAGTGACTGAATTCTAGGCTTTCTGAGATTCCCTTCACCCTTGAGACTGGGAATTCTCCAGGGCTGCTACACACAGCTAAACAGGTTGTGAACTGCACAATGCCACGTAGGTGCCACTGCAGTGTGAGCTGCGCACTGCATCCCGTTCTCTGGTCCTAGAATCTATAAATGGGGATATAGACAGAAAGGACCAGAGGGCAGGGAAGAAGGGAGAACTTCCAAGCAGATGGTGGCCTGTGGCCACTTTTTCTCTGATCAAGATGCAGACAAGTATTTATACCAGAAAAAGGAGTAGCTAGGTAGGTGTGTCAGGACCTGTGGTACGAGATCTGTGGGGTCTGTCACTAACCACACTCACGGCCGGCATGTAAGCATGAAAGCATGACCACTTTGTCGTTTGCTTTTTATTTTCTAACTGCACCATGTGGCTTGTAGGATTTTAGTGTTCTGACCAGGGATCGAACCTGGGCCCTCAGCAGTGAGAGCCCGGAGTTCTAACCACTGGACATCCAGGGAGTTGCCCTGACTATGACCACTTTTATTTGGCTCTGATTTAAAAGGATGGAGTTGGTCCACTAGGGGTCTAACATGTGGGGTCTCCAGTTTTCAGAGGTGGCTTCCTATGGGAAGCCTTCCAGACAGTCCTATGAGCATCTGGCTTCTCGGCCACATTTCCTCCAGGGCTTACGTGTTTGGATAGTACTTGCTGGTAACTATTGCACTGCCTCAAGAAAAGCAACTGTGTCTCCCCTCAGACTGGGGCTCCCTGAAGCAGGGCTGGGGCTCCCCGAGGACGGGGCTGTGTCTCCCCTCAGACTGGGGCTCCCTGAGCCAGGGCTGTGTCTCCCCTCAGACTGGGGCTCCCTGAGGCGGGGCTGTGTCTCCCCTCAGACTGGGGCTCCCTGAGGCAGGGCTGGGGCTCCCCTCAGACTGGGGCTCCCTGAGG
>ML661332.1:10740265-10752175 GCA_007570785.1 Antilocapra americana
AGACTGGGGCTCCCTGAGGCGGGGCTGTGTCTCCCCTCAGACTGGGGTTCCCTGAGGCGGGGCTGTGTCTTCCCTCAGACTGGGGCTCCCTGAGCCAGGACTGTGTCTCCCCTCAGGCTGGGGCTCCCTGAGCCAGGGCTGTGTCTCCCCTCAGACTAAGGGCTCCCTGAGCCAGGGCTGTGTCTGTCCTCAGACTAAGGGCTCCCTGAGCCAGGGCTGTGTCTCTCCTCAGATTGGGGCTCCCTGAGGGCAAGACTGTGTCTCCCTTCATACTCGGGACCCTGTCTCTGTCCTTCTTTTGGCATTTGCTGAGGACCTATTTAGTGCCAGACACTGTTCTAGGCTCTCAGAATATTACATTGATAAATAGCAAATAGTGTAAGATAACAAAGCTTACCATTGCTAAGTGCTAAGAAGAAAAGGAAAATCAGGGTGAATGATCCTGTAGGGTGGAGTTTATGACCTTTAGCTGTGGTGTTCCTGTGTTCCGGGAAGGCCTTTCTGAGCTGAGAGATCAGATTAGGAGGAGGCAGCTGTGGGAAGGTCTGGGTGAGAAGCGTTCCAGGCAGAACCAACCACAGTACAAAGGCCCTGAGGTGGGAAGAACAGAAAGGTCTGTGTGTCTGGCCACAGTGGCACAAGATGAGGTCAGAGGTTGGGGAGGAGGACACGTGGGATGACACAGGGCCTCATAGATACTGTGAGGAGTGGGAGGTCATGGGGTTGCTGCTGTTCAGCTGCTCAGTCATTCCTGACTCTCTGTGACCCCTTGGACTGCAGCACGCCAGGCTTCCCTGTCCTTCACCATCTCCCGGAGCTTGCTCAAACTCATGTCCATTGAGTCAGTGATGCCATCCAACCATCTCATCCTCTTTCATCCCCTTCTCCTCCTGCCTTCAATCTGTCCCAGCATCAGGGTCTTATCCAGTGAGTCTGCTCTTTGCATCAGGTGGCAAAGTACTGGAGCTTCAGCATCAGTCCTTACAATGAATATTCAGGGGTGCTGACTACCATCCCATGGATCTCCCTGAGATTTTTGTGGCTTCTCTGTGATACCAGCTCGGGGCTCTGAGCTCGGTCCCCTGCCACCTTTCTGTGTGTCCCGCCAGTGCAATGCCTTTCTGCAGCCACCTCTGACTCCCTACCCCAGCCCCACCCCCAGCCACTCTGAACTCTCTGCCCCGGCTTTGCTCTTGTAGACCTTGGCCCTGGAGTCTAGCCCCTCACTTCCTATTCCTTAGAACCGTCTCAGTCAGCAAGGAGAAAATCTCCTTGACCCGAACTTGGGATTCACAGACAGGAGGCAGGAGAAGCATGTAGTTAGGCTTCACCCCAGTCTGTCTTCTGGGACCGACAGTGATCAGCCCCAAGCCTCATCCTCTCCCCACCCCACGGAGCAGACATGCCATAACAGCCACCAGTGAGTACCTGGCCTGGCCATGTCCCCTGCAGATGGGCTCTTGAGAGGCCAGGCCGGGAAGTCTCCCTGAGCCCTTGTTGAAACCAGTTGAGTTATGTGACCTCTCAGGTCCTTGGCTGCCCAGCTCTAAAGTGGGGATTACGGCGTGTACTTCGCAGGGTTGACGTCGGACAGCAGACACTTGGGAGGGGGCTCCGTGCGTCGCCGTGTTAGCAGTCATTGCTGTCGCTGCCAGGTGCTGGGCTGCGCGTGTATGAGCAGCATCATTTCATCTTCATAGCCCAGTGAGGAAGGCGCCATAATCCCCGTTGTCCATGGGAGGACACTGAGGTACAGGGAGCCGCTCTCCAGCCCTTTGGAAACGGTCCTTAGCCAGGGCGACAGTCTCCCGAGGGGATATGTTGAGATGTGTGTGTGTGTGTGTGTGGATTTTGATTGTCACAGTGCCTGGGGCCATGAGGGGGTGGGGAAGGGGTGTCTCTAGTCAGTATGGGGATCCCCATGCGGCAGCATGTGGAATAGTCCTACACAGGAAGAACTGACCCCCTCAAGTGCCAACAGACTCCTGTTTTGAGAAACACTAATTCCAGAACACCCCCTCTTTGATAAATGAAAGACTGAGTCCCTGGTAAGTAAGGTGACGAGTCCAGGCTCACCTGGTGCATCAGGGCAGAGCCGGGGCCACAGCCACATCCTCACCTTGCCCATCACTTCACCACACAGAACCCACACCAGAATCTGAACCGCCTTCAGGGTCAGGCCAGACGGCCGCCCTGGGCTGGTGTGTGCCTCAAAAGCCACTGGCTGTGGCCTTTGACACCCTTTCCTAGCCCTGGCTTGAAAGATAAACTTGGCTGGGTTTCTTTGATGGGTTTCTCAGATTCCCATCACCCACAGCCACCTCCGACAAAGAGAACTTGTCAGTAATGGTAATTACGTTTCTGCCCTTCCTGCTTCTGCTGCAGCTGCTAAGTCGCTTCAGTCGTGTCCAACTCTGTGCGACCCCATTGACGGCAGCCCACCAGGCTTCTCCATCCCTGGGATTCTCCAGGCAAGAACACTGGAGTGGGTTGCCATTTCCTTGTCCAGTGCATGAAAGTGGAAACTGAAAGTGAAATCACTCAGTTGTGTCCAACTGGTAGCGACCCCATGGATTGCAGCCTACCAGGCTCCCTGCTGTGTCATTAATAATTGCCATTAAGCCGGCACACCTAGTCAGATAACGCAGGGCCTAATTGGCTGTGTGCCTGTTCTTTTGATTGAGACAATGCGTGTTCTAGGGATTGTCAGTGCAGTTAACTCAGCAGGACCTGTCGGTGGCTTGTGCAGGGGAATTTGCATGGCACTTGGGAGAGGAAGCTGAGCCAAGGAGTGAGGGTGCCGGGCCCTGGGAGTTGGGGGCAGAGGGGAAAGATTAAGCCCTGGATTTAGGCAGTGGGTTGTCATAGTTCTGTTTAACCCTGGACTCACCCTGCATGTCAGGTGTACCTTGGGGCTTACTCTGGTTCCCAACACCGATCAGCTCCTGAACCTTCCTCTCACTTTGGAGGTGTGGGTGTATGTGTGGGCAGGTGGACTAGCTCTCTTTCTCTTCTTGCCCCACGGGGTTGGTTTGTTTCCCACCTGGTGGAAATAACCACCACTGTAACCCTGGCCTCTGTCTCTCCAGCTCTCAGGCCACACGTGGTTTCCTGGAGCATCCACTCTGTATGAAATCTGGATTGGAGAACACCAGCTGAATCCTCTGTTACCAAACCTCTTCCTGAGATTTCCTTGCCATGTGTTTGAAATTTTACCATAAGAGAGTCATTGCTTTGTGACCTGGCCTGGGGTAGGTGAGTAGATGGGTGATTGATTCCCTCTTTTTTTCCCCCTAATTGTATCAGGATTATATTTTTATTATAAATGATAGGTGGAAAACTTAGCTTAGTGTTAGGTAACATAATTGAATGAATTAGTTATTAAAAAGTTCAGAAATAGTCCTGCTGGCTCCCAGCATGGTTTGGTCCAGGGGTTCCCACTGCCAGTAGGACTCTGGCTCCATTTCACTGTGATTCCCTGGGCTCAGCTCTGCTCCTAGGTCAGCTTTTTGACCACCTGCCCACCAGCCCCTATCACATTGGCGGCTACAGAACCCCCTAGAGAGAAATAGCTTCTCTCTAAGAGGTTCCTATAATGGCAACCCACTCCAGTGCTCTTGCCTGGAGAATCCCAGGGACAGGGGAGCCTGGTGGGCTGCCATCTATGGGGTCACACAGAGTCAGACACGACTGAAGCCACTTAGCAGAAGAGGTTCCTATACAAGAAGTAGCTTTGAAGAAGCACTCCCCCCCCAAACATCTCATAACTCATTGACCAAAACTGGGTAATGTGTTCCCATCACTTCCCTCCCTCAGCAATGCCTATGGTCTGGGCGATGGAATCAGTTATCCCTGGACAGTATCATCATATTTATTACATAGTAAACTATGGGCCTAGGGCAGAGAGCCTGCAGACCACAATGCAGACCTGTGAGCTGAGACTGGGAATGGCGTAGGAATGTCCCAGACCACCTGGCGCCAGGTCACACACTGAGGCAGCATCTCGGGAAGCCCAGTGAGGAGCTCCAGACCAGAATGCCCATTAGACAAGTCTGGCTCTGGGTGGAAAAGACCGGGCCCCAGCACCTGCCATGCTGTCATTCATTGACTGGGCCTGACTGGGAGGAACTGGCCTAGGCTCCAGAGCTGGGGTGGCCCCCTGAAGGTGCATAACCAGAGGCTGTCAGCTAACTGCCCTCCTTGTCACTGAACAGGGAATTCCTCCTTGAAGAAGGAACTGAGAGGTGTGCCTCCAGCGTCATCTCACAGCCAGGAAATGAGTCAGGGCTCAGACTCCAGGGGCCTGGGGCCAGATGTCTATATACTTTCCTGCTCTACCTCTTGGTGGACAGTGTGGAGGGAGGGGTGAGTATGAAGAACACAGCACTAGTCTTGGGTTTCCTGGCTCTGCCCCTACCAGCTAGATGTCCTTGGGCAAGTCGCTACATCATTCATTCATTCCAGCACTGACTGAGTCTTTGCTGAGTGTCACGTCATGTGCCAAGACCCTGGAAACGCAGGGTCTGCTCCAGAAGATCACTAGTCTGAGACTAGGGTGCGGGTCCAGGCAGAGACCCAGCCAGGACCTGTGCAAGCCGGGACACAGGCACTGCTTGCTGCCCATCACTCTTCCGCAGAGATGACCTGTTCTGTCTCCAAGCTGCCTCTCTGCTGTGAGGCTCAGTGGCTGACTGACCTTGGGGTGGGGTTTGTGCCCCGGGGGTCTGGATACAAGGCCTTTGACACTCCAGACCCCAGGATAAGTCCTCCATCTTTGCCTTCATCCAGACATAGCAGGTCCAGGCAGAGAGCCAGGCCAGCCAGGCAGAAACCTTCGGGTAAACAATAGACATTCATCAGCTGATGGACGAGTCCGAGAAAAATCAGCAAACTCATTTAAAAAACCAAGCCCCCAGAATTTCCTCTTCCTCACCCAGCCAGCCTAGATACATGACCTTGAAGAAGTCCCTATCTTGCTGCAAATTATTGCCTGGAAAATCTATGGCCAATTAAACAAGCAAATGTTTCTCTGCACCTTTTCCTTTCGCTCTCTTAAATAAGCTCTGGCCTGACCTATGGAGGAGATGCTGGATTCGCCAATTCCCTTCATCAGAAGAAACATTTCCCCACGGCACAGGCTCCAGGCCTTGGTTATTAAATCAGCAAAGCCCAAATGCTCCCAAGACAAACTCCTGATGATGCAATAATAGCAGTCACCCCGGAGAATCCCACCTGGTGCATGTCACCCGTGCAAATGCCATCAGCAGCAAGCATCCTGGCTAAGACAGCCCAACAGGTAATTTGCTGGTTTATGGCTCAGATGCTAAAACACGAATGTAAACAGGCTCCAGTGGCCAGTGCGAAAGCATTGATAGTGCAAAATGCTTTTCCTCACCTTCTGCAAGGAAACACTGAGCATCGCTGGTCAGAGAGCCGTTCTGTCTCCTGCTGCAGCCATTTTGGGGGCCACTATAAAAGAACATAGACTCTAACAGGTTGCAGGGGACAGAGTTGCTTTCCTAAAATGAGCCAGATCCTACCCTCTCCCCAGCTCTATCTGTCGGGCAGGTGTGCTATGGTGCCTACTGCCCACCCCTCACTGTGCCCCCCTCTCAAGAGTAGCTGTTTGTTTCTCTCTTCTCCTCTTTCAGTCTCTGCCTGTCTTATTCTGTCTCATCTGTTTTTTCCTCTATCGCACTTTCTCCCCTCCTCTCCTTTTCTCTCTCTTCCTTTCCCTAAGGTGGATCCTTCGTAACTTTCCACTTCAACACCCTCACATCAGAAAGTCCTCCCTAACCCTGGGCCAGTCTTGGGGGTTATTTCCCTCACCTTGAAGATCCCACCCTGGTCCCAACGAAAGGCCAGGCTCCCCCAGCAGGCAGGTTGAGAGCCTTCCAGAGCCACCGCCAGGCCACAGGGCAGCTCTGGGTAAACATGAGCTAAAGGAGGCAGAGGCAGCTCCCGTGTCAGGGCACATATCCTGAGAACTCCGTTGTTTCTGGGCTCCCCTCTCGGCCAGGCACCCTGCATGCGCATGTGGAAGTTGGGGCTGCCAGGACCTGTTTCTCTGTGAGACGCAGTCCTGGGGAGGGAGACAGAAGCACTGCTGTGGACTAGGTGGGTTCTTCCCACTGCTGCAGAGACAAAGCCCAGAGTGGCCCTCCACAAAGGCTCATGGCCATGGACTTCCCATGGAAGAGGAGCTTGCTTAGCATGCAGATTCCTGGTCCAGCAAAGCTGCTGCAGCAGGTTTGACCTGGGCCCTGAACCAAGCTCTCCAGATGATGCTGACCCAGCCCACATTTTGAGAGCCCCCAGTTCCCCAGAGCAGTGAACCTGTGTGGATTTGTATCCCAAGGATGAACACACTTCTCACCCCCAAAATAAGGGTATTAACGTGTAAGTTTTATACATGTAATCCTGAAAGCCAGGATATTAAGTAATAGGAAAACATTTTTTTAAGGATAAAAATGAACACAGATGGAAATTGTAATTCTTCCCTCCTGCTCCCTCAATTCTGCTTTCTAATCCTCCATGCTCCCCACTTTGGAGGTCATGGCCAGAGGGACTGGGAAAGGAGATTTAGCCACTGAGAATGATGCTAGAAACTCAGCCTCTGTGCACTGGCACCAAATCAAATCTCAGAGGCAGAATTTGGGGTGAAATAGAAAAGAATAGCTTTATTGCTTTGCCAGGTGAAAAGGAACACAGCAGATGAGAGCCCTGAAAAACTGTGTGTCCCAACCCAGAGGGATTTGGTGAGGAGTTTCATAGCGTTGGTTCAAGGGTGGAGTTGCTGATAAGGATCGAGGTGCGTGCAGGACCTCATCTCCGCTTATGGGCCCTTCAGCCTTCCCTGGTGGCTCAGATGGTGAAGAATCTGCCGGCAATGTGAGAGACCTGGTTTCGCTTCCTGGGTTAGGGAGGTCCTCTGGAGAAGGTTATGGCGGCCCACTCTAGTATTCTTGCCTGGAGAATCCCCCAGACAGAGGAGCCTGGCAGGCTGCAGTCCACAGGGTCACAAAGGGTCAGACATGACTGAGCGACTTTTACTACAGGTCCTTCTCCTTACCTCGTCCACCTCTGCCTCCCCAGTTCCAGTTGGCAAATGCTGATTCCCAGGAGGGAACCCAGAACTTACAATCAGGTAAAAGCTCGGGCTTCCTTTCCCTCCACCGTGAATTCCTCCTGCTTCTGTGGCCTTTGGAAGGTGTGGTGGGCCGTGGTGGGGACCTCCTGACCCCCCGGGGTGCCCCCGATTGCGCATGCTGCAGGCTGCACTCCGTGGTTCTGCCTTTGCCGTAAGAGTGCGCGGACTTTTCTCTCTATCGTTGGACCTCAGCCACTGTGCTGGGAATCGGGCCTGTGCTGATTTAGAGGCAAGCTGTATTCTAGGTGACATACTTCCTCACCTGTAAAATGAGAGGCGTGGGCTGAGTGATTACTTGGGCTCCTTCCAGCCCCGAGGAGCACGGCTTCCATCAACCCTGGTGATGCCGTTCGTGAGTGGAAGAGTAAGTGGCAGCCTTGAAAAGGACCAGGAGTAAGAGGGAAAATCTGGTTAGTAAGGGGATGACTATCTTGTGGCCACTTCCAGGCGAGAGTGAAGGGTTCCCAAAGCAAAGGCTGCAGGACTTGGTGTGGATGCTGCAACTGGGGTCAGTGGCCTCCTGATTCAAGATCTAGCCCAGACTTTGCCTGGAGCAGGTTTCTGTGGCCTGTTATTTTTTAATTGAAGTGTAGTGGCTGTAAAATATTGTATAAGTTTACAGGTGTAAAATATAAAAGGTTTTACTCCATTTAGAGTTATTATAAAATATTGGCTCTATTCCCCATGCTGTACAATATATTCTTCTAAACCAATCCTTTTCCCTCACCTGTTTCCAAAGAGACAGGATCAGGTTAGATGACCACTATGGATGCTGTCGTGGTTGTGGCATAAAATAGGTTTTTCCAAAATGTGAGCCATGAAAAAAAATGTAATTATTTGGTGAGTCAGAGTAGGGTTTGGCAGAATAAGATGTTTTCTTGAAATTTTGTTTCGTGTGTGTGTGTGTGTGCGTGTGTACGCAGCCAAGCATACGGGGTCACTGTGGCTGACGGAGGAAAGGAACAGGCTGAGCTGACTCCATCTTGAAAAAGAAGGAAACTCCGTCTTGCAGGTTCAGTGAGCTTTGGACTATGTGCCTGGTAGCCATGGGGATAACATACCTACGGTCGAACTGGCCTCCTGGACTGATAAATACCAGATTCCATCCCAAGATTTCCCATCACCAAAAAGAAGGTAATAATTCTCCAGGTGGTCAGTCACCTGTGTAATCTTGATGGCACACATTGGTGTAGGCTACAGTGTATAACCAGCTGACCCTTCTGATTATGACCATGGTTGTAACCTGATTATATCTGCCTTTAACACTTTGCAGGCTAGGTTTAAGGAATCTGGGGATGTGGGCTTGAGCCGTTACTACCTCTCAGACAGAAGGAACGCGGGGAGGGGATGCTCTCCAGAACCCAACAAGGGAGTCCTGTAGAAAAGGCTGCTCTCAGAGGAGCAATGGCCTTCCTCGGAGGGACGGCCAGGCTGCTGAGACCCCGCAGGAAGGAAGCCGGGAGAGATGTCCGACTACTGTCCATGTCCTACTGGGGCTGCCCACTGGTAGAGCATCCCAGAGGCCAGAGGGCAAGAAAAAACCATGGCACGGTGCCCTGCAGCTCCTGGGGCAGAGGGACCCCACGGGATGAAGGGACAGTTTCCAGCACAGGGAAATGTCACATCTGTGTTTTCCCATGGGTTGCAAATACTCTTGACAGCCATTGTCCACTGGAGACCAAGGAAGCCTTGAGAGTCTGCATGGATTTGGAGTCAGCCAGAATTAGGCTTGAATCCTGGCCCTGCCACCTGCAGGCTAGACAGACTACTCACCCTCCTCCATAGTTTGAGAGGTGGGACGATGATGCTCACTGTGTAGCTTGAAAATGCCAGGTACCTGGTATGTTTAGCATTAATCCTGTGCTCTCTGTGTGGCAATAGGAATGAGTCTCGGCACCGAGGGGAGTGGGGTTAGATGGTAGCGGTGGTGGTGGTGGGGCCTGTCTCTGTTTTTTTAACCGTCTCTCCTGTCTTCCACAGCCCTGCTTTCTTCTCCGTCCTCACCACTCAGTCTTTGGCTGCTTTGTTTCTTCTGCAGGCAATTACTGATGGAATGATTTATAAATTGCAAGGTGTTTACTGCTCTTGGAGAAAGCACAGGCTAGTTGTCAACAGAATTTACTGAGAAATTAAGTGGTAAGAAGGATTAAAGCCCAAGGAAAGACCCAGCGTGGGAGGAGCTTTCCTGGGTTGCTGGAGGTTGGTACATACATATTTTCACTGTAGTTTGCCGGGGCAGTGGCTGTTCCTAGAGGCAAGGAGCCTGCTCTGCTCAGTGAAAGACTGTCGGGGAGCTTTGTCTGCACCTGCCCGCAATTTGGGTGGAACCTAAGTTTCCCCCTTGTGTCTGCTCTGGGGACCCAGTCCCTTTGATTTTGTTGCATAAAAAAAAAAAATCAGTGTATTTCTCTTCTTAACAAACACTGAGAGTCCTTTTTCATGGTAAATCAAACCAGACTGCTCAGGCTTGATTGACTCCATCTTAGGGGCACCTCAGTTTCCTCAACTGGAAAATGGAAACGGTAACTCCTGCTGTATGGGATGGCTGTGAAGTGTAGAAATGAAGAACCTAAACAGTCTGGAAATTGATATGGAAACTGATCAGACCTGGGTCAGTCCTCCCACAGGTAACAGTGCTGACCGTCCTGCCCAGGCAGCCACAGCTCTCCCTCCGTAAGCTGGTCAGCCTGAGTTGCCTGGATTCTCCCTTTGTGATTTAAAAGCTGTTGCTGCTGCTAAAGGCTGCCTCTGGCTCTGCTGGAAGACAGTGATAATTGTACTTGGTGCCGGCCTGGGGGTGGGGGAGTGGGGGGGGGTGGGGGGAGGCTGCTCTGCTGGAGCCTTTAGCCCTTTGGGTTGTGTGCTCATTTGCATTAGAATCAGGGGCATCTCTCACTCTCCAGCTACACACACACACAAGTTTGTGAGAGGCTGTGGATCAGGCTTGTCACTGGTGCTTTGGTAACTGATGCAGAGGATCAGAGGAGCAAGCCAGGAGCACTGCCTCAAAAGGGATGACAATACAGGTGACTCAGAGTATGTCCTTCAAGGGCAGTACTAGCCAGTACTAAGAGCAGAGCTTCTGAACCAGACCGCTTAGGCTGGGCTCTAAACCAAGCTCTACCACCTACCAGCTGGACAGCCTTGGGCAAGATATTTAGCTTCTCTGTGCCTTAGTTTCTTTAAATGAAAATGGGGATCGATGTGTGTTGTGATGAAGATGTCATGAGTCAGTACAGGTCAGGAGGCTAGAATAAGGCCCAGGACATATAAGCCACATAATACGTGTGACCTACCATCGCCAGCTTCAGCTTCATCTGCATCATCTCCTCTTCCTCCATCAACATCATCTTCCTAAAACAGTATGAGGAATCTTGGACTAGGGAAGGCAGAACTAGCATTTGATTATTATTATCATTTTTTCAAACGTATTATTCCAAATAGGACGTGGGACAAGAGTCATAAGCATCCTTACACTTCACCGAAAGAGACAAAATAAAGTTCGTGGGGGACTGTGGGGGAGCAAGGGCAAGGTGAGTGTGCGGAAGGCTCCCTGTGAGGTCCTGTGGGGCTTCTGGTGAGTGTGAGTGAGTGAAAGTCGCTCAGTCGTGTCCGACTCTTCGCGACCCATGGACTGTAGCCCACCAGGCTCTCCTCTGTCCATGGGACTCTCCAGGCAAGAGTACTGGAGTGGGTTGCGTTCCCTTCTCTAGGGGGTTTATGGAGGGGGTCATTAACTCACTCAGAAGGACAATGCAGACAGTGAAGTGCAGTTTATTACACCGGCGGGCCCAAGGCAGAGTCTCCTCTTAGCCAAGGACCCCGACCAGCATTTGTGAGGATCTTTTACACCCATGTGTACGTGTCTAAACCCACCACCCCAAATCACCCGGAACTTACATCAACCAAGGAAAGGTAAATACAATCACAATAATGCCATCATTCAAGTATCATGTGTTAGAACAGTCGATAATCAATAAGCCCGAGGTTACTATCAGAAAGCTTATGACCTGTCAGGAGCCAGGGCCCAGGGCTGATTAGTGCATGTTATCACCTAGGTGTTGAGTATCCTGGATCTAACCTTCCAGATTCTCCTGTCCAGAGTGGGGCCCAATCCCTCCATTGTAATTTCCACAGGCACCAAGCACAGAGTTCAGAGAGGTGCCCAAGCATGATCAGCATGAACAGGCCTGAAATGGAGATCGGGCCCTATGAATTCCTTCTTCATTCCCCCCTCTTGATGCTCTTAGTTTCTATAACGAGCATCATTCACTGGAATATATTTTACCTTAGACCTCCAGCCATCTAAATGAGAGAACGCTATCAACCTCTGGGTTACAAAATTCACAAAGCATTGTAAGAAACAAGGCCCGCAGAGCAGTATGATTGAAACCATTATGACAACAGTAACAATAGTTTTCCACCAGTCTCCCTTTACCCAGGATAGGACCGAAGTCCAAAAGGGAATATTTTCATTAGACATGGCTTTCACTTGGTTTTGCATATCCTCCAAGGCAGTGGATGCATTTCCAGACAGGTCAGGGATGTATACACAACATTCGACTTTAACTATGGTGCAAGGCTCTCCTTGGGCTGCTGTGAGGATATCTAATGCTCCAGTCTCTTCGGGGGCGTGGGCTTAATACTGCCATGGGCAAAGGCAAATCCTAGTGTCATTGGTTTGAGAATGGTAGCGTCTAAGCCTGACATGACTCAGAAAACTCAAGTGTTTAGCAATACAGCGTCTAATCTGAAGTTAC
>ML661332.1:10752185-10799485 GCA_007570785.1 Antilocapra americana
GATCAGTGGCAGAATTCACTGACAGACAAGTTGGCTGCAAAATGGATGACCCTCCCCCAACCCAAACAGAAGGTTGAATAAGAGAAGTCAGATGCAAAGGAGTGCAGGCTGTGAAATGCTTAAATAATAAGAACAAAAACAGGCAAAACCAATCCATGTGCTTGTCTTGGGGGTGGGGCGATGAATAGAAAGAAGGTAGGTTGGGGAGCGGTCCTGGTTATGGCCTATTTCCCAATCTGAGTGTGGAATTGTGAGAATTCTTCAAGCTGCATTTATGATATTCATGTGTTTGTGTATATGTGTTTCATTGACAATTTCAAATAAAAGCGGTTGCTTGGTGGAAGCATAGCTTTCAATACACTGTGTCTATAAGTGACTTTTTTTTTTTAGTTTTATTGAAGTGTAGTTGATTTACAGTGTGTTAATTTCTACTGTGCAGTAAGGTGATTCAATTACATACATATATCTTTTTTTGTATTCTTTTCCATTATGGTTTACACAGGATATGGAACATAGTTCCCCTGTGCTGTACAGTAGGACCTTCTTATTTATCCATCCTATATTTAATAGCTTGCATCTACTGATCCCCAATTCCCAGCCCTTCCCTCCCCCACCCTGTACCCTGGCAACCATAGGTCTGCTCTGTTTGTAAGTCTGTTTCTGTTTTCTAGGTAAGTTCATTTGTGTTGTATTTTAGATCCCACATGTAAGTAACATAAGGTAAACACCTTTCTCTTTCTGATTTACTGCACTTATTAAAGGTATGATAATCTCTAGTTACAGCCACGCTGCTGCAAATGGCAGTATTTCATTCTTTTTTATGGCTGAGTAGTATTCCATCGTGTGTGTGTGTGTGTATGTGTGTGCGCGTATGTGCGTGACACACACGCATGCACACACGCCATATCTTCTTTATCCGTTCATCCGTCAATGGACATTTAGGTTGTTTCCATGTCTTAGTTATGGTGAATACTGCTGCTGTGAACATAGGGGTGCATATATATTTTTGAATTGTAGTTTTATCTGGATATATGCCCAGGAGTGGGATGGCTAGATCATATGCTAGTTCTATTTTTAATTTTTTGAGGAAACTCCATACTGTTTTCCATACGTAGGGACTACACCAATTTACATTCCCACCAACAGCGTGACATTTATCATTAATGACAGAAAGAGAGCTAACTGTCACTGGGCGTGTGCTTTAATCACTGGTGCATACTTCCCTCACCACCATCCTGTGAGGTGGGTGGCACCCCACCTTTAGAGTGGGGCAGCTGAGGCTCAGTGAGATTCAGTAACTTCCCAGCACCCCAGATCCCTTCCTGGCAGAACACACTGCTTCGTGAGTCCTCCCACCTCCACCCCCACCCCACCTAGCAGTGAACACCCCGAAGATACAGCACAGAATCTGGTACACAACTGATGCTCCGTGAGTGAGGGAAGGAGGGAGGGAGCAAGGCATGTCACTGCGTTGTCACCAGTCATCCAGTCTTGGCATTCTGAAATCATTTTCATCTCCCCTCTTATTCTGATTGCACTTATGGGCGGCTCCAAACTGCACTTAATTGCTTGCTGTTGCTAGGGCTAAAACATTCTGTCACTTGGGCCTGCCTGAGTCTCCAAGCTGCACGATTATTTGATGTGATTGAGGGTAAAGAGAGATACTTCTGCCCCGCACTGGAGAACAGACTGGGTGGAAGAAGGAGGAGGGGCAGATGTGAACTAGAATCGGGGAGGGGTGGGGAATGATGCCTGCACCTGGCTGCCTCCCACCTGCCCAATCCCTTAGGTTCTTTTTTTTTTTTTTTTTTGAGGATAATCGCTTGACAGTGTTGTGTTGGTTTCTGCTGTACAGCGGCATGAGTCAGCTATATGTATAGATACAACCCCTCCCTCTCGAACCTCCCTCCCGCACATAACCCCATCCCACCCTTCGAGGTCATCACAGACCTCCCACCGAGCTGAGCTCCTTGTGCTGCACAGCAGCTCCCCACTAGCTAGCTATCTTGTGCACACTAGTCCAAAGCCTTGGAGCAGGAAATGGCAACCCACTCCAGTATTCTTGCCTGGAAATTCTCATGGACAGAGGAACCTGGTGGACTGCAGTCCATGAGTTCGCAGAGTCGGACAGGATTCATCAAGCGAGCATGCATTCATAGCCCAAACCCTTAGGTGCTTAACCGAGCACCTGGAGGGAAAATGAGTGAGTGGCTCCCAAACGGAAACATCTCCTCCCCACCCCCACCCAGGGTCTCACTTCTGTCCCTGTCCTGTGCAGGGGCCCTTTCCCATCCTAATGAATTCAGGTCAACAGTTAGCCAGGTGTGGTCGATTTTCCACAAAGCCCTCAGGCGTACTCTCCCTGCCGAAAGCCTGTTTCACCGGGAGAGACTTTAGTGGACACCAGAAAGCCCCAGACAGAGTCCTGGGGAGATGGCACTCTCCTCCGATCCCCCAGAGTTCTTCCTATGTCCCTCTGGGATTGCTGGGGCCCTGGCTGTCCTGCCTTTGGGAGGATCCTGTCTTTCCGCCACTGCTTGTGTTACACTGAATCAACATTCAATGAATAATGAATCATAATAATAATAACTGGAGGAAATTTATGCCCTAGCTTCAACTAGGTCCAACACATAAAGGGAAAACTCACTGTAAATTATACCCTGGGACTTGGAAGTGAATAATGCAGGCGCCTTTCCCCAGAGACCTCCAAATCAACTCATTTAAATTAATAAATCCCACTCTCCTCTGTGCCCGAATAACAGGCTTATTTATGTGTCTCGAAATTGGCCGAAATATCTGAGCAAGGGAACAGAGCAATTAGATTCCTTCTGTACACAGAGAGCTCTTTGAGATGCAGTCTGAGCTTGCTAACTCTTATTTTGGCTGAACATAAGGAAAGAGAAGGGAAAGAAAGCCACAATAACATTGAATTCAACCCGACCAATGGATTATTTCTAAATGTACATGCTGCCAAATAACCAAATTGACTGAATTTTCACTTTCCAGTCACTTCTTCTGTCTTTTATAACCTAAAAACCCTGATTTAGACTAGTCTTTCTTGACAAAGTCCTTGCAGAACTAAGACTAGAAAATATGGTTTGTTCTGACAGATCTCCTACTGAGACTCCTGGAACTGTGGGCTGAAGTTTACAGTATTTAAGGAAATGGGGGGCTCTGGCGCTGACCCGTGGCAGGGGGTGTGGCATCCCTGCTCTCCCAGATTGTTAACTCTTTAGTTTTTGTATCTCAGGGCAGTAGGTGTTGTTGGGGGGAACCCTGAAGGAGAGGCAGGGCAGGGGCGCTGGAGGGTTCAACACATCCCTGGGGATGAAAGCATTTTATATTTCAACAGTGCCAAGGATTGACCATCTAGCCTGCTTCTACACACTGTGAACAGCTGGGGAGGGAGTGGGTTCTAAGCTGCCTTTTGTGAGTCATTTGTTCCTGTTCTTTCCCTCTCACCTAATTCTTCTTGCTCAGTCATGTAGTCGTGTCCGACTCTTTGTGATCCCATGGACTGTAACCCGCCAGGCTCCTCTGTCCATGGCATTCTCCAGGCAAGAGAGAAGTTGGAGTGGGTTGCCATGCTCTCCTCCAGGGGATCTTCCCAACCCAGAGATCAAACCCGAGTCTCCTGCATTGGCAGATGGCTTCTTTACCACTAATACCACCTGGGAAGCCCAATTCTTCTTAGACTGTCCCCAGTCTGTTTGTCACCTCCACCCCAGCTCACAGGGCGCTGGTCCAGTGCAGTTATGATGCTGACCATTCAGAGTTAGGTCAGACCCCCTAAACTGAGGGTGCAGCCATCCAACAAGGTTGCCCTCACTGCAGATGCTAGACCCAGTTTGAAGGCTTCTCAGAGCCACCTGTGCATCTCACCAACTGGCTGCAAATCCAAGGCTACCACCACCTCATCAAGTCTGATAATTCACTGGAGTGACTCAGAACTAAGGAAGGTGCTTCATTTATGTAATTACTACAGTTTTATTATAAAGGATATACATCAGGACCAGCTCCCCGCCCCCACCCAAGACACAGAGGAGGTCCTGGAGGGCCCCAAACGTGAAGCTTCTGTGTCCTCAAGATGCATCACTCTTGCAGCTCATGTTGAGCGTTGCCAGTCTAAGAAGTTCACCTGAGCCATGGGATCCAGGGTTATGATTGAAACAGTGGCCATGTGATTGAACTCAATCTCTAGCCCCCTGCCCATCCTAGGAGCTCGGGCTGACATGTGGCTCCAACTATCTAATTAAATATTTCATCTTTCTGGAGTGGCCAGACCTCATCCTGATTCATCTTGTGAGCACAAACTTGGGTGTTGTTTAAGGGCCCACCATGAATAGCATGAGAAATTCCAAGGTGTAGAGGCTCCCTCCCAAGACCCAGGATCAGATTCCTTTATTATATAATATATGGTTTAAATGAACATGCTTTAGCTGAGGCCTGGCTTCTGGGTCCAGTAGGTATATGCTAGAAGGATATTATGACTTTGTGTATGTGTGAGCGTATGTGAATGTGAGCGAGTGGCCCATGGAGGTGTCTGAGAAAGTATTGTATGGAGTAAGGGCTGGCTGATGAAGCAGAGAGAGCCTTGGGTTGGAAGTCGAGCACTATCTTGGAATGGGTGGAATGTTATCCTCAAGGAGGGGCAAGGACAGTAGTTGTTCTGCCACCAAAATTAGCTGCATGCTCTCGGGGGTTTGCCTACAGGCTGGAGGAGAATAGGTCCGAGAGAGACCAGAGGATGGAAGGAACTGGAGGGTAAGTGGAGACATCTCATAGGAAATGGAATATCAGAGGGGGAAGGCCTCTGTCCATGGTCCTGCATGAGCCTGTGTGTGTACGTGTGAACATGTATTTGTGCCTGTGTACACACCAGGGCTTCCCTGGTGGCTCAGACAGTAAAGAGTCTGCAGCGCGGGAGACCAGGGTTCAATCACTGGGTAGAGAAGATCCCCTGGAGAAGGAAACGGCAACCCACTCCAGTATTCTTGCCTGGAGAATCCCACAGACAGAGGAGCCTGGCAGGCTACAGTCCATGGAGTCGTGAAGAGTCGGGCACGACTGAGCAACTTCCTTTTCTTTCTTTTCTTTCTTACACACTCGTGAGTGTGTGTGAAGGTAAATGGGAAAGACAAGCTAAGTTGGTGTGCTCTCCAGCTCTGGGGTGCCATCCCCAGGATGCAAACTGAACCCATGGCTGGTGAATGGCACACCTCTCACCATCACTCTCAGTGAATGGAAACGCTCTGAGAATTTTTGTTCTCTGTGCTCATAACCTTGTTCTCTGTCAGATTCCCAGGAAGGGGATATACTTCTATCAGTGGATCATGCTGCACTAGGAGCTGCAACCAACACACAGTCAGTCTGGGTTCTTCCTGCCAGTAGACCAGCAAGCAGAGAACGGAGTGACTCTGTAAATGGGAATAGTTGGCCCTGACCCTCATGAGGAGCTGGGGTTGCTGGTACATGTCAGGAGCAGGGAGGAACCGGTCTAGAACTCAAGAATCTGCTGAGCTGTCTCCTGGGCTTCCATGCCTGGTCATGGTAAAAACAAATGCAGTCATTGCAGCCTGACAAGAACAGGGCAGCTGAGAGTGCAGAGCCCTTGAGATGAGGCTCAGTGGTATCTCACAGGTGAGCAGCTCAGACCAGCAGGCCAAGGGGGAGGCATCCCAACATGTGTGCTAGAGGAGGGAGATGATGAGTGTTAGCTTAGGTCTCAGGGCTAGTTGCAATCACAGAAACTATAGCAAGTCCCACTTACCTTTCTGTATTAGGTTTTGAAAGAGATTGTAGGCAGCCACCACTGTGGAGAAAACTCAATGATGGGTTGGACAGAGTGGAAAGCCCAGAAAGGTCTGAGTCATTCCAGGGGTGGATTGTCCTAGACACGTGTGGGTGCTCAGTTGTGTCCGACTCTTTGCGACTCCATGGACTCTAGACCGCCAGGCTCCTCTGTCCATGGGATTCTCCAGGCAAGAATACTGGAGTGGGTTGCTGTGCCCTCCTCCAGGGCATCTTCATGATCCAGGGATCCAACCCATATCTCCTGGCATTGGCAGGTGGATTCTTTACCCCTGCACCATCTGGGAAGCCCCTGTATTGCTCCAGACTTCACACCCTCTTGTCCCCACTACTCACTCCTGCCTCTGCTATGGTGAGTGGTCCACTGCAGGCTACAGCCAGCCTCCTGCAACACGGTGGGAGTGAGGCCAGGGGTCTCTGTGTCGACAAGCTCTCCAGAGGATTCTAAGGTGTATCAGGGTTAAGTGTCACTACCCCAGGACACGGGAAGTACTCAGCAAGTGTTTGCTGAGGGCAGGAATGACTCTGGTGAGCAGGCCCGCTTCATCCAGTCTATAGAAACAGGTTCTCCTCAGGCTCCTTCTCAAATAGGGCCTCTCTGTGTATTAGGAATTTTGTCACTCTGAGGCAAAGAGGGATTTCTGTTCAAGCCTGTGAGCCTCAACCTGAGAGCCTGAGGGTCATCATAATTAACCCGACATGGGCTGCCTGGATGAAGTAAGAGGTACCTCGGTGCTTGCCTATCTCGGTATGTATAAGGTGTTAGGGAGGCAGAACTGCCATTTCCTCACGATACCTGAGCTGTTTTTCCCTTCTTGAACAGGGAAACTTAATCAGCAATGTTATGGTAGGTTATTTCAAAGGGTCAAAAAGGGATGGAGTAGAAGAGAGACCTCTGGGAAACCAAACATTCTTGATCTGCAGCAGGAGAGATTAAGGTTAAAGTTCCTCAGGAGGGACTTTCTGAAAACCAAGGAAACCTCTAGGGACCTAAGGAAATTACCAACTCTTCTCTCATAAATGCCCGAGTTGGGGTTGATCCTACATGTGTACAGAGAAACTGACCACAAAGCTTTCAGGACTCAGGGGGCTGATTGACAGGTGACTGCCTTTCAGTGAGGAGTCAGAGAAGCAGGGATTGTCCCTCACTTGTCAGCCAGGCAAATCTGAACCCATTTTTCCTAGTTTCTCTGTGCCAGGGTTTCTTAACCTTGACACTATTGACAATTTGGGCTGAATAATTCCTTGTTGAGGGGCACTCCTAGCCTCTGTCTTCTAGATGCCAATAGCATCCTCCTCCACAATTATGACAATGAAAATTGCCTCCAGAGATCGTCAAATGCCTCTGGGGGTGGGGGACCCAGGCTCTCCCTGTACTGTGAGGCTCAGAAGATCCTTAAGGACCTTCTCAGCACCCGTATCCTGTCATGTGGTGCACACACCACCCCATGGCATTTAGGCAGCAGAATTATGGCAGAGCCTGACTCCAAGGGTTGGAGTACGTGACTGCCTCGTCACATTCACGGTGGGCCGCTGCAAGACCAGCCTGGTCAAAATTGGCTCTCTTTAAAATGCTTGTCTTCCAGACCAGCTGGCAGGGGCTTCATTAGCCGCCTTGTATGGGGAGTTTAAATTCTAATTGGGCTGGTGGGGGAAGGGGCCCTGATGTCACACACTGGAATCCCTCACCCCCATTTGAAAACCAGTACCCCAGGCCACACCTCAGGAAAACAAGAGGCCAGTGTCATAGCCAACAGATGGAAATGTTACTACCCGATTCCCAGTTTGCTACTTCTGAGGCATTGTCTCCCGAAAGACTCTTGAGGTGGAGGTGAACGAGGCAGGGTTTTGCAAGTGTAGGGTTGGATCTTGCCTTTCTTTAAAATACTGATGATTTGTTCATCACGGATACTTTTTGCATCCATTTAAATTTTTTGAAATATTGTATTAAAATACTATTTGGTTATTTTTTTGGTGTCCCTCTAAAATTTTGCAGCCTAGCAAGTATCTTGCTCACTGATCCTGGCCCAGAGCACCAAAGTTTGATGATGCATAATAGTGGGCCTGGGGCTGAGGAGCCTGGCAAAGGGAGCAACCAAGGCTTAACCTGAAGGCCCAGAACACCACGTGTTGTTGCAGAATCCCCTGGCAGGGACAGCCCCGCTGGAACATACTGAAGACAAACCAGACAGAGCCTCCCAGTCCTCATCCTTAGTGAATTAATGGTTCTAGGCCCTTACACATAATTCGTTTCTTTATTCACAGTCATTCGCCAAGAGCCTGCTCTGGGCAGACATTGGAGGGACCAGTAGCATGCCGCTCCCTTCTGGCTGAGGAGACAGGCTCGTAAACAAAGAAGCCTGATGCTGGCGATAAGGGCTGAACAAACCATACCAGGTGATGGTCCAGCAGTGATTCATGGAATCTGTTCTGTGGCAACAGAAACCCAAATGTAAGATTTATTCCTAACCCATCAGAGATCTTGTCAACCACCGGTCATTTTCCAAGTCCTCTAACAAGCCTGCCAGAATCACAGTGCTGAGATATGAGCTGGGGGGTTACTTGGCTTCATTTCTTTGAGTCACTTAGGAAGAAGGGACTCTCTCTGCCCCCATTCACAGAGCTGAGGCTCCTTCGGATGGAAACAATGAAATGATTCCCACATGATTAGAGGGCTTAATTAATGAAAAACCAGGATTTTTTTTTTTATTGCCCACTCTTTTTTTTTTTTTTTGAGATTCAGATGATGGAGTTGGTGGGGGAATAGTGTACAGACAAGAAACAGAAAAGAATATGCTTCTGAACAATGTTCTAACTCTCCATTGTACAGATGAACAAACTGAGGCCCAGAGAGGATAATTGACTTGTTTATGGTGTAGCCTTAAAAGAGAGCTTATAATACCAGTGCAGACCCGCGGGAGTGGGCAGGAAGGGCAGTGTCTACCTCTGTGTGTCTGCCTGTGCAGGGACCCACACTGCTTTCTTCATTAAGGAATTAATTAAGCAGCAGCTACAAGGGTGGTAAAGAGAGCTAATATCCAAGCATTTAGCTTGTGGCAGGAGATGGGGTCCCTTGTGGGTAGTGCCAGGTGTCCCACACTCTGGAGGGGAGAAGGTGGGTAGCACTTGGAAGAGATGGGGCTCTGGTCTCATCCCAAGCAGCTCTGCCACCCCGCCACGTCGCTGCTCTCTGGCTCCTGGAAAGAGGGAGGGCCAGAAGCACCAGTGGTTCCATTTTATGGTTGAGGAAGCTGGCATCCAGAAAGGGTTTGGCTGTTTGCCCCAGGGCAATTTTTTAAGTGAACTGCTGGCAGAGCCTGGCCTGCAGTCCAGACCGCTGTGTTTTCAGGCCTCCTTGGGTTCTCTCCCCAGCCTCACAGAGGCTCTGCTCCTGGAATACACAGGTCAGGATGCCATCTGCCCACAGAGGGCTATATCCAGTCCTCTCTGCCGTGAGCTACCCGTCCCTAGGGAGCTCCATCAGCGCAGAGAAACCCAGATCAGTCTGTCTCAGAACCCCTGCCAGGAAGTTCTTTCTTGGCTTGTTTGTTTTCATACAGACACAGCCCATCTTCCCTTCAAGACTCCCCACACTAAGAGCCGCCTCTCTCATCTCTGTTAACCGGGCCCAGCACCTGGTTGAGTAGGTGTTCTAGAAACATCAGTTCCCTGCTCCTGCCCTTATATGGCTGACCCGGATGGAGAAGGTCTGGAATTCTTTTTTTTTTTTTGTGGTAGAGATTTTTTATTTTTATTTTTATTTTTTTTTTTTTATTGTTTTTGCCATACATTGTCATGATATCACCATGGGTTTACATATGCTTCCCCTCCGGGTCCCCCCTCCCTCCTCCCTCCCCCCCGGGAAATCTCGCTGCACCAGCCCCCAGCATCAATCCTGGGCTGGCGATTGATTAGACACATGACAATTAACATGCTTCAATGCCCTTCTCCCATATCATCCCACCCTTACCCTCATCCACAAAGTCCACAAGTCTATTCTATACATCTGCGTTCCTTTTGTTGTCTCCCATGTTGGGTTCTCATTACTGTCTTTCTAAATTCCATATATATGTGTTAATATACTGTATTGTTGTTTTTGCTTCTGGCTTACTTCACTCTGGATAATGGGCTCCAGTTTCGTCCATCTGCATTGCGGCAGATGCATTTCCTGAGAGCCGCAAGGGAAGAGCCTTATGCCCTGAAGCAGGAGACTGCAAACGCAGACGCCTGGGGTGGGGTGGGGGCATTGAGGCAGGTGACGAAAGAAGCCCTGCTGATGGTTCTCTAGGGACCCCCAGACTCCACCTATGCCAGTGGGCATCTGTACTCAGCTTCAGCCCACACTGTTTTCAAGAAACGACCCACGTTTGCATTGGCAAGGGAGGCAGAGACTTTAATTTTGTGTGAAATTTCCTGATTTGACAGTGTTGGCATTAAACCCATCCTCTAAAAAAAGGCACTGTGCCATCAGATCAAACAAAACAAGTCTGAGCTGCCCCTTTGCAGACTCACTTTACCACTTTCTTAGGCATAAGGCTACACAGAGTACAGAAGGAGCAAGGTGGGTAAGGGTCTGCAGGAGAGGGGTTCATAGCATCCCCCTTCTTCCCCTTTCCTGGAAACTTTTGGGGGAGCAGAGACGCCCCTGCACTGTACCTAAAACTGAGTCCCTGGCCCCATTGGCACTGGGCCCTATGCCCTCAAACTCCATCCATCTACCCTGGTGTTCTTGGAGTCTCTCTCTGCCTCACCCCACCATCTTCCTTCCTTCCCTGTGGGTAAACGAGAGGGAAAACCATCAAGTCCCATGTGTTCCACAGCGTGGCTTGGCAGCGTTCATCTCAAATGTCTTCTCAGCAAATCTCCGTGTTTTCAATTACCTCCTAACTCACCTCCGGGGAGCCCAGCCAAGCGAGAGGATTAGTAGAATAATGAGTTTAAATTATTTGGGTTTTTTTTTTCCCTCCCATCTTTATTCTGTGGCAATATTGAATCTAATCCAGGTCCAGATGCATTGGATGATACAAGACAGGTTATGGCTAATAACTGATCTCATTTTCAAATTAATATGCAAATTCCCCCTTATAGCTGAGGAATGAAAGAGGCTAGTTGGGACTAGCAGGGAAGACAAAGAAAGGAGGAGAAGGCTGAAGTGTCCCTCTCCCTGCACCCCAGTCTAATCAGAATCTTTGCTCCAGAGGCAAGGAAGAAGAAATTGACGAGTCCCCAGGCACACTCAGGTCTCCCTCTGCAGGAAGGCTCTGGGATCTTTGAGCTGCGGAGCTGGAGGGGAATTCGCCCCATTTTACAGATGAAGGAACTGAGGCCCAAAGATTCCATGTGTGTTGGGAGCTGGGTGGTGCCTATAAACTAGAGTATTTGAGGGCTCCTGTGCCAGTAGGAAGGCACAAGAGATCAGTCTTCCCTGCAGTGAGTAGCAAGAGAAATGAGATTCTTTCCACTCCTAAGTGAAAATTCATCCCAGAAGCAGGTCCTCTATTGCATGATGTTCTCCATAGGGCCATACACAGGGTCTGGTCGGAGTGCTGACCACTTCTGATAATTACCAGTTGTACAGCTGAATTAATCAATGAAGCCATGATTCAGCACATGTCTTGGTATGTGCCAGTCATTGCCCAGAGCACTAGGCATAGACTTCTGTCCTGTGTTAATGTAACCATCAATTCCACATAACAAACTGGAAAGCTGAGTCCTAGTGAGTGAACTCCCTGGGGGAGAGATTTCTCAGTAGAGGTGGGTCTGACTTCCATGGCTCCTAGGTTTGTCCTGGTCTCATCCTGTCTCCTGGATCGGCCCTTTGATTCATGCTGGGTGCCCCTGATCGTGGTTGTATGCAGCCTGGCTTTGCTCTGTTTATTTTGAAAAGGCTTATGGAAAAATGTGTTGGCACCTACCCAGCTCACCTTGGAAGATGGTTTATTGGGAGGGAAGGGGTCACTGGCTGCAGGTGACCCACAGCTAGCGAAGAAGAAGTGGCGGCTCCTTGGCCATGAGGGATCTGGGCCTGGCATAGGGTGTCACAGTCCAAAGATTGACGTCTGTGATGCTTCATTAGGCAAGGTTGTCTCAGCAGGAGCCCTGTCCCCTTAATCACTTAATCTTCATGTTGGTTTCCTTAATGTGTATTTACCCTCCTGTCTTTCCCCTTCTCCCGGCTGCTGTCTGTGCTGTCATTACAGCTGCGTCTCGGATTCAGAGGCTGTTGGATGCTGGAAGGTAGGAGGCCATGGGGCTGTAGGAGGTGGACCCAGGGGATCAAGGAGACCTTCCTGCGCACTTTTTTCAGACTCCGTGTCCAGTGTGGAAACAGTGACTCAGGCCAGATGCCCAGGGGAAATCAAGGAGGAGGAACTAGAAGGAGATATCAGGTGATGCTGTCCAGTATGATAGCCGCTAGCCACCCATGGCTGTTTTGACTTACACGGACATTAAAATGTAGCAGAATTAAAGATTCAGCTCTTTGGTCATGCCAGCACTCTCCCGTGTGTTCAGTGGCCACGCCTGGCGAGTGGCTGTTATCTTACCATCTTATTAGCATCAGTAGAGCATGTCCATCATCACAGGACATTCGGTTGGACAGTCAATCTAAGTGACTGACACAGTGCTTCCCGTGTCTTAAGCATTTGATTCCTGGTTTGAGTCCCAGGAGATTCCTTCCCTCGATCTCCAGGCCCACCATACATCTGCAACACCCAGTTCAGAGCCTTGTCTGGGGTGGGGGGCCTTGGTGTGAGGCACCGTGTTGTTCAAAACCAGATGAGAGAGTGCAGTGATCCTGTTTATCCATCTGAGAGTCAAACTGATTACATTCCTTTACGGGATAGGGCTTCCCTGGTGGCTCAACTGGTAAAGAATCGCCTGCAATGTTGGAGACCTGGGTTTGATCCCTGGGTTAGGAAGATCCCCTGGAGGAGGGAACGGCTGTCCACTCCAGTATTCTAGCCTGGAGAATTCCATGGACTGTATACTCCATGGGGTTGCAAAGAGTCAGACACGACTGGGCAACTTTCATTTTGACTTTTCATGGATACCATTATAGGTTTAAAGCGCTTCCATTTGTCTTGCAATCAACCAGTTAGAAGCAGGAGTGGAGGGTCCCTTCAACTCAGGGTGGGGTAGGGAGTGTTCGGAGTAAAGAAACCAGAGAGTATCAGAGCTGAGGTAGTACTGAGTGTCCAGGAGGTGAGAGTTGTTTCCCATTGGCCCTTTCCTTCCAAAACAAAAGTTTCCTAAAGTGCAGGGCATGTAGTAGGAATCCAGTGTTTCGATGGGCTGCTCCGAGGGGAGGAAGGGGAAAGACAGTGAGGGTCGTGAAGAGCACCAAACCCCTTCAGCCTGCGCAGCTCCTGGGAAGGACCTCATGGGTTTTGACAATCGCTCTATCGTCTTGTGTGGCTCTTCCATTGTGTTAATGAGCAGCCTGGGCATGTGTGATCATCACGCCATTGTGCAGATGGGGAAACGGAAGCTCAGAAAAGTCAAGGGGCCTGGTGCCTCCTGTGTCCCATCAGTGGGGCCAGGGGCAAGCCTGAGATGGATGGCCCAGCCCTGGCGGCGTCAGTGGCGACCGTGTGCAGACTGTGAAGTGACGGGAATTATCTGCTGGCTGAGAGCAGAAAGCCATTTAGCCATGGAAGCAGCAGATGAGACAGCAGGAGAGGAGCAGTGCAAGGAAGCAGGCAGGAGGGGAGCAGGGTTAGGGGAAAGAGCACATGGGAAGGGAGGGTGTGTGGCTACCACACGGCTCTAAAGGGGACAGGCCTGTGGCCTGACACTGGGTCACCTGTGGCCACCAGAAGTGACCACAGGACCTGGGGCACGAGCAGCCCAGGTGTTAGAGACTTTTGGTACACATTTATCTCTGGGGCAGTGAAGTTATTCTCCATCAAACCCCTTTTCATGACAAGCTGTATAGCAGGTTGGTCATCAGCATTGTCCCCATTGAAAAGTAAGGGGCTAGCTCTCTTGGTTACTAGTTCACAACCATTGTTAGCCATTATCCACATCCAAATAATGTATATTGCATGTTGTGACTAGTACAGACACACACACACACACACAATCTGTGAATTGAAACAACAGTTTCTCAAAACAGCACTCTTGTTAAGATGCAGGCCCAGTCTCTTTTCATATCCCCTGCCTCATCTCTTTTGATTTTTATTTCCATCCTCTTCCACTTGGACAAATACTAGCCACAACCCTCTAAACTGATTTTGCTCCGCACTTGTGGGAGGCAAGAATTCTACCACCGAAGTGCCAAGGCTCCTCACAGATGGGTCTTGACCTACCGTGTAGAAACACCTGCTCCTGATGACTGTCTGAGAACCTCTCACTGCCTTCCTCATCACCGCGCTGCCCTCATGACCCTTGCTGTTTGGAAGAGATCACCTCTGGAAAGGTGTGCCACCCAGAGCACCAGGTGATGAGGGTCTGTGGAGGGCTCCCTGAAGCACAAGGGAAAAACTGTCATCGCATCTGCTTCTCGAACACAGTGAAGCAGTTAATATTTATTGGAGGGACAATTTCCTGCCACGGGCATTGGCTATTCCTGCAAAATGTACTGACCAGGACAACGGAATAGACGTTGGACCCCTGTGTGCGTGTGCCAGGCACTGAACTGAGAACTTTCTAGGTTTATCTCTTTATTCCTCGCTATAACCCTGTGAGGTCAATATCAGTAGTTCCACTTTACAGATGAAAAGGCTGAGCTCAGAACAGGCAAGGAACTAGTCTAGGGTCACAGAGTGGCAGACCTGGGATTTAAACCCAAGTCTCAGTATGTCCAAAACCTCTGTTATCTTGGGAACATGAAATTATTTGAACAGTTGACTATCAACATTACTCCAGAGAACAAAAACACCAGTGTCTGTATCTCTTCTTTCCCTCTCTCTCTTGCTCTCTTTCACACACGCACACACACACCCACTCACACTCTTCACACCACATATAATTACTAGATCAAATCTGTATACAACTTATTGCCCCATTTGTTTTGACATGGGTACAACATAAGATCCAGCCATACGGGGTCTCCATAACCCTTTCTAAGAGGAAAATGGGGAAGGTACAAGAGAACCGGACAGGGAGGCATGGCGTGCAGCAGTCCATGGGGCTGCAAAGAGTTGGACGTGACTAAGCAACTGGACTGAACTCATAAGAGGACGGACAGCCCCCAGGGGAGTTTTACTCAGGCCCACAGCCCCCTCCTATAGCAGGAAGCTGTCTGGGGTGGGGGCGCTATGGAGCAGCTTGCTCACCCTCCATTCCACCCTACTTCTAGGGTGTCTCCCTGCCCTGCCAAGCCTGGGAAGCTAAAAGTGACACTCCTTAGACTTCTTTGTAGCTATCATTCTGTGTGTGAATTAAATTCTCTTAATTTCAATGTCCTTGTGCAAGACCTGGGGGACAAAGGTGACTTGGAGGCCACCTTGCTATTGCTTTTGACTATTTCCCTGGTGGAAAATGAGGTTGTCGAGATGTGGCTTTCCTCCCCGTGGCAGTATTCAGATGCCCGTTCTTTTTGTTCTTGGGTTGAGACGCAATGGCGGTGGACACAGCGGCTGAAAATCACATTGCAGCTGATCACCAGCATTGAGAATGGTTCAAGACAAGCGGGCATGGGGACACAGCTGCGCGGCTGGCTTCCTGAGTCTGGATCCCTGGAGCCTGCATCACGTGGGCCTTGAACTCAGCAGCGACCAATAGTGGCGGCCTCTGGGGACACCTTCATTGATAGGTCAGCTCCAGGGTCCTGGACCCAGACTGAAGCCCACATGGTTCCAGATCTTCTTGGAGATGTTCAGGCACTTAATCCCATGTCTTCAATCCCTTTTCTTGCACACAGAACCTGGATGATACATGTTCCTTCACCACCCCTGCCTTCCCTTGAGCAACCAACCCCGTTCTCCACATAGCCAGTAAGGACTGTCCCTTGCCAGCAAGAATGCTCACTCCTCCATTGATGCCAAGTCTTAATACAGAACCCTGCTCAATTTATCACTTCATTTCAGTGACTTCTATGAATTTATCTGTACCTGTTCACACATAAGAACGTTCAGTCTCGCGGACCGTATTTAGATGGTTTCATCAGAAACATATTCAGTCTCGAGGAAGCCTCAGATACTTAATTGGGTAACTCTTCTCCTTCTGGGTCTTCTAAGATCCTGAAGGCTTTCTGCAGAGGCAGGAAGTTCCCAGGAGAAGTCCCACACCCTGCTTTCTAACTCGGAGGTCGGCAGGTTGCCAGCTTTCCCATCCGAGCCCTCAGAAGCCATAGATCCTGTCTTCTACTCCCTGGTGTCCTAGGAGTGAGGGGAAAGGGTGCTTTGTGTGTCTCCTGAGGAAGATCTTGCTTGTCCCCAAGAGGAGGATGTGGAGTGCCGAAGGTCTGAGTCATTGGACCCCCTGCCCCAGTGCAGGAGTGGTCCTCACCGCTGTGACAGGCTGGCCCAAGGAGGGAGCACCTCCCACAGGAAACCTGGGCTTCGGTCATGAGCAGAGCCACCAGGCATGACCATCAGCGCCATTACAGGTGAGCTGACTGGAGCCTAAGAGAGGGACTGATTCAGGTCACACCCGAGTCAGCAGGAAGACAAGGACAAGCAGCCTGGAATGCCTGACCCCAGCTTGTCAACTGCCCTTTCCTCCACACAGCTCTGGAGAAAAGCATCTCTTCTGGAGAACAGGGCTGGGACACAGCCATCACCAGGCAAGCTGGAGTGTGAGTGAGCTGGCAAATGGTCCCTGCTCCTCTTCAGGGAGGTCAGGTGCACCCATCAGGGTCCTGATGGTAACCAGATGGCATCTCAAATTAGGTCATTTAAGGAGACTGAAATAAAGGGAAACTTACAAAGCTGCCGGCAGGGAAAGGGAGATGATAAAGGATGGTACTGTAGTGGGAGAGAGGATTCTATTCCCCTCCAGATCAGGAAGGCCAAGGGGAGGGAACCTCGAGGGAAGGGGAACTGTGACCTTCGGGTAAGGGATGTGGCTGGCTCACAGCAACACCACCAAGAGAGGGCCAGGAGACTAGGACACTGACTCCTCTTTCCCCCTGCTCCCCGACTCCCTGCCAGTGCCTCCTGTTGGCCGAACCCAACCACGGCTCGAGGGAAAGGGGACCCAGTGATGCTGTACACAGGAGGGAGCCTCCTGGGCACACGTAGGGGCAAAGATCTGGAGGGAAATTTTTTATCTAGCCTGTGGGAGCCCTTGAGGGCAGAGAGAACCAGTCCTCTAGATAATCTGGGTGTCTGCCCACCGGGAGCATGGGCAGTGGATTCAGAGAGCCTGCCCTCCCCACCTGGTTAGGAGCCTGGTCTCCTGCAGAGACATCTTTCCAGGGATGCTCAGCCTAGCATGACCCTCAGAAAGGTTGGAAGGAATGGCTTCAAGGGCAGCTGAAGAGCTTCCTTCCACCAGTGCTGTGTTTCTTAGAGAATCTAAAGAATACTTTTGCATGGAGGGTGATCTCCTGCCAACCTAAAGAAAGGCACACAGAGACAGAGCTGATCTAAAATGCTTCAGGGAGGGGGTGGGAGGTAGTCTGAGGCATTCCTGAATCATCCCTCAGGCAGTGGATGGTGTTTGAAGGCGTCCCTTAGGCCAGGCCCCCGGCATCTCTGCTCTCTGTAAATGCCGGGGGCCACCACCTGAAGAAATGGAAAGATGGACAGCAGTGCTGTCTGCCACTGGAGTGTGCTCGCTATTTTTAATACTATGCGGGTGACTTCAGGGTATCAACCATGCAAAATAGAGATAAGGAATGTGAAGCACTCACCCAAATGACTGCACCAATTCAGGCATTCAGTGGGCTTGTGTCAGTGATGCTGTTTCCAGGGTCCTCCCAGGCGCTGGCTCTTCATCTGCCTCTGTCCTTGGGACTGTCTCCCCACTGCCCTCTCTTGCTGGGTCACCCCCTCCTGTTCCAGACCAGCAGAGTCTCCTTGCTCCCCAAGGTGCCTGATGAAGCTAGACCCTTTCTGCCTGCACACCGGGTCCACCTTCTAACCTTAGGTCAAAATGGACATGTCACAGACAATGTATAGTTCAAGTCCTTAAAAAAGAAGGTGCTAGGATGGAATTAAATGTGCAAGGATTTTAGTAGGGGAGCTGCTAAAGGAGAAAAAGAGGAGGGAGCCAGTAAAGGCTAGGAGAGTCCTCAGACTGCAACGTGAAACTGGTGATGAATGAAGGAAAAAGAGAAAGGGGTTGGCTAGATCACCCTAGGGCTCTACACCTGCTAAATGGGGTTTGGCAAGGTGATTGTTCTCAGGCCAGAATCCCGTGTCAGAGGTGTCTGGGTCTCTCGGGTGTTATGCCCAAACTCCAGGTCCCAAGCCCCTGAAGAGACCAAGTCCACACAGCAATGCAAAAGCATAAAGGGGTTTATTGCTAGCTCGAGCTAGGGCTCAAGTTTCATCCAACGCAGTGGAGTCTGACAAGAGCCCCGCGCCCCAGATCACAGTTGCTTTTATACTGGCAGTTCTTTGTTACAGCATTGGTATAGCTGGCAGTCAATGATTGGTCAGTTTAAACTTCGCGTCTGCCCCGAATAGGTCTATCTCTTGGCACGCATGGGACTTTCCTTGGTGCACGCGGGCTTTCCTGGCTCGTTCTGATTGGTTGGTGGTGACGGGATGAGGTATGAGGTGAGGGTGGGGGAGGTCGCCGGAACTAGCTGTAGCTCCACATCGGGGACTTGCTCACCTGAGTATCCCGCTGCACTCAGTCATGGGGCGGGAGCAGCCCACTGAAACATGGACCCTTGCCCTGGTGCAAGCATGATACTGGATTTCAGAGCACAGCAGCGGGGCCCTTAGACAGCTAAGCTCCCTGCAGTTGGAAGTCTGCAGGGCATATTCTCGGGGCTGCCACAACCCCATACCATGCCCACCAGCTCATCCTGGTCTCTGTCCATAGAAATTCCTCAGTTAGCCTTTACTCCTTGCCTTGTTCAGTGACTGGGTACTGAGTCTTCCACCTTGACTAGTATGTTCTTCATTTCTCCCACTTTCTTCCTCTTATATGGTCTATTTTTTTTTCTTTTTAATGGGCTCTGACCCCTTTTCTAGCTCTTTCACTCTTAAGTAACTCATCCAGCTATTTCTTATCTTGTTGGATCCAGTTTTCCTGAACATCTCAGCATCCTCTCTTGAATCTCCCATCCATTATACTAATACCTATTTCACCAGTATTGGATAGAAAACCCCTTTCCCCTTCTCTCCAACCCTGGATTGTCCAATGAGTCAGTATTCTTTCAAACAACATTTCCATTTTCATATAAAACCTCTGAATTTCATTATATCTTGTTTTAGCTTGGATTCCCCTGAAAGCAGAGGCTGAAGGAAGCTTTGGGTGCAGTAAGTTTGTTTGGGAGATGAACCCAGGCTGCCGAAGTGAGGGAAAAGAGAGAGAAAGACTGGAATAAGGGAAAACTAATAAATAGGACATTATGAGTCTAGGATCTGATGGCTTCAGTGGTGAGTTCTACCAAACATTTAGAGAAGAATGAATAACAATCCTTCTCAAAATATCCCAAAATATATAAAAAAGAGGAAACATTTCCTAATTCATTTTTGAGGTTAGCATAAAGATCCATCACACAGAAAATTAGAGACCAATATCTCCTATGCCTATAGATGCAGGAATACTCAAGAGAATATTAGCAATCCAAATCCAACAGAATATTTAAAAGGTGATACACTATGAACAAATATGACTTATCCCAGGAATGCAAAGGTAGTTTAGCACAAGATAATCAATCAATGTAATAAACCATGTTAATAGAATGAAGGGAAAAGCCCAGATGATCATCTAATTGATGCAGAAAATATTTTTGACAAAATCCAATATCCTTTCATGATAAAAGCTCAGAAAACTGGAAATGAAAGGAGCTTCCTCAATGTGAGAACAAGCATTTATGAAAAATTCACAGCTAACATCCTACTCAATGGTAAAAGACTGAACATTTTCTAAGATCAGGAAAAAGAAAAAATGCCTGTTTTCACCATTGCTGTTCAACCCTGTACTAGAAGTTCTAGCTAGAGCAATTAAACAAGAGAAAGAAATATAAAGCATCAAAATTAGTAAGGAAGATTCCTATTCACAGATGACATATACTATATATAGAAAATCCCAAATAAACAATAAGAAAGCTATTAGAAGCAATAAACAAATTCAGTAGATTTGTAGGAAATAAAATCAATGCAACAAAAATCAGTTGTGTTTCTCTATTCCAGTGATGAACAATCTGAAAAGAAAGCAACTTCATTTACAATAGTATCTAAAAGAGTAAAATACTGAGGAATAATTTAACCAAGGAGGTGTAAGTCTTATACACTGAAAACTATAAAAAGTTGCTGAAAAACATTAAAGAAGACCTAAATAAATGGAAAGACATCCTTTGTGCATGACTTGGAGATTTAGTATTGTTAAAATGGCAGTACTACCCAGCACAATCCTTATCAAAATTTCAAATCTTTTTTGGCAGAAATGGAAAAGCTGATCCTCAAATTTATATAGAACTACAAAGGGCCTTGAATAGCCCCCCTGAAAAAAATTTTTTTTAAAAGAATAAGGTTGGAAGACACATTATCCAATTTCAAAATATACTAAAAAGCTACAGTGAATAAAACAGATTGAGATTGTTTTAAGAATAGATGGAATAGAACTGAGAGTCCAGAAATAAGCCCATTTATCTATAGTCAGTTGATTTGCAACAAGAGTACCAAATTCATTCAAGGGGAAAGAATAGTCAGTTTGACAAATGGTGGTAGGAAAACTGGATTTCCAAATGGCAACAAATGAAGTTTGACTCCTACCTCATACTATATAAAAATTAACTTAAAGTGGCTCACCAACCTAATGTAATAATTAAAATCATAAAACACTTAGAGAAAAAGAAAGGAGTGAATCTTCATAGCTTTGGATTTGGCAATGGGTTCTCAGACATTATACCTAAAGCATGAGCAATAAAGGAGAAGAGTGTATAAATCGGGCTTCATCAAAACTAAAAGCTTTCATGCAAAGGACATTATCAAAGTAAAAAGACAGCTTATAGAATGAGAAAAAAGATTTGCAAACCATATATTGCCTAAGTGTTTAATTACTAAATATATAAATAACTTCTAAACACACAAAAAAGAAAACCTAATTAAAAATAGGTTTTGGGCTCCAAAATCACTGCAGATGGTGATTGCAGCCATGAAATTAAAAGACACTTACTCTTTGGAAGGAAAGTTATGGCCAACCTGATAGTATATTGAAAAGCAGAGACATTACTTTCCCAACAAAGGTCCGTCTAGTCAAGGCTATGGTTTTTCCAGTAGCCATGTATGGATGTGAGAGCTAGACAGTGAAAAAGGCTGAGCGCCGAAGAATTGATGCTTTTGAACTGTGGTGTTGGCGAAGACTCTTGAGAGTCCCTTGGACTGCAAGGAGATCCAACAAGTCCATCCTAAAGGAGATCAGTCCTGGGTGTTCATTGGAAGGACTGATGTTGAAGCTGAAACTCCAGTACTTTGGCCACCTCATGTGAAGAGTTGACTCATTGGAAAAGACCGTGATGCTTGGAAGGATTGGGGGCAGGAGGAGAAGAGGACGACAGAGGATGAGATGGCTGGATGGGATCACCGACTCAATGGACATGGGTTTGGGTAGACCTCAGGAGTTGGTGATGGGCAGGGAGGCCTGGTGTGCTACGATTCATGGGGTTGCAAAGAGTCGGACACGACTGAGCGACTGAACTGAATTAAAAATGACTTAGACATTTTTCTAAAGATGATAAACAATTGGCCAATAAGCATACAAGAAAATGCTGATAATTAGTTATTAGGGAAATGCAAATAAAACCTCAGTGATATACCACTTCTCACCTACCATGATGACAATAATAATCAGAAGAATGTGGAAAATTAGAACTCTTAAACATTGTTGGTGAAAATACAAAATGGTTCAGTTGCTATGGAAAACAGTTTGGAAGTTCCTCAAAAAGTTAAATATAGAGTCACCATATGACTCAGGAATTTCACTCCTGGATATGTACCTAAAAGATGGAAACAACCTGTGTCCATCAGCAAATGAATGGATAAACAAAATGTGGTCTTTACATGCAAGTAGAATATTATTCAGCTATAAAAAGAATGAAGTTCTGATTCATGCTATTGATACAACATGGATGAATCTTATGCTAAGTGAAATAAGCCAAACACAAAAGGACAAACATGATTCAACTTATACAAAATATCTTAGATAAGTTCCTAGTGACAGAAAGGAGATTAGAGGTTATCAGGGTCTGGGGGTAGAAGGGGTTGAGGGATTTCTGGCTTATGCACAGAACTATTACAAAAACGGCTTGGAAATCGATAGTGGTGATGATGGCAGGACATTGTGAATGTAATTAGCACCACTGAATTGTACATTTAAAATGGTTAAAATGTTAATGTGGTGTATTACATTGATTGATTTACGAATATTGAAGAAACCCTCTTACACTGTTGGTGGGAATGCAAACTAGTACAACCACTATGGAAAACAGTGTGGAGGTTCCTTAAAAAGCTGCAAATAGACCTGCCATATGACCCAGCAATCCCACTGCTGGGCATATACACCGAGGAAACCAGAATTGAAAGAGCCACGTGTACCCCAATGTTCATCGCTGCATTGTTTACAATAGCCAGGACATGGAAGCAACCTAGATGCCCATCAACTGACGAATGGATAAGAAAGCTGTGGTACATATACACAATGGAATATTACTCAGCATTAAAAAAAAAATTCATTTGAAGCAATTCTACTCAGATGGACGAAACTGGAGCCCATTATCCAGAGTGAAGTAAGCCAGAAGCAAAAATAACAATATAGTATATTAACGCATATATATGGAATTTAGAAAGACGGTAACGAGAACCCAACATACGAGACAGCAAAAGGAACGCAGATGTATAGAATAGACTCGTGGACTTTGTGGATGAGTGTAAGGGTGGGATGATATGGGAGAAGGGCATTGAAGCATGTTAATTTTCATATGTCTAGTCAATCGCCAGCCCAGGACTGATGCTCAGGGCTGGTGCAGCGAGATTTCCCGGGGGGGGAGGGAAGAGGGAGGGGGGTTCCGGAGGGGAAGCATATGTAAACCCATGGTGATATCATGACAATGTATGGCAAAAACAATTAAAAAAAATAATAAATAAAAAAATTTAACAAAAAATGGTTAAAATGGCATACTTTATCATCTATTGAAATATATAAATTTATTAATAATAGTTATTGTCGTGCTTTTCTCCAGGGGATCTTCCCAACTTGAACACACATCTCTTAAGTCTCCTGCATTGGCAGGCAGGTTCTATACCACTACCACCACCTGGGAAGCCCAAAATATAATATAAATATATATAAACAAAGTATACCATTTTAATCATCATTTTACGTCCATATATATGTGTATGTTTGTGTGAGTGCTCACTCAGTCATGTCTGACTCTTTGGAACCCCATGGACTGTATGTAGCCTGCCTGGCTCCTCTGTCTAAGGAATTTTTCAGGCAAGAATAGTGGGGCAAATTGCCATTTCTTTCTGCAGGGGATCTTCTCAATCCAGGGATTGAACCAGCATCTCCAGCATTGGCAGGCATCCTTTACCATTGTGCAGCCTGGGGAGCCCATACGTGTGTGTGTGTGTGTGTGTGTGTGTAATTTGCTACAATTTTTTTTTGAAATACTATTACTGAGCAAGCTGGGGACCACTGTGGAAAACTGGGGTTCAGTCCTGCTAGGGCCAGCCTAGGGAACCATGTAGAATGTACCTCAGAATAGTCCCTTTGAAAGATCAATAGCTGGGTTATCTGTTCACTAGCTTCTGTCCTCTAGTAGTTGAGTTGCCCTTTGGATTATTAACTCTCCAGCACTTCCAGGCTGTGCTGAGGTGTAGGCTAAGTCCTGCAGCCCTGAAGAAAGCCTGGAGGCAGAAAGCAGAGGCTTCCTTGGTACCCTGAGGCAGGATCTGTCTGCCACAGACATGCTGAAATCAGTGATGTGAGGCACGACGAACTGCCTCATGTCCCATGCTCCTTCTTCCACGTCTGGGAATCCCCTCCGATCAGCAGGGCCCCTTTGAAGGAAGCAGTGGATGGTTTCACCAGGGAGAAGTTTGTACATTCTTGGGTCTCAGGACAACAACAGGGGGCTTCCACGACTGCCAGCATCTGAGGCAGACAGACTGATGGGCAGGATTCCCTGAGCAGCATTGCCAGCTTGTAATCATCAGAGGAACGTCACCTGTGACACAGAGGGTGTCCACTTGAAATCCAGCCCTTTCTGGGATTCTTGTCTCTCAGATGCCACTACATCAGTTTTCTCTCACTTCTGAACACCTGTGTTTCAGAAATCTAATAATGAGCATCCCCAGAGAGAAAGTAAAGGATGATCACAGGGTCTCCACATGGGAGAATGCAGGCTTCCTTCCAGAGCCTGTGTGTCTTGAGGACAAAACCTGGTACAAGTATACACACTCAGATTGTAGGGGACAAAGACAGACCAGTTTCTAAATCTGACCCCCTTTCAAAAGCAGCATTGCTATCACAAATAGGGATACTAAGGTGACAGATGACGGGATAAACCAGTGGGAAAAAAACATAGACGAAGAGGTCAGACTGCCTCAGCCACCACGTTGGTAAACAACCTTTCCTTCTCAGTCCTCGCCTCCCTGGACCCTGGTTCTCCCAAATAAAAAAAAATAAAGAAGTTAAAAGGAAATGATTCTTACTGTCCTTTCTAGCCACATTCTTCATCATTCATAAGACCCTCCTCCACATCTATCCTAGAAGTCCATCTAATGTGCAGGGTCTCCTGAGGCTGAATCTTCATTTGCTAAAGTTCAGGGGCAGGAATTTTTGTTCCTATTATCTCCATGTTTAGTTTTGACTGAGCGTCCTGAAGTCCTTGGTGCCGAGAGCCTGGTTCTGACACCAACAAGCTCCTGTCATCGATAAAAATCACAGATGCTTGTGGACCACAGATTAATCTCCCATGCCCTTCCCCATCCTCTTTGTGAGATGTACTCAGTGACTAGTATGAGTGAGTTTGGATATGGGTAGAAGTTGGTAGCAGAAAGGACCAGTTATTAGATAGTAAAAAAAAAAAAAAAAATTAGCATGGAATAGCAGAAAAATAGCATTTTCAAAAGTCAGAAGTAAGTTCAAATCCTGGTTATGCTGACTGCTAGCTGTATGTTTTTGAGCAAATTACTCAAAACTCAATTTTCTATTTGGGCAACTCTGGCACAGGGTTGTTTTTAGAATTAGTAATAATATAGTTAAGTACCTGATGAATATCAGATATTCAATAAGTGGAAGTTATTATTATTTAAAGGCTTCCCTGGCTGCTCAGATGGTACAGAATCTGCCTGCAATGCAGGACCCAGATTCGATCCTTGGGTTGGAAAATTTAAGGATAGGGGCTACAATAGTTAAGATCTTTTAACTGCAAGAAATAGAAATTTTTAAATCAAAAAGAAACTTTGTGTGGGACAGTTCACAAAAAAATCAAAAGAACAGCCAAACAACCTGGAGGCAAGATGGGCTGATAACAGAAACACCTCAAGGATATCATCAGCGGGAAGCATGGAATTTCTCCCAAGAAACCTCTTTTGGAGTAAAAGATTCCTGGGGGCAAAATCACAGAGTTCAGACATGGCCCTTGAAGGTCTGCCCATTTCTGGCATCAGAGCCACACACTGGGGAGCCCTGTTAATTGGTGTCAACTACAAGTGACTAAACTGAACTGAATAAGGATGATGTCTTTAATGATATCTGGGCTCCAACTTTGCTTCAGAAGGGACCCTGAACCCTGAAGATGTGGTCACAATGTCTTTCAGCTGCTTAGACTGAGGTTCTTACAAGCTGGAGCTGCCCACATCTCCCAACACATACAGCCTCTGTAAGCTAGAGGGTGATTAATGGATGTTACCCACCATGTTTATGACTTACAACTACAGTCGCCAGTTGCCGGCATGGTTGAGAAAAGATTGCAATCTGCACTTTCTGTTCATTGATTTCTACTAGCTTCCATTATGCATACTGCTCATAGATATCTGTCATATAGACAAATTGCATCATAGATGTTCTCATGTTGTGCCTTTTACTTGCTTCTTGTTCTCTTAGAAACCCAACAAACAGAGTCCTACTGACATAATTTCCAACTTATTCAGTGATGTATCACAGTACTTCCTAGAGGCCAAATGTGAGCACTGAACGGTCCCTCAAAGGTCAGCTGGTACAAGATCTCAATCCTGGATGTATGTTAGACTCACATGGGAGAATTAAGTACTGAAGCTCAGACTTTTCCCTCAGAGATTTGGTTTAATTGCTTAGGGTAAAGTTCAAAAGTCAGTATTTTAAAATAACTGCCTGGTGATTTTCATGTGCAGCCAAGGTGGGGAGCTATTGATTTCGTCCAAGCTTTATTTCACAGACAGGAAAACAGAAGCACAGTGAGGAAGATGAGGGCAGGTACTTAATGTCACTTCGCTGATCCCTTGTTGAACTAGGACTTGAACCCAAGGGTCCTGATAACCCATTCAGGACTCTCTTTGGATGACTGATTGCTCTTGCCCCATGGAGAGTTGAAAGGTTTCCAGAAGGTGCTAATAGCTTTGGCATGGAGTTGGGAGGGAAGTTTTAAGCTAAGGAGAACCAAGACTGGGGCCAGCAACCCAGGGATTTTGGAAGGGTAGAACCTCAAATGGGACCAACAGAAATTGTAAGCAATCACACATCATACAGGCATCTATTTCTGATGTGAGAGTGATCATAAGTGTCAGTGAGCACTGGGTCATTGTTTTTCAATCCCATAGTTATGTGAAAGAAAAAGGCTGCCCCTTAACATTTGTGACAAAAAGCTATGGCCAAGAGACTCCACCCAGCTCAGCTTCTCCTGGAAGCCTTCATGTAACAGAGGCCATGTTACTCTCTTCCTTATGTAGCTAGGTTGGTGCCAGATACTTAGTTTAGGTTACATGCATAAGTGGTAAAAAGTTTTAAAAAAGATTAAATCAAAAAGTAATAGTGACATCTAGGGGTTATACACAGGGGCTTGCTTCATTATTAGCTTAAGTAACGAAAAGTTACGCTAGTTAGGAACACTTTATCTGAGCAAAGATGGCTAGACTTATGTAAGGTTTCAGAGTCAGGGATAATGTGGGGATTGTAATGGTTTTAGAGAAGGGAGTAAGCTGTGTTAGGCTTGGCAAGAATTAACTTAGGCAAGACTTCACTGCAGTAAGTTGGCCACTGACGGACTTTCAGGGGCTATCCTTGATTGGTTGGTCTGTACAACTGTGCTCAATGAAGCGTGTTATCACTGATATAAGACTGAGGCAAGTTGTCACGGATTAATCAAACTCTACTTGCAGCCAAACTTATCATCCAAGAGTGAAGGCAGAGGAGGTATTTCCAGATATTCAGAGTATCAAAAAATGAACTTCCTCTGCATCCTTTCTCCACAATGAGCTGTGTGTTGTGCTTCACTAAAAATCAGAGACTAGATTAAGAAAGAAGAAAATGAAATATAAGAGGAGACCTGTCACAGAGGCAAATATAATAAATGGAGATCCTGCGATGCCAGCTGCACTGCAGGCATAGACAGCATTTGTCCAGATACAGGCAGCTCATGTGTAAGGATCCCAGCTGCTTACCTTATTCTTTCGAATCTACAGATGAAAATTTCTGCTGAGTCTGTCCCAGCTTTTCTCCTTCTCTGGCTCGCGTTACTGTGTGCCCAATTAACTGCTCCCAAACGCTGACCAAAAGACTCAGTTCAGCTTGGTTTTTCTTAGGAGCTTTCATCTAACAGGAGCCACATTATCCTGTCCTTGTAGCAGCTAGATTTGTGCCTGACTCTTTATAGTTTGGAGAGTAGATACATGAGTGGTGAAAAGCAGAAACAAAGAATGATTAGAACAGAACAGTATAATGGTTACCTCTGTGGGTGAGGGACTATGCAGTTGGGGAGTAACTCACAGGGGCTTCTAAGGCAGGGGTCCCTAACCCTGGGCCATGGACTGTCTGTGGCCTGTTAGGACCTTGGCTTCACAGCAGGAGGTGAGTGGTGGGTGAAACAGAAACACTCCCCCACACCAGGTCCGTGGAAAAATTGTCTTCCACAAAACTGATCCCTGATGCCAAAAAAGTTGGGACCATTGTTCTAAGGTGTTGGCCTTTCTTAACATTAAATAACCTCATCGTGACTTTTTAAACTATACCTTAGACATTTTATTTTTTATTGAACTATATTTGGTTTACCATATTATAGTAACTATGATTTTGTGCTTTCCTGTATGTATGATCTATTTCACAATTTAAAAATCTCTATCACTTGATATAAACCAGCAGTCATGCTTCCTAAGCTTCCTTCTGAAGGTGCATTATTTTCAATACTAAAAAAAGCTCAGTGAAAGTTCCAAAAGGTTATGATGAACAGCACACTGCTCTCCTCCTGCTGCAGCAGAAGAGATTTTTTTTTAAAGAAATAAATAAGCTGATGTCTGCTGTTTTGAAACCTAGAGACAATAGAACACGTTTTAATTTTGTTGATTACCTTTTATGTTCATTAGCTGCTAAACAAATGTTCACTCACACAAACACTTGCTCACACGCTCCCTCCCTCCCTCCTCTCTGTCTACAGTAACTGTTATATAGGACAAGGTGACAGAATCCTCCATCCTTCATCGTGAAATTATGCAAGGAGCTTCTCTTTTCTTAGCTGAAGCCAGATGGGAACAGGAAGAGTAGGAGAAGGGTATGTTTAGTCGAAGTGTGTTTGTCTGAGAGGGTAAGAGGATGTGCCCCAGGTGAGCAGTGGACTTTTGACACTGAACTTACCCAGCCATGGACTGTGGTCAAAGGAGGTCCCCTTTGATTGGCTGCTCCTCTCTGTGGGGACGGAGTCTAAACAAGATGAAGGTGAAAGGTTGTTGCTGAACCACGAAAGAGTCCGGAATGCTTGGCCTCCAGAGGAGAAGAATTCAAGCCGGGGCCAGAGAAGAGGCTTGATCACCCAGAGTTTTTGTGTAATAAAGTTTTATTAAAGTATAAAAGAGAGAAAGCTTCTGACATGGACATCAGAAGGGGCAGAAAGAGTGCCCCCCTGCTAGTCTTTAGCTGGATGTTATATAGCTACTAGCAGTCTGCAAATCAAAGAAAGGAAATGCCTCAAAACTCAGAGAATGGCAGCAGGCCCCTCACCCACAAGATGCATTTTGAGATAATCTTGGCACCATGTGAGTCATCCCAGGCCATAAGGTTAACCTGAATCTTGAAGAAAGGCAGATTTCCATGCAAATGTATAGTTTCATTAACATAGATTAGGAGAACAGTGTATGAGTATAACATACTGGTTTGTCAAGTCATTTCTGAGCCTTTAGGTGGAACCTACTTGAAGACAGTCTGGGGTAAATACATAGCACATTAACATAGCTTAAGAAAAACATTTCCTTAAGAAAAATGCATTGGTTAGCTCAAGATTTGAGAAAAGTAAAGTTCAGGTGGAACCAGGTATCATTATGGCAACACACAATTTTAAGAGAAACCTCTTTTTAAATTTGTATAGAGAAGGAGGGAAAAAATGTAACGCTAGTTTGTTTTCTCCTGTCGCTTAAGAGAGAGATAAAAAAATATCTGACACTTGCAGCCTATTTCCTCCATTTGGAGACCCCAGGCCTTCTTGCCTGTTACCCTCTCATAGGGAAGAAAGGCCAGTTGTAATCATTCCAACACTCAGTCTTCATAGAGAATGAAGTGAGAGTCATCTTTATGGAAACAGGGGGAAGAATCAGTCCCTGGCCCTGTTGACAGAGAACAATATGCTAGATGCCACAAGGAAGGGACTCTTACCAGTCAGGATTCAATCAAAGAAACAGACCCACCCACACTGACCTTCAGAGAGGAAGCAGGACTACTTGCCTTGCAAGTTCAGTTAAGTCCAGTTGCTCAACTGAACTTTGTGACCCCATGGACTGCAGCACGCCAGGCTTCCCTGTCCATAACCAACTCCTGGACCTTGCTCAAACCCATGTCCATTGAGTCAGTGATGTCATCCAACCATCTCATCCTCTGTCGTCCCCTTCAACCTTTCCCAGCATCTGGGTCTTTTCAAATGAGTCAGTTCTTTGCATTAAGTGGCCAAAGTGTTGGGGTTTTGGCTTCAGCATCAGTCTTTCCAAAGAACACCCTGAACTGATCTCCTTTAGGATGGACTGGTTGGATCTCCTTGCAGTCCAAGGGACTCTCAAGAGTCTTCTCTAACACCACAGTTCAAAAGCATCAATTCTTTGGTGCTCATCTTTGTTTATAGTCCAGGTCTCACATCCATACATGACTACTGGAAAAACCATAGCTTTGACTAGATGGATTTTGTCAGCAAAGGAATGTTTCTGCTTTTTAATATGCCGTCTGGTTGGTCATATCTTTTCTTCCAAGGAGCGAATGCCTTTTAATTTCATGGCTGTTGTCGCCATCTGCATTGATTTTGAAGCCCAAGAAAATAGTCTGTCACTGTTTTCACTGTTTCCCCATCTATTTGCCATAAAGTGGTGGGACAAGATGCCATGATCTTAGTTTTCTGAATGTTGAGTTTTAAGCCAACTTTTTCACTCTCCTCTTTCACTTTCATCAAGAGGCTCTAATGGCATAAGGGTGGTGTCATCTGCATATCTGAGACTATTGATATTTCTCCCAACAATCTTGATTCCAGCTTGTGCTTCATCCAGCCTGGCTCTTTGCAAGACGTACTCTGCATATAAGTTAAATAAGCAAGGTGACAATATACAACCTTGACGTACTTCTTTCCTGATTTGTAACCAGTCATTTGTTCCATGTCCAATTCTAACTGTGCTTCTTGACCTGCAAACAGATTTCTCAGGAGGCGGGTAAGGTGGTCTGGTATTCCCATCTCTTGAAAATTTTTCCACAGTTTTTTGTGATTCACACAGTCAAAGGCTTTGGCATAGTCAATAAAGCAGAAATAGATTTTTTTTTTTTTCTGGAATTCTCTTGCTTTTGTGGTGATCCAATGGTTGTTGGCAATTTGATCTCTGGTTCCTCTGCCTTTTCTAAATCCACCTGGAACATCTGAAAGTTCACAGTTCATGCACTGTTGAAGCCTACCTTGGAGAATTTTGAGCATTACTGAACTGGCATGTGAGATGAATGCAGTTGTGTGGTAGTTTGAATTCTTTGGCATTTCCTTTCTTTGGGATTGGAATGAAAACTGCCCTTTTCCAGTCCTGTGGCCACTGCTGAGTTTTCCAAATTTGCTGGCATAGTGAGTGTAGCACTTTCACAGCATCATCTTTTAGGATTTGAAATAGTTCAACTGGAATTCCATCACCTCCACTAGCTTTGCTCATAGTGATGCTTCCTAAGGCCCACTTAATTTCTCATTCCAGGATGTCTGGCTTTAGGTAAATGATCACACTATCATGATTATCTGGGTCATGAAGATCTTTTTTGTGTAATTTTTCTGTGTATTGTTGCTACCTCTTCTTAGTATCTTCTGCTTCTGTTAGGTCCATACCATTTCTGTCCTTTATTGAACCCATCTTTGCATGAAATGTTTCCTTGGGATCTCTGATTTTCTTGAAGAGATCTCTAGTCTTTCTCATTCTATTGTCTTCCTCTATTTGCTTGCATTGATCACTGAGGAAGTCTTCCTTATCTCTCCTTGCTATTCTTTGGAACTCTGCATTTAAATTAGTATATCTTTCCTTTTCTCCTTTGCCTTTAGCTTCTTGTCTTTTCTCAGCTATTTTAAGGCCTCCTCAGACAACCATTTTGCATTGCTTTTTCTTGGGGATAGTCTTGATCCCTGCCTTCTGTACAATGTCATGAACTTCCATCCATGGTTCTTCAGGCACTCTGTCTATCAGATCTAATCCCTTGAATCTGTTTGTCACATCCACTGTATAATTGTAAGGGATTTGATTTAGGTCATACCTTCATGATCTAGTGGTTTTCCCTATTTTCTTCAATTTAAGTGTGAATTTGGCAATAAGGAGTTCATGATCTGAGCCACAGTCTGCTCCTGGTCTTGTTTTTGCTGACTGTATAGAGCTTCTCCATCTTTGGCTGCAAAAAATATAATCAATCTGATTTCAGTATTGACCATCAGTCTTCTCTTGCTTGTGTTGTTGGAAAAGGGTGTTTGCTATGACCAGTGTGTCTCTTGGAAAAACTCTGTCAGCCTTTGCCCTGCTTCATTCTGTACTCCAAGGCCAAATTTGCCTGTTACTGCAGGTATCTCTTGACTTCCTTCTTTTGCATTCCAGTCTCCTATAATGAAAAGGAAATCTTTTTTTGGATGTTAGTTCTAGAAGGTCTTGTAGGTCTATCATAGAACTGTTCAACTTTAGCTTCTTCAGCATTACTGGTCAGGGCATAGACTTGGATTACTGTGATATTGAATGGTTTGTCTTGGAAATGAACAGAGATCATTCCATCATTTCTGAGATTGCACCGAAGTACTCTTGGGACTCTTTTGTTGACTATGATAGCTACTCCATTACTCCTTAGAAGATAAAGGATTCTTGCCCAGAGTAGTAGATATAATGGTCATCTGAATTGAATTCACCCATTCCAGTCCATTTTAGTTCATTGATTCCTAAAATGTCGATGTTCACTCTTGCCATCTACTGTTTGACCACTTCCAATTTGCCTTGATTCATGGACCTAACATTCCAGGTTCCTTTGCAATATTTCTCTTGATAGCATTGAACTTTACTTCCATCATCAATCACATCCACAACTGGGTATTGTTTTTACTTTGGCTCTGTCTCTTCATTCTTTCTGGAGTTATTTCTCCACTGATCTCTAGTAGCATATTTGGTCCCTACTGACCTGGGGAGTTCATCTTTCAGTGTCCTGTCTTTTTGCCTTTTCACACTGTTCACAGGGTTCTCAAGGCAGGAATACTGAATTGGTTTGCCATTCCCTTCTCCCTGGGCCATGTTTTGTCAGAACTCTTTACCATGACCCATCCGTCTTGGGTGGCCCTACATGACATGGCTCATAGTTTCATTGAGTTAGATAAGCCTGTGGTCCATGTGATCAGATTGGTTAGTTTTCTGTGATTGTGGTTTTCAGTCTGTCTGCCCTCTGATGAAGAAGGATAAGAGGCTTATGGAAGCTTCCTAATGGGAGAGACTGAGGGGAAATGGTCTTGTTCTGATGGGTGGGACCATGCTCAGTAAATCTTTAATCCAATTTTCTGTTGATGGTGGGGCTGGGTTCCCTCCCTGTTGTTTGACCTGAGGTAAAACCATGGTGGAAATAATGAAGATAATGGCAACCTTCTTCAAAAGGTACTGCACCCAGTGCCCCAGACCGTGCAGCCGGCCACCACTGACCCACGACTCCACTGGAGACTCCTGGACACTCATGGGCAAGTCTGGGTTGGTCTCTTGTGGGGTCACTGCTTCTCTCTCCTGGGTCCTGGTGCACAAAAGGTTTTGTTTGTGCCCTCCGAGAGCCTGTTTCCCCAGTCCTGTGTAAGTTCTGGCAGCTGTATGATGGGATTAATGGCGACCTCCTCAAAGAGGGCTTATGCCATACCCAGGTCTGCTGCACCCAGAGCCCCTGTCCCTGTGGCAGGCCACTGCTGACCTGTACCTCTGCAGGAGACACTCAAACACTCAAAGGCAGGTCTGGGTCAGTCTCTGTGGGGTCTCATGGTGCGCACAAGGTTTTGTTTGAGCCCTCCGAGTGTCTCCCGCAGGTATGGGGTTAGATTCTTAACCATGATTTCACCCCTCCTACCATCTTGTTGGGGCTTCTCCTTTGTCCTTGGACGTGGGCTATCTGTTTTTGGTGGGATCCAACATTCTCCTGTCAACAATTGTTCATTAGTGTGTCGTAATTTTGAAGTTCTCTCACGGTAAGGTATGTATCTGTCCTTCTACCCCAGCATCTTGGATATCCTTGCCTTTGCCTTGCAAACTACTCAGTTTTTCTTATGACCAACTCGAGTCTCAAACCATGAATTCCAGGAAATGCACTTCTAATACAGCTAAGTTAACACAGGAGAAACCCACCACAGCCTACACTGTAAGGACTTAACATCCATACACATCTCTGTTCCCCTCTCCTTTTCTCTCTCACAGTCATAAACATGTTAGCATATTTTATGTATAATGTCTAATAGACTTTCATTTGAATCCAATATACTACTAATAAAAATAAAATACCATTAATTGAATGCCTGTGTATATCTTAAGCCACATCATTTTAACCTTTACAAATCAGGAATATATAAGGAAGTTAGGGCATGGGAATACACAGCTCTTTTAGCTCTACTGACTTTCCAAATATAGACAATAGCAGAGTCAAGCTTCTGCCTAACATGAGGCGACTCTGTCTTCTAGACAACCAGAAACACCGCACCCCATGTTTTATCTGTCTTTGCATTATGTGAACTCCCTTCAGTCCATGTCATATCTTCTCTTAATATTGTGAAACTCAGACCCTAATAGATAAAATTAACTACTATTAATACCTTTTTACTTAGATGATAGAATGGGAAGAGGGAAAATGGGTTAATAGACGCAAAATATATTCATACCAAAATGAGGAAAAGTACTCGTAATTCCTTGCCTCTTCTTTTCTGAATCTGGTTAAATGGTCATACCTGGTATTTATAACTTAACTTCTTCCATGATTCATTTTACATTCCCTTTGCTCCTTAGGAAGTGCCACAAATGGTCAGTGGTTATTTCCACAGCATCCCAGGCAGCCAGAAATACATGTGCAAATGGATAGATAGTAGAACAGTCTGGAGTTCAGGGCAGTCTTGGGTATTTATGTGTCTTGCAAATCCCCCCTTTAAATGAACTCAGACTGGGAATGTGAAGCTGCCATTGGGTAAGACATCCAAGCCATATCCTGGTCTTCCACATCCTGGATGTCTGGATCTTCACTCTGATGGTTTTCACGGCCCTAGGTCTTCTCACTATATTCTGGGTCAGGCCTTGGCCTATTAGATTGGTGACCTGCTCTTGGGCACCCCCTTCTTCCTCTGCCCTTGCTCTTCTTGTCCTGACCTCTGGGCTCTTTCCAGAAAAGTCTATTGTTCAATAACCCCAATAAAGAGGAGGATAACAGGAAGTAGGTAAATGAATCCTGTAAATAATAATGATGACAATGATGATGAGCATAAATGGTCTAGTATCTATGGCTCTTAAATTTATTTTCTGTGCTAAGTCTGGACCAGGTAGAACAAATCACTCCCCTCCCAAACTGCTTAGAAGGGCCAGTAACAGACCCCATGTGAGTCATAGTTAAGACAATCTTGTAGCTGTTGAAAACCTAATGTGAAAATAGCCCATTCCCACCTCCTTAAAAATAGTTTGCTTGGTTTTGCTCATCAAATGTATATAATTACATCTTAAAGTTGTTTTCATCAGCATATCTTTAATTGATAGTGTGGATACCTTTTTCCTGAGATGATTTACTGTGTAAGTTTGCTTGAGTTAGCATTTTCTTCTTATCTCTTATTTTGTAGAATCTGGGTATCTACCTTCTATAGTTTATCAAGTCTTCATACATTTTGAACAATACATTTTTCTGATTACATTCAAATATATTTCCCTTTTCTGTTGCATTTCTTCTGATATTTATTTTATTGCTTTTTGTTGTACAGAAGTCCTTGGTTTTATGGATTGCCAACAATTCATCTTGGTCCCATTGATAACCTCCATTTTTAATATTCATAAATTTATTTTCCACAGAACTGAGATAAATATTCTGTTATGTTTTCATCTATATTTTTTATGCATTGGATTTTTATATTTATCTCTGATCCCTGTGGAGTCTGTAGAGTAGCACCTAAGAGCCCAGACTTTGGTGTCAAAAGATACAAGTTCGAAACCTGTCTGTTCTCTACACCTCCCATGTGACCTTGGAAAAACACCATTTGTCTTCTCTGAAGCTATTGTCTCAGATTAGCTCACCATAATTACTTTTTCTTTCTCATATATATTTTGATAGTGAAATATAAAAGTTCATAAACATACATGCATATGTTATTACCTTTTAAAAATTTTTGCATTTAATTAGTTTTGGTTGCACTGGGTCTTCATTGCTACATCAGATGGGGGCTACTCTTTGTTGCAGTGCATGGGCTTCTCATTGCAGTGGCTTCTCTTACTGTGGAGCATGGGCTCTAGGCACATGGGCTTCAGTAGTTGCAGTAGTTGCAGGCTCTAGAGCTTGGGCTCAGTAGTTGTAGTGCACAGGTTTTAGTTGCTCCAAGGCTTGTGGAATCTTTCGGGACCAGGGATTGAACCTGTGTCCCCTGCATTGGCAGGCTCATTCTTATACACTGTACCACTAGGAAAGTCCCTATCACCTTTTCTAAATTATTTCTTCACCACTTTTTGTCCCAGTTGGATTCCACTCTATATTATCCCACAGAAGTTTGAATTTGAATTGCATTAAATCTCATATTTATATTGTCCAAATGCACTGGGGGCACTGCTGGCTAAAGTAATACCCGAAGAAGGGTGTCTGGAGGCTGGCCAGTTAAGACAACCACCATTTGGTTGATAGATGGCTCACCAAGAAGGGATGCTTCAAAATGAATGAGCCAGAAATTGAGACCTGGAATTCAATGAGTGGGAATCAGAATTGGGAAAGTCAGACAGAGGCAGTGATGAAATGGATGAAGCAGAGAGCAATATTGGTGATTGTGTTCGCCCTACTGTGTTCTCCCTTTACGGTGATGTTAGCACACCTGGGTAGACAGAAAGGGAGCACCTCTAAGCAGCATCTCAGGATAACACAGGTGCACTGCTACTTCACTGCCTTGGGTGTTTCTAGGCACGATGTAGTTCCTACTCTAGGTATTAATGTCTTCTTTTTGCCATTAAATATTTGTAACATTATTTGAATAAATCTCTCACAGTGTGGGTTGATATTCCAATTTTTTATTGCTATAAATGAGCTCTTTGTTCTCATTTTATTTTCAGTGTGCTACTAGGTCTATGACAACCCAATTGATTCTTGAGGCTGCATGTTATATCCCATAGCTGTACAAAATTCATTTTTTACTTCTAATAATATTTTGGTTGATTTCTTTTGATGCTCTAGGTCACCAGCAAAAAGCAACACTTTTATTCCTTTATTATTTTTGTCTTTTATTGTCTTCCCGCTTGTCTTTCCTGCAAGTTATTGCAGGCTCTTCTGGCACAATTATTAAATAGATACAATGAAGAATGCATCTTTGTTTTGGTTCTGTTTTCTTTTTCTCTTTTTAAAGGTATAATTCTAACAGTTCTCCAACATGTATAATGTGCCTTGTATTTAACTAACACTCAAAATATGTAGGTTGAAATGAGATGAATAATCCATTTAAAATAAATAATTTAAAGAGAGAAACTACTCATTGGATCTTAGAATTGTATACAAAATGGAGCTTCCTTTTTCATTATGGTTTTTTGGATATTGAATATAGTTCCCTGTGCTACACAGTAGAACCTTATCTGTTTTATATATGGTGGTTTGTATTTGCTAATCCCAAACTCTTAATTTATTCCTCCCCCTTTCCCCTTTGGTAGCTGTAAGCTTGTTCTCTATATCTGTGAATCTGTTTCTGTTTGTAAGTAACTTCATTTGCATCACATTTTAGTTTCCACATTAAGTGATATCACATGGTATATGTCTTTTTTTTCTGGCTTACTTCACTTGGTGTGATAATCTCTAGTTCCATCCAGGTTGCTGCAAATGGCATTATTTCCTTCTTTTTAGGACTGAGTAGTATTCTATAGTGTACATACCCCACATCTTTTTTTTTATCCATTCACCTGTCAATGGGCATTTAGGTTATCTCCATGTCTTGGCTATTGTAAATTGTGCTACTATGAACACTTCAGGGCATGTATCTTTTCAAATTACAGTTTTGTCCAGATATATGTTGAGTAGGATTGCTGGATCATATGATAGGTCTATTTTAACAGATTTATTTTCAGTTCTTTGAAAGTGTGTGTAAGAGGCCATCTCTCCTGAGGCAGCTGAGCCACATGAATCACTTCCCCTTTTAAGGAAATACTAATATTCATTTTCCAGATGTAAAATGAATATCAAACTTATTTCTAAGAGTCCTTCTGTTGTTTAGTTGCTAAGTCAGGTCTGACTCTTTGCACCTCCATGGACTGTAGCCAGCCAGGCTCCTCTATCCATGGGATTTCCCAGGCAAGAATACTGGAGTGGGTTGCCATTTCCTTCTCCAGGTAGCTTTATTTTTTTTTAAATTGGAGGATAATTGCTTTACAGAATTTTGCTATTTTCTGTCAAACCTCAACATGAATTGGTATACATACGTCCCCTCCCTTTTGAAGCTCCCTCCCATCTCCCTCCCCATCCCACTCCTATAGGTTAAGTCAGCAAGAGAAAGACAAATACCATATTCTAACACATATATAATCTAGAAAAATGGTACTGAAGAATTTACTTACAGGGCAACAATGGAAAAACAGACATAGAGAATATACTTATAGACATGGGGAGAGGGGAGGAGAGGGTGAGATGTATGCAAAGAGTAACATGGAAACTTGCATTACCATATGTAAAATAGAGAGCCAAGGGGAATTTGCTGTATGGCTCAGGAAACTCAAATAGGTAGCTCTATCTTTAAAGGACCCTCTATACTGTTCTCCATAGTAGCTGTGCCACTTTATGTTCTCATTAGCAGTTTAGGAGGGTTCCCATTTTCTCCATACCCTCTCCAGCATTTGTTATTTGTAGATCTTTTAACGATGGCCATTCTGGCCAGTGTGAAGTGTTATGCATTATAGTTTTGATTTGCACAATATGGATTTTTAAACACGCCAAAGTTATTTCCAGAACATATAAGGTAATGTAACAACACTTGCTATTTTGGGTTTTATGCTAATATGATTAATTATATTGAGGCTTTTAATTTCTGTATAATGGTTTGAATTTCATGATTAAACCTGGCTTGGGTTTCATGAGTAATTTTCTTAAGGTGTTTTTATTTCCTAAGTTTTTAATTGGGATTTTTGTATCTGTTTTTCCAAAGCGAATTGTTCTAGTTTGCTTTTCTGATTGCTATTTGTCAGATATGAGAGTTAGCCTCTATTTGCCTGCAAAAATGTTAGCTGACATTTCATCTTTTTTTAAATTCTTAAAACTTCATAAAGCTCAAGTATCCTTGATTTTCTGAAAGTTAAGAAAAGCACCTAGGGAATCCATCTGGGGTAGTTTCCTTGTGCAGGATGAGTCTTTAATCACACTGCTTACTGTATCTCATTCTGTTATTCCTTGGTTTCATAGCAGTTCTTGGAATTTAAAAATATGTATGAGGAGTTATGTACCTGCAGTTAGACATCAACTTTACTACCATGGAACCAAGAATAATTAATTCTACTAAATTATAAGGAATACAAAAGAAAGATATATTTCCCTTCCTATCTAGCAACTTTACTCATAACCTCACTGGGCTTCAGACTCTGCCTTTTTCACCCATTTTCCCACAGAGCCAAGTGTCACCCACTGTTGGCATTAAGTAAATGTTCATGAGATAAGTGAAGTAAAGGGGGAGGCCCTTTTCTTCATGGGAGTTGAGTCTAGTTCTCAGAGTTGTCCCTCCTCTGTTTTATTTTTGAGTCATGCTTCTTTATATCTTGGGGGTCTGGACTACTTGATGAAATAATGTATTTTTAAATGGTGTATATCTTGCCTAGTCCAAAGAAGTGGACTGAAATATTTAAGGATATACAAATGTAAAGTTAAAGATAATAAAAAGATGAAGTGTAGGAAAACACATGTTAAACGCTGAGAAGGGTTACCTTGCCATGATATGGTAAAATTTAATCTTTACACCTTAAGGCCTCTCACAGTGTGTGTTTAACTTTCTGACAGTGTTGACTTAACATGATTAAGTGTGGATACTGTCAAAGTGGAGATCCACTTGCCTCTTCTAAACTCTCTACTTTCCCTCTTTGTCTGGTTAGTTCTGTGCTCTTGGCTTTTTCTGCTTCCTCTAATGAATGGTCTTCCCACCTGGAGATGTGGTCCTGACTGTGCCCGCCATGTGGGGGCTAAGAAGGCCAGTTATCTGTGCCCAGTACAGCTTCTTCCTGAGCATTTGTGTTCAGCAGGTCCTGAATCTTACACTTTTATCAGCACTTTCTTTTTGAGCTGGGACTAACTCTCTCCTGCTTTTCCTCTCTGTGGGTCAGGTTGCAGATTAGTGGGTCAGTTTGCAGGTTAGTGTCCCAGTAAACAAGCTCTCAAGGAAAGAACAGCCTGCAGGATTTCTTAAGGAGGCATCCCAGGGGGTCAGTGGCATTCCCAGGTGTCACAGCCTGCCAATGTACGAGACGCAGGAGACACAGGTTAAATCCCTGGGTTGGGAAGATCCCCTGGAGGAGGAGATGGCAACCTATTCCATTATTCTTGCTGGGGCAGATCCCGTGGACAGAGGAGCCTGGAGGGCTACAGTCTGTGGGGTCCTAAAGAGTCAGACACGAGTAAGGGACTGAGCACGCACGCACTGGGGATCAGCGCCTGGGCAGGGAAGGAGGCGCTGAGCTGGGATGCTGGCCGCAGACAGCCTGGACCACCCCTGCGAGCGCTGGTGCCTCAGAGTTGTTTCCTTGCCCCCACCCTCAGGCAGCAGGCACTGGGGAGGGGCTGCTCCGGTGGGGGGGGCATGACCTTGGGCAAGTGGCTCTGGGGAGCTGCAGGCATCCCCAGAGAAAGAGAAGGGCCTGCTAGCCAGCACTCCAGCATCTGGGGCAGCAGTGAAGGCAGACGGGCTTCCCAGAGCCCATCACAGGCAGGGTCCAGGGCCTGAAATCATCAGGTCAGAGAGCCTCTCCTTGCAAAGCCCTCAGACTTCTGGTCATTATTAATAATACAGTAATTATTGTAACTGAAGTGGGCTGAGAATGTCAGCATGGGCTTGTGTGTAATTGTGCATAAAGGATTATTTACAGCTGTATAGCTCTTAAATTGATTTTTAAGACAAAATGTTTTGAAATTAGCTAGCAGGTGGCTCAGTGGTAAAGAATCCACCTGCTAAGTAGGAAATGCCGTTACAATCCCTGGGTCGGGAAGATCCCCTGGAGAAGGAAATGGCAATCCACTCTAGTATTCTTGCCTGGAAAATCCCATGGACAGGAGTCTGGCGGGCTACAGTCCATGGGGTCTCAAAAGAGTCAGACACGACTGAGTGACTAACCACAACCACCACACTCAATTACAGTGCTTGCTTGTTGTTTTATTTACAAATCTAATAAATTTTAGCTAAAGTGAAATGATCACTTTTCATGAGACTTTTGAATAATGTCCCATCAATTCAAGTTGAACACGTTTCTCTCTGAAGAATCCAATTTATACACTTAGCTAGATTTGCTAAATATTTTTAACTCTATTCATATTGTTAATATATTTTTTTCTCTCTTTGAAATATATATTTTTTTCTCTTTAAGACCATCAAATGCCTCAGAGGGAAAACTTACGACAAACAACAAAAGGTTCCCAGGTGTTTAAATAACTGTAGTAAATTGATTACATTTAATTTATGAAAGCATAAATTATGAAAACGTCAGGCTAATAGTGACGTTTTCACCAAACTGACTCAAATAATTTTAAAACTTCAATGTTAAAAATCACAGGCCTAAAATCAGTTATTAGTTTTAAATTAGTTTCTTCAACAAATCAGTTGCAAGGAAATTTAAAAAAGAAAAATGAAGTGGTCAATTTAAAAAAATATAAGAAGGAACTCTGGTGGCTCAGATGGTAAAAGAATCTGCCTGCAATGCAGGAGACCTGGGTTCGATCCCTGGGTTGGGAAGATACCCTGAAGGAGGGCATGGCAACCTACTCCAGTATTCTTGCCTGGAGAATCCCCATGGACAGAGGAGCCTGGTAGGCTATAGTCCATGGGGTCACAAAGAGTTGGACATGACTGAGCGACTGCGCACAGCACAAGAATGAACCAATCTTTATGTGTGGAACTTATTTGCTTCTTGATTAAAAAATATACAGTTTATGGCATTCATAAGACAGAAATTCAAACACTGGACACTTGATATTACTAAGGCATCATTGTCACTTCATATATATATATATATATATTGCTATGATATGTGGGATTTGTTCCCAAGGGAGAAGTGGATGAAGAAGGGAAAATTTGTCCTGAGTTGGCAGTTGTTGAAACTGGGCTTGGGTTCATGGGGAAATCATAGGACTATACTATAAACATTTGTATTTGTTTGGAATTCTGCATAATAAACAATTTAAAAAATCAAATTGGAATTTTAATACCAATTTCTGAGGTTTCTTAAGTGATTATATTTTTTTTAAAAAATCCATCAAATAAACTCACACATTATCCTTGTTTGTAAAACATATTCCTTAACTAACCTGAAAACATGAATGCCATGGATTTGATTTGTTTCGCCATCTCTTCTAAAACTACTTAAAGCTGGCACTTCCCTGGTCGTCCAATGGCTAAGACTCTGAGCTCCCAATGCAGGGGGCTCAGGTTCAGTCCATGCTAGAAAACTAGACCCCCCACATGCCTCAACTAAGAGTTTGAATGCTACAGTGGAGATTCTGTGTGCCACAACTAAGACCCAGCACAGCCAAATAAGTAAATAATTTTTTTAAAAGCTATCAAAAAATAAAACTACTTAGGGTTAAAAAGACATCCCCTCGGCATTGGGGCTCAACCATGGGGATCAGCATCACTGATTCTAATATGCAGCCAAGGATGTGAATCTCCTGCAGGACTTGCTAGCCCCCAGCTTGCTGGGTCCTGACCCTAGAGGTTCTGAACTGTGGGTCTGGGGCAGGGCTGAGGCTCTCCATTTCTCACAAGTTTAGGCGATGCTGATGCTGCTGGCTCAGGGCTTGTGTTTGAGGATCACTGTTGCAGGCAAGCAGAGTTACTGCCTACAGAGAGTTGGAGTTACTAGGTCAATAACTCAGGTCTGTTACACTGAAACTATCTCGTGAACTGCAGTTGCTTCCTGCCCTGATTCCTGAGTGGACATGGAGATGGTGGCTGTACACGAGAGCATATGGATGTGTTTGGTCCTTGGATGACTTCTATGACAATGGGGGAGGTCCTCTTTCTCGTTTGGGCTTTTGCAGTCCTTGTTCCTGTGTTCAAATCACATCCAAAACTAACTATATCTTCTGAGAAGAGTCAAGGGAATGGATGCATACCTTCCTTTACCCACCCAGCTTCCTTCTCTCTCTCTTAAGACATCTTAGTGTCTTCTGCTCTAGCTTGGAAGACATTTGAATGCAAGTCTGTAGGGTCCTGAATTTCCTCACATTTTGTCTGATGTTGTAGCTGATGCTCTCACATTCTCTCAGTCATATAGCTGGAGCATTTCAGAGTCTGCCTGGGGAGTCAGGGAAGACTTCACAGAGGAGGTGGTTTTGAGTTGCACCTCGAAGGATGAATAGAAGTATGGCAGGTGGACAGGGAAGACTGTCTGGTGTTTTCTTTCTTTTTTTTTTTTTTAATTTTCTTTACTTTATTGTGTTGGTTTTGCCATACAATGACATGAAACGGCCATGGGTTTACATATGCTCCCCCTCCAGAACCCCCCTCCCTCCTCCCTCCCAATTCCCTCCCCCTGGGACATCTCGGTGCACCAGCCCCGAGCATCAGTCCTGGGCTGGCGATTGATTTCACATATGGTAATTAACATGTTTCAATGCCATTCTCCCTTATCATCCCACCCTTGCCCTCATCCACAGAGTCCACGTGTCTGATCTATACATCTGCATTCCTTTTGCTGTCTCGCATGCAGGGTTCTCGTTGCCATCTTTCTAAATCCCATATATATGTGTTAGTATACTGTATTGTTGTTTTTCCTTCTGGCTTACTTCACTCTGGATAATAGGCTCCAGTTCCGTCCACCTGAGTAGAACTGATTCAAATGAATTTTTTTTTAATGCTGAGTAATATTCCATTGTGTATATGTACCACAGCTTTCTTATCCATTCATCAGTTGATGGGCATCTAGGTTGCTTCCATGTCCTGGCTATTGTAAACAATGCGGTGATGAACATTGGGGTACACGTGGCTCTTTCAATTCTGGTTTCCTTGATGTGTATGCCCAGCAGTGGGATTGCTGGGTCATATGGCCGGTCTATTTTCAGTTTTTTAAGGAATCTCCACACTGTTCTCCATAGTGGCTGTACTAGTTTGCATTCCCACCAACAGTGTAAGAGGGTTCCCTTTTCTCCACATTCTCTCCAGCATTTATTGCTTGTAGATTTTTGGATTGCAGCCATTCTGACTGGTGTAAAGTGATACCTCATTGTGGTTTTGATTTGCATTTCTCTGATAATGAGTGATGTTGAACATCTTTTCATGTGTTTGTTAGCCATTTTTATGTCTTCTTTGGAGAAATGTCTGTTAAGTTCTTTGGCCCACTTTTTGATTGGGTCGTTTATTTTTCTCGAATGGAGCTGCAGGAGTTGCTTGTATATTTTTGAGATTGTTTGTCCGTTGCTTCATTGGCTATTATTTTCTCCCATTCTGAAGGCTGTCTTTTCACCTTGCTTATAGTTTCCTTTGTTGTGCAGAAGCTTTTAATTTTAATTAGGTCCCATTTGTTTATTCGTGCTTTTATTTCCAATATTCTGGGAGGTGGGTTATAGAGGATCCCGCTTTGGTTTATGTCGGAGAGTGTTTTGCCTATGTTATCCCCTAGGAGTTTTATAGTTTCTGGTCTTATGATTAGATCTTTGATCCATTTTGAGTTTATTTTTGTGTATGGTGTTAGAAAATGTTCTAGTTTCATTCTTTTACAAGTGGCTGTCCAGTTTTCCCAGCACCACTTGTTAAAGAGATTGTCTTTTCTCCATTGTATATTCTTGCCTCCTTTGTCAAAGATAAGGTGTCCATAGATGCGTGGATTTATCTCTGGGCTTTCTATTTTATTCCATTGATCTATATTTCTGCCTTTGTGCCAGTACCATACTGTCTTAATGACCGTGGATTTGTAGTATAGCCTAAAATTAGGCAGGTTGATTCCTCCAGTTCCATTCTTCTTTCTCAAGATTGCTTTGGCTATACGAGGTTTTTTGTATTTCCATACAAATTGTGAAATTATTTGTTCTAATTCTCTGAAAAAGACCTCTGGTAGCTTGATAGGAATTGCATTGAATCTATAGATTGCTCTGGGTAGTATACTCATTTTCACTATATTGATTCTTCCAATCCACGAACACGGTATATTTCTCCATCTATTTGTGTCCTCTTTGATTTCTTTCATCAGTATTTTATAGTTTTCTATATACAAGTCTTTTGTTTCCTTAGGTAGAAATACTCCTAAGTATGTTTTCTGGAATGTCAGTTGGGGTGTGTTGGGGGTTATGGAGAGGGGCAGTGGGGAAGGAAGAATGTGAAATGGAGGCTGAACAGACAGGCAGTCAGGGCCAGGTTTTTGGAGAGGGAAAGAGAGATTTATCTTGGAGATGTTGAGGGAACTACTAGAGAATTTTGAGCAGAAGAGCAACCCTAGGAACTTCGCATTTGTGAAAGGTTAACCTGGCAGCCACATGGAGGATGGACTTGGGGTCCGACCCGGAAATAGGCCGTTTGACCAGTAGGGAGAGTATTTGTGTAGCAACCACGCAGGAACACCAGTCCGGGGTGGTCTTGGGCTGGGAAGAGATGACATTATTGACAATAATAAGAGGCAGACCTGTTTGCATGCTGATGTGTGTGTCTCTTTGTGTTTGTAATCTGCCTTGTCTTGAAAAGGCAGCTGAGATAAATGCATAAACAATCAAATCAAATTACATGTAGAAGGAAGAGGACAAAAGGAAAAAAACAAAATAGGAAAGATAAAATGAGGTCATGAATGAAGTTCACATTGAGTCCTTACACTTGCCTAGGGTGAGCCATAAATTTGGCTGATTTTCTGAAAATCAGTGGAAAGGGAGGCCCCGTCCATTAGCTGATTCACAGAGCCCGTCACATAGAAACACTCTGGCTGCCTGGGAGAAACACAGGGAGCGCCGGTTCTGAAAACAGAGAAATGTCTCCCAAGGAGCCTCAGAAAGAGGGGAAGGGTTGATATGGCAATCAAAAACCTTAGCACGGCTGAGCAAGGGGATCTTGTTTTTCCAAGAGAGAGTTCCTCCGGGTGGAGATTCCAGAATTCAGACTGAAAGATGGGGTTGGTCACTGTCCTTTTCTTGGTGAGGGGCCTGGTGGGAAGCTGCCAGCTAGGCTATCTGATTGGCAAATACCTGTCTTGTCAAGGAAGAAGGGAATGCCTTCCTGGAGACAAAACAAAACAAACAGTGCTAAACAGCAGTGAAGTTCTGGAGGATGACAAGCCATACGCAAGCAGACGTGGAAGATGGTGGGCCTCCCCAGGGGTGTTCAAAAATAGAGTGGCTGGATGAAGGACTGTGCTTCATGATCTGAGGAAGTGAAGGATCCATTAGCAAGTTAGACCAATGGCTTGGATCAACTGGTTGGCTGGTTCTGCAAAAGGTGATGAAGCAAGAGAAGTAGCTGCTTTGGGAGTTGGCTGATGGGAAGGAAAATTGTGAGTTCCTTTGGTGTCATGTTAACTGTGATGTGCCTGGCAATATTCAGGTGGCCACACCTGAATAATTATTTTTCTGTGTGTGTGTGGTTTAGTTTTCGTTTTCATGTGCTGTTGGTGCTGCCAACCATATCCTCCTGTGCTATCCAGTGAATCACCTGTAACTCTTGCCCTGGCCACCCGTGCCTTCCTGTGTCTCTCTGTCTTAGAGTGTTTCCCTATTGCTGGAACAGCCACATTGGAAGTGTTCAGGCTGACTGTCCTAGGAGTGACCCTCAACCAAGAATGCACAGGAGTTGATGGATAAATATCAAACTTCTTGCCCCTCCAAGTGTACAAGTCTTAGGCGTACTCCTCACAGTGTCTCAAAGGGTCTCCAGCAGGACTGAGCACGAGGTACCCATGGGGGTGAGCCCCTCATCCATGAATGCCTTCCTGGCTTTCTCTCTTCCCTGCCTCACTGCCCCACTCATCATGGCTCTTCCTAGGACTGCTTTCCAGTGAGCCATGTGTGAGTCCTCAGTCACTAAGTTGTGTCCAACTCTTTGTGACCCCATGGAATGTAGCCCGCCAGGCTCCTCTGTCCATGGGATTTTCTAGGCAAGAATACTGGAGTGGGTTGCCATTTCCTCCTCAAGGATCTAACAGGTGTGGTATCCCTCTCACTCAGCATCCTGCCCTGCTTCAGGGAGCCCCAGTCTGAGAGGAGACACAGCCCTGCCCTCAGGGAGCCCCAGTCTGAGGGGAGACACAGTCCTGCCTCAGGGAGCCCCAGCCTGAGGGGAGACACAGCCCTGCCTCAGGGAGCCCCAGCCTGAGGGGAGACACAGCCCTGCCTCAGGGAGCCCCAGTCTGAGGGGAGACACAGCCCTG
>ML661332.1:10799585-10950505 GCA_007570785.1 Antilocapra americana
GACACAGCCCTGCCTCAGGGAACCCCAGTCTGAGGGGAGACACAGCCATGCCTCAGGGAGCCCCAGCCTTAGGGGAGACACAGCCCTGCCTCAGGGAGCCCCAGCCTGAGGGGAGACACAGCCCTGCCTCAGGGAACCCCAGTCTGAGGGGAGACACAGCCCTGCCTCAGGGAGCCCCAGTCTGAGGGGAGACACAGCCCTGCCTCAGGGAGCCCCAGTCTTAGGGGAGACACAGCCCTGCCTCAGGGAGCCCCAGTCTGAGGGGAGACACAGCCCTGTCCCCCGGGAGCCCAGTCTGAGGGGAGACATAGCCCTGTTCTCCGAGAACCCCAGTCTGTAAGGTGCTCCTGCCCCCTGGAGCACCCCATCTGATGAGGGAGATGGGATGTGCACCACCAGTTTCATAAAGGGAGCTGACCCTAGAGGTGAAGAGGAAAAGTGCTGAGAAGGGGGTTCACCAATGGCTCAGGTCTGTGACGTGTGCACTGCGGAGTCAAAGGCCAAGGGCAGCCACCTGGGGGGACAGATGGGTGGGTCCCTGCCCTCAGGGAGCCCTGCCAAGGCCTGGTGCCCGTTAGCCTGAGCCACCCACAGGTGTTCTGCTCACAGGCTGACACTGCACTGTCAGTTTGCTATATGGGCTTTGGGGATATTGCCGACTCTATCTAATGCTGATTGCCATGCTCAGTTATAAAACAACAAGCTGAGTGCTAAAGGTTGGGTGCTTGCTGCCCAGCTGGCCCTAGAGGGATGGGGGCAGTGGGAGAGGGACTGGCTCTTAATGTAATGGGAAAGAAGGAATTGGCATGGTGAGGGTACAGGTCATGGTGCCAGGAAGCAGGCAGTCCCAGGTCTGCAGGCAACTGGATGTGCCTAAGGGCTGGCGCTCTTTGGCAGCCATGTGAAAGCTGCCCTAGAGAAGGGCGTGGGGGAGGGCAGGGGAGATCTGCCGCCTGGCATTTGGAGTCTAATGACCACATAAGTCTGTACCCAGGGGTCCCCAACCTCCGGAATCTAATGCCTGATGGTCTGAGGTGGAGCTGATGTAATCATAATAGTAATAAAATACACAGTAAATGTAGTGTGTTTGAATCATCCCCAAACCAACTCCCCCTACTCCACGCTGATCCATGGAAAACTTTTCTTCTACAAAAATGGTCCCTGGTGCCAAAAAGGTTGGGGACCACTGTCCATACCTACATCCCCAGTCCCGGCTACAAGCATCCATGCATTTCACAGAGCAGCCTCCCGCTGGCACCCAGCACCTTCCTCTTGTCAACTAAGGCAAAGGTCATCACCAGGCTTGGGGCCAAGAGAAGGGCAGGGGTTCCGACACCCCCCTCCTGGTGTGTGACATGCCAAGCTGGTGGAAGGTGCTGGGAATGTGGGGAGAGCTCCGTGGGGGGAAGAGGTGAGGGGATGGGGTGACAGTTTCCTGAGCTCTCAGCTTGGGCCCAGGGGACAGTCTCTCCAGGAGTCACAGGGACCATGCCTCAATTCCTGCTGTGATGGCAGGATTGGTGGCAAGATCCTGGAAAGTGCGGAAGTTGTGGGTTCCATCACATTTCTCCCCCGAGTTTCCTAAGATCAAGGGGTCTTAGAACCTGTTGGCCGTTGAGATGGTCCAGTCCACACCATTCTCTGGTGCAGAGAGGGAAACTGAGGTCCAGACAGGCCCATTGGCTACTCCCCAACCGCACAGCGCCTTAGCGGCAAAACAGGGAACAGAGGCGAGGGTTCCCGTGACTCATCTGGTCCTTCTCCTGTCTCCTCAGGTGCCGCCTCCCTGGGACTTCTAGGCCTGGGGGGCAGGGGCTCCCCTGGAGCAGGCTCTGAGCTGGAGGTTAGCAGGCAGGAGCTTTGTTGGGGTTGCTGGGGAGGGAGAAGGGTGAAGCCGAAATGGGCAGAGGGAGAAGCTGGGCTATCATGCAGCCTTCATGGGAGCCTCAAGTCTCAGCCAATCCCATGGGGGTAAAGAAGGGGCTGGTCTGCCTTGGTCTGTCTCTGGTTGGGGGCTGCTCTGGGAGGGTGTGACCTTGGGTGAGGAGCTCTCTTTAGTCTTGGCAAACCCTCAAGAGACTGGGAGGTGGGAAAACAGAGGCTTCCTTCCTGAAGACGACCCCAGGGGCTTATCACCGAACCACCACATTGGTAAAGAGGGAAACTTACTACCTGCCTCCCGTAACCTCCGTAGGTGACATGCATTAAACCCAGCATCACCCAGAGAGGTGCTCTGAATAAAGAGCAGACGTGTGAGGAGGTCTGTAGCTGGACTGCTGTGGTTCAAGTGTTGACAAAGCAGGACCACGTGAGAAGAGCTACGTCTGCTTCTGTGCACATCTGTGGGGACCTGGGCAGGGAGGCACATGGCCTACAGTCCCCATGCTTCTCTGGGTGCCACTGTGTGCCCCCTGGCAGAACATCTCTGCCCTGGCATTTGAGTATCTAAGCCAACAGGGCCAAGCACCATGCGAAAGGAAGAAGGCATTTGGGTCTGGGGTCCCTGGGTCTGCTAACAAGGGCGCCTGCCCCCTCCTGCCCTTGGCTTCCCAGACCCATGTAGTCTGGCAGCAGGAGAAGCAGCACCATAGACTTCGGGGTGAGGGTCTACAAAATTTGCATAATAAACCTCCACCTCCATGATCAGTGAGTGGAGATGGAAACATAGCAAGCTTTGTACATGGCCTTGAATTGCTGCCAGCCCTGACCAGCTGTGTGGCCCTGGGCAACTTCAGTGTCCATGCAAGAGAAATGAGAATAATCACAGAGATGATGAAATGTCCTGACTTTAAAAAATGCATATTACACTGTGTTAGGCCTGTGGAACATTCTGGATCCCTTTCCTCATCTTTTCTCCCATCTCTTGGGGAGACTGCAGGGACAACTATGCAGGGGACAGGGCTAACTATGCAGGGGACAGGGCTGGGGGAGCCATCACTCCTTCAGCTAATGCTTTTTTTCTGAGGGGGTAGGACATGCAGTTTGTGGGACCTTAGTTCTCTGACCAGGGATCGAACCTGGATCCTCTGCACTGAGAGCTCAGAGTCCTAACCACTGGACTGCCAGGGAATTCCCTTCTAATGCTTCTTAAGGAGAGAGGAACCAGCTGCCCCAAACTTGGCACCCTCCTGTTGTGTCAGAGCCTTTGAAGACAAAACCTATGGCTTCAGCACTGTCTTCCTCCCAGAATCCCTAGCCCGTCATCACTAGGCACTTTAACAGTGGGGGAAAGCACACTCACAAGGGAGGAAAGGTCTGGGAGGTGTGGGGGTGCCTCAGGACTGCTGATGCCTTTGGTGGGGGCTCTCAGGTAGCAGCTGGTCTGTGTGAAATGAATGATTCACTCAAGAGGAAATATGATTTTTCTTTGGTCTGTGGAGCTCATCAGGTTAGGCCTGGCCGACTGAAATCTTGAGAGATTAAATAAATGGAGAGGCGCTTTGAGACTGAAACTGTGTCGCCTTGCCTCAAGAAACCCCGTGTCTTCCTAGAACTTCCGGTCCTTCCCTATGCCCAGCTTCTAGAATGTTCACCCTTTGGCCAAGGCTCTGCAATGGGGAGGGTCAGGACCCAGGTTCAGCAGAGCCAATTAAAGCAGGATGCTGTTTCTTTTGATAAGTTCCCAGACTGCCAGCAGCCTCTGAGACACAGGCTTTAAGCAAGACAGAACATGCAGAACTTATTAAGGACTGGCTCAGGGTGGCTCCCAGACAGACAGACAGGAAATTGGAACTGAACACTGATGGGGAAAACCTATTACTTTGTTGCTGGGGGGTGTGCCCTTTTCACACTACGTGGGGCAGAGGCAGGGAGAGGGTGTGCAGGAAGCTACTTGGGGTTTCCTTCTCAATGTAGGGATGGAGGCCTTGTCCCCACTGACTGATCACCCAGCCCGCACCTCCCCTCCGCCATGTCGTAAAGTCATGGAGGAGATGGCAGGTATGTATGTAGGTACAGAGAGAAGTGGCATGTCAGCTATGAAGGGGACCCTGGCGTAAGATGGCCATGGAGAGAATACTCATAACAACCTGATATTTTAAAAATAAAAAGTGAAACTAGACCAAGTTAAAAAAAAAATACACCAGCCCAGGAAAATGCATAATATTCCAATGTTAGGATCAAGAGTGTGGTGTCTGTACACAATGCGGGGAGGATGACTCTCTCATTTCTGGAGACAGAAAGTCTCACAGCAGTCTGAGTCCCACAGAATCTAAGCAGTATTTTAGCATCCATTCTATTGCACAGTATCTAAGCCATATTTAGTAAAGTCCTTCAAGATAACGGTTAAGTACCAGCTGGGATACTGCTTCCTTATCAGACCCTTACAGGGTCATCTTTTCCTACCTGGGTATTCTCTACCTCCTAGTTAAGCTCCCACAGCAGTTCGATTTGATGCTGTGCAAATTTCTTGTTTGCTGGATAATTGTTTTTTCCTGGTTCCCTCTGGAGACTGCAGGCTCCTGAGTTCAGGGATCAGCCCTTATCTAGTTCCTTCTCCTTATGGTGCTCACTGGCAGAGTTCATCAGAACAGTGACCACAGAAAATTAAAGCTACCAAGCTTGTAATACCATAGAAGGCGTGTAGAGGGTGATGCTGTTGTCCCTGTAGCTCCCAGAGGCCGCAGGTTTTTGTCAATTCAGGAGAATTGAAGTTGTCTCCTGAATAGAGAATTGGCTCCCCTCCAAGAGAATTGCCCAAGGCCAAAGGGAGCCTCCACTAGGAGGCTGATCTGGAGGATGACGAAGAGGAAGGGCCTTGGCCAGAGGAAGCTGTGGCCCACCCCCTCCCCACTCCTCAGCTGATGTCCAGCTGCACAGGGGACGCAAGACTGACCTCCTGGCCTCAAGGCAGGACCAGCCCTGTGGTGCAGTCTGTGTCCCTGAGTTCCCCTGGGACCACGTCCTTCCCTAGCTTGTGTGTGTGTGTGTGTGTGTGTGTGTGGTAAAAGTCATGGAATATAAAACATACCATTTTAACTGTGTTTAGCGGTACAGTTCAGTGACACTAAGTACATTCACACTGACGTACAGCTCTCACCATCTCCCAAACTTTTCACCTTCCCAAACTGAAACTCTGTCCTCATTAAACACTACCTCCCCATTCCCTTCCCCCCACCCCACCCGCCAGCTCCTGGCATCTACCACTGTACTTTCTGACTCTATGAATTTGACTGTTCTAGGTACCTCATATAAGTGGACTCACACAGTATTTGTCTGCACCTAATATATATTGGAATGCATTTTTAAGGTTAACTTAATATCTGTCCTACAGATTATTACCACCCCCATGCTCTACGGTGGGTTCTCATTGGTTACCTCTTTTATACATAGAAGTGTCCATATATCAATCTCAGTGCCCCAGTTTACCCCACCCCACCCATCCTCCCTCCCCTTGGTGTCCATACATTTGTTCTCTACGGCTGCGTCTCTCTTTCTGCTTGTGAGTCAGTTCCTGAGCAGTAGAGCCTGAGGTGGATATTCTTGTTTATGACTTACTAGGGAGGAGAAGCACTGCTTTCAGGAGGAAAGGAAAGGGGGAAGTTTGAAAGGGCAGGAGATAAATAGCTAACTGAACAAGACTCACAGGCTCTGCTGCTCAGGAACCAATTCACAAGTACAGGTACTATATAAAAAGCTGACCCAATGAGGCAGCCCTAGGATAAGGATTTGAGTGCAAGTGGCTTATCGAAAGGCTTCCCAAGTGGCTCAGTGGTAAGGAATCTGCCTGCCAATGCAGGAGACAGTGGCAACCCGGGTTTGATCCCTGGGTCCTCAGACCTGCCATCCTGGATGAAGCAGGCTCACTTCTGCCCATGCTCAGAAACATCCTTACAATGACCTCCCTCCCCTGGGTGTCATGGGCTCCAGGTCTTCGTGTTTTTAGTAGCCTTTGTTTCTAGATCAAATCACCTTTCATTGTTTCCTAGCCTCTCTGACAAATTTTGCAAAAGAGAAGGTCCCAGGATGTTAACAGACAGAGAAGTCAATGGAGAGATTAATGCAGGGTATACTCACAAAGTTCTGGGTTGGATGAAAAAAGTCAAAGTTGGTCACACAGTTGTGTCTGACCCTTTGAGATCCCATGGACTTCAGCCTGCCCAGCTTCTCTGTCCATGGGAGTCTCCAGGCAAGAATACTGGAGTGAGTTGCTATTTGGACGTGGTTTATCCTGGTGTGGTAACAGCAGGAGACCTCTGCCTCCCCTGGGCATGATGAGATGAAAGGACAGCATTATTTCCAGAATCACAGATGGTGGTTGTAGGAAAAGAGTGTCCAGGAGGAGCTATGGCCTTCAGTGGACTTCAACAGAGTGACCTGGCAAGAAGGCATTGTTGCCGTTTGTTGTTTAGTTGCTCAGTAATGCCCTTCTCTTTACAACCCCACGGACTGTAGCCCACCAGCCTCCTCTGTCCATGGGATTTTCCAGGCAAAAAATACTGGAATGTGGTTGCCATTTCCTTCTCCAGGAGATCTTCCTGACCCATGGATCTAACCCACACCTCCAGTGTCTCCTGAATCAGCAAACAGATTCTTTACCACTGCGGCACCTGGGAAGCCTGGCAAAGAGGGATCCCCGGTAATAAATACTTCATCTCACTTTCCGCCTTGTTTTCTGATCTCCTGCTGGTACTTTTCACCAACTGAACCCAATTAGGAGCCCAAAGGCAAGGCACCCATTCATGTAGTTTCTGTAGGTACAGCCTCTCCAGGGCCAGAGCTGGGTGCTGAGGGACGGAGAGTGGACCTTGACACACAAAAGGAGAGATCAGAGCTGTTTTATTTCTTTAGGCCTTTCCTAGTTTCCAGCCACGAGAATGCAGGGCACTCTCTGGCTGGTCCGTTAAATGCATCCTTTTTTGTATGCTGATGTAGCAGAAAAAGCCCCATCTGCCAAACCCTGTGCTAGACTGTGGTGCATAGAGATAAAGACATGAATTCTGCCCTCCTGGAGTTCAGAGTGATTTTCCTCCCATCAGACGGCTCTAGCAGCGGGATTAGCTAAATGAAGAGTAGAAAAGAAAATTAACTTATGGACTCAAACCTGCACATCATAACCATCAAACCAAGATCAGCTCTTTGCTGCCTGCTTTTCCATAGGTTATTTCACTTTTCCTGGCGAACTCATACACCTTTTCTGTTCTTGTGTGGATGCAGAGGATATAGCTCTAAGAGGTAATGAGATCAGCTCACGATGACACAGCTAATAAGCCAGAGAATACTCTCTCCTCTGCATCCCACCATCTGCCATTGCCTGAGCCTTCCTTGCTCTGTGCGTCTACATTAAACTACTGTGACTGGGGCTCACGGCCCTCCTCTCTGCCTGCAGGCAACTGGAGTGACTTGGTTTGTCTGCAACCCAGAATGTGAGCACAACCTGTCAGTAAAGAAGGTTTCAGCAACCAGGCCCCAAAGACATCTGAGCCCTTTGGAAGCAATTCAACCAGGGTTGAACTTGACCTGTTAAGTCAGAACTCTTGGGTTCTTATTGGCATCAAGACTTGGCAGTAAATATATATACAGGCTACTCTGAACTGAATGGGCAGACCCTAGGCTGGGGCTTCCCAGGTGCTCAGTGGTAAAGAATCTGCCTGCCAATGGAGGCGATGCAGGTTTGATCCCTGCGTGGGGAAGATCCCCTGGGGAAGGAAATGGCAACCCACTCCAGTATTCTTGCCTGGGAAATCCCATGGACAGAAAAAGCTGGTGGACTATAGTCCATGCAGTTGCAAAAGAGTCACCACGACTTATGCACTAAACAACCATAAAGTCTTGGTGGTTTACAAAGTCTTTAAAAAGCCCGGAGATCTTTACAGATAAGGAAAGGCAGTTCCGAGAGATAAAGTAAGTAGCTCGAGGCCTGGCCTCTAGCAAGTAGCAGACCCAGTACTTGAACCCCTGACAGGTGTGCCAGGCCTTGGCTCTTTCCCCCGCTATCAGGCTTCCCTCTGCTGGTAGCAGGACTCCCCCACTGAGATGAGAAAGTTTGCCAAGTGGTCCATCGTAACCCTCCTCTCTCCCACCACCCACTCACTCCACCTTTGCCCATCCCACCCTACCCTGTCATTCCCTCCCATCCTTCCCTGTTTCTTTCTGTCCGATTTTCTGGTATCTGGACTCACTCAAGATCTCACAGCCTGCTCCAGGGAGCAGACCCCGAGCTGCACACACAGCCGGCCCTTCAAAGGCAACCGTTGTTCTGTCCCCTTGTGGGCAGATAAAAACAAAATACTGCTGCTAAAAAAAAAAAAAAAACAGTCCATTTCACATTTCATTTTACTTGAGGAAATGGAAAATGCCAAGGCAACACATCAAGGTCAAGCCCCCCTGCATTCTGGCTCAGAGCCTCTGCTGCCTAAACCAGCCTCCTCCCTGTATCCCAGCTGATGACTCTGTGTTCACTCATTTCACTTCCCACACTGGCCCGGCCCGTGAACACACACCCATGCATTCTTCCCCACCCTCTCTCTCTCCCCACACACCAGTCACTGGAACATGATAGAGAGACAGAGGCCACTTGCTAAATCCTTGTATCTTAGCCCGGCCCCCAGACACTCATTTCTAATCACATCTTCAAGCCTTGAGCGAGGCAAAGCCATACAAGAAAAAGGGAAGCCATTCATTTATACTTTACAGAGTTTCAATTTTTCTGAGGTTTTCACACAATCATCTTTTATGAGCTATAGTAAAACCGCATGTTTATACAGTTTCTCTCCCGAAGTCCCAAACATTTTAGTAACATTATCTTATGTAACACCTGGGGTTTGCGAAACAGGGACTGAACAGCCTCGCATCACTTACGCAAACAGTTCTGAATTTTCCAGATGTATCCATTTCCCTTCAAGTTAGTAAAAAAGCTTATTTGGACCATTTCGCCTTGCCCCCCACCTCCACCCCTTTCCCACCACCCGAAATCCCTTCCCTTCCACCTGCAGGTAATATTTGCTTCTAAAAAGAATCTCTGCCTTGACAGTCACGTGGAAGCAATTTTTCTGATTTGTTTTGCAATTCCTGATGAATATCTTTATCTATATCTTTGTTACAGAGCGGCATAGCACTACCTAAAAATTAAATCATGAAGCCACTGCTTTTCTCCCTCCTACCCATGCTTATATCTGGGATCCACTTTTAACTCTCCCTTCCTCTGCATCTCCTTTTTTCATTTAGCTTTTACAAAGTGGCTTTTACGTTTCTTTTCATTTGCTGTTGCTGCCATCCTGCTCAGACTTTAATTCACAGCTGGGCTGTTTCCACTCAGCTCCCCATGAGTCCCCTGTTTCAATCTATCTGGCACATTCTAGCCTCATAAATCATCTTTGGATGCTCTCCTTTGTTGAAACACTGCATAGCTGCTCATTGTCTGTGACAGGGGAAGGCAAATTCATTCTGCAGGGTGCTTCCCTGAAGAAAGTTTGCCTAGAACACAGCCACACCCATTTATTTACACACTGTCTGTGGCTGCTTTTGTAATAAGACAGCAGAATTCAAAACCTCTGGTAGTTACCATCGGGTGTCTGACCTCCTCTGATGGATGGAATAAAGTCTGTGTCCCCTAGCCCTGTATGTGGGACTCTGACCTTGCCTCCCCTAGCTTTTCCACCGCGCCTGTGTGTCCCTCCTCCCTAGCCATGGGCAGCCACTCGCATGTACGGTGGGCCCCTTCACCAGCCTGTTTCATGCCTCTGGAGCTATTCGTGCATTCCTTCTGCCTGGAGTCCTCTTTCACATATCCCAGCTTATACTCACCAGTCACCCAAAATTCAGCTCAAGGCAAAGCTCTTCAGTGATGCCATCTCTGCTCCTTCACACGCCTCTGTCCCTCTCTCCCCGTGAATTCAGTGCTTCTATTTTTGTGCCCCACCAAACTCATACAAATGTTTCCTACAGCTTCTGCTTATATATGTGTTTCTTTCTCTCTAGACTCCCTGGAAAGCAAGTGCTGTGTCAAAATCTTTTGTTTTTTTTAATTCCCAGAGCCTAGTAATGTGTCCAGAATATAGTAGATTTTCAGTACGTGTTGAATGAATGGATGGATGATTGAATGAATGAATGAATGAAGCACCAACCCCTAATCCTGCATCTATTCCTTCTCCCCATACCTGCTCTTTGTCTGGCCTCCTGGGCCCTGACATGCGTCACTGATTCTGGCTCTACGCTTGCCCTGTCCACTCCCTCTGGTCTTCAGAGCCTTCTCCAGAGGCAGCCCCCTGCCTGCTCCTCGCACGCTCACGTCCTTCACACTCCGGGTCGGGATGGCTCTCTGTGACCCTCGTATCATGACCTGCTGTGCATCTTTATTCAGCATCTCTCGCCTAACCAGCGTGCACAGGCACCATGACCGCAGAGTCTTGAATCAGAATACAGGTGTTATCATCCTCTAGCTGGGCCACCCTTAGGCAAGTCAGCGCCTGAACTCTGGTTCCCTCATCTGAAAATCCAAGTGATTCAGTGTCTTTCGCCGCTTAGTTGATGGCCGTGATACACACACATTTATTCATTCAACAAATATTTATGGGTTGTTCATTATGCACCGGGCAGTAAACAAAAGACCCCCCAAACTAAGAGACCAAAACCAAATCCCTGCCCTCCTGGGGCTTACTTTATGACTGAGGAGACAGGCAATAAACAAGACAGATACGGTGCTTAGAAAGTGAGGGGTGCTTGGGACTGATAAACCAGGGATGGACAGGGCTTACAATGTTATTAGGTGGTAATTTATTAAGGTCTTTCCATGTGAACCTGAATGTTCCTTTTTTATAATTCTTAGGAGTCCCCCAGGGGAGGCTTTATAATGTTAACCAGTGGGAGGTAAGCATTTCATATAAGCACCAGTAACAAAAAGAATGAGGGAAAGAAGCCTGCCCTTCAGTCATTGCAGAAGGAAATGGCAACCCACTGCAGTGTTCTTGCCTGGAGAATCCCAGGGACGGGGGAGCCTGGTGGACTGCCATCCATGGGGTCGCATGGGGTCAGACACGACTGAAGCGACTTAGCAGCAGCAGCAACCCTTGAGTTAGCAATATCAGGCTGACCAAAAAGTTCATTTGGATTCTGCTATGGAAAAACCCAAATGAACTTTTTGGCCAACCCAGTACTTCCTGAGCACTTCAGAAACCGGACAGGAGAGCCATCCACGTTCAAAGCATTCTTTCAGGACGATTAGTCTGGTAGAACATGGTGTGAGATGGATCAGTAGGGAGAAACTGAATTTGGAGAAACTGGAAGTTAGGAGGCTGACCCAAACATCTGGGCTGACCCAGGCAGGTAGCTGTGGGACCCACAGAAGGACTCTGTGAGGTTGCATGTCGACTGAAAAAGTCGCACAACCTAGATGTTTTATTCTGTGGACGTTCTGAGGACTTCAAGCCTGGGAGATGGCCTCTCAGCTTGAAGGGACTGCTGAGGAACTAAGGGAGGAACCAGGGTATATAGGAGTGTTTGCAACAAAGCCCAGGTAGTCAGAACTTCAGATTACTGTTAAAGAAAACCAGACATCTCAAGTTTAGGAATTTAGTGCCTCTGTATTACCGGATGCAAGAGTCTGGGGTCACTGAAATCATTCCTTTGACGTGTACCTCAGCTATCTGGGGCCAGTACCCTGTGTTATCCCCTCCTGGGTCTCCTCTGGGTGCTCTCTCTTGGGTGGCTACAGTGGCTGACGGTGGGCATCCTGTTTCTTTCTCTTTTTCTAGATACTAGGGGATTTGTCTGCTTTTTAATTTTTATTTTATTGTATTATTTAAAAATATTTATTTATTTGGCTCTATTGCATCTTAGTCGCAGCACGCAGTATCTTTCACTGCGGCATGCAAACGCTCTGTTTCAGAGAGTGGGGTCCAATTCCTGGTACCCTGCGTTGGGAGCACAGTCTTTAGCTGCTAGACCACCAGCTGCTGCTGCTCAGTCATGACAGACTCTTTGCGACCCCAGACTGTAGCCCACCAGGCTCTTCTGTCCATGGGATTCTCCAGGCAAGAATACTGGAGAGGGTTGCCATGCCCTCCTCCAAGGGATCTTCCCACCGCAGGGATCAAACCCCCGTCTCTTATGTCTCCTGCGTTGCAAGGGGATTCTTTACCACTGAGCCACCAGAGAAGCCCACTGGACCACAAGAGAAGTCCCTAAATTTTTTTTATTTTATATTGGAGTATAGTTGATTTACAATGTGATGTTAGTTTCAGGTGTATGGGCATCCTGGTTCTACTCTGAGTTCCCTCAGGGCTCATTGATGGGGCAGGTGCAATGGCTACAACATCCTTTGTTTACTGACATGGCAGGCAACTTTTTTTTTTTTCCATTCATAGCATTTCATAGAAAAATCTGGGGACTAAGTCCAAGATCCTTCAGGATGGAGAGTGGGATTTTCCCATTCTTCACTCCACACCATAGCTACAGAGAGAATTCAGGATGTGGCAGGTGGTGGGAGGTATTTTGTAGACTAGAGGGAGGGACATCTTTCCTGTCCCGCCTATCCCTTTCTATGCTCACACCCAAGCCCTTCTCCAGGGACTTCGCTCTTCTCCACCTAAGTCCATCCCTCACCCACCCACCTATCACATCAACAGTAGTGCCCAGAACCCAGTCTGACCCTGCTCCTTTGTCTCTTCCAAGAGTAACTACTCCTAAGTGCGAGCCCCAGGCCCTTTAAACCTCCAGGACTGACACATAGCAGGAGAGAAAAGGCACAGTGCATGACCTATTGAGGCCACTCCGTAAAGTGGAAAAAACCAGACAGACCCAAGGTCAAATCCCTGCTCTGAGACTTCTACCTCTGTGACCTTGGGCAAAGATTTTCTCAATTTTCTGATATGCAGTATTTTTAAATTTTTTATTTTATTTTTAAGCTTTTTATTTTGTGTTGGGAAGTATTTTTTATGTATTATAATTTTTTTTAGATTGAAAGGTAATTGCCTTACAACCTTGTTTTGGTTTCTTCTGTATAATAAGAGTCAGTGATAACTCTATCTATCTATCTATCTATCCATCTATCTATCTATTCCTTTCCTATTGAGCCCTCCTCCCATCTCCCTGATACCCCTGATATGCAATATTAAAAGATAATTTTTAAAAGCTAAAATCATAACTCATATAAACATAAAACGAATACATGCCAAAGGATTTATTTAACTCATTGGTTAATGAGAGAACCAGCAAGATATGACAACCAGTTGAGGGAAGAATTCAAAGAACACATATATGTGAGCAATCGGGAATACTGGGATAAATTTACAAATATCTGCAAAACCAGTCGATAACCATTGGGTAATAATGAGCTGCATGGCCACCAGACATTCCCTCTGCATTTCTAAGGATGAGAATCATTTAATTACTATCAGGGTCCTAGAACTTGCACAGTTATAAATGGCTCAAAGACAGTAACATACACAGGCCCCAAAAGAATCAGATAACCTGGCAGTTTGCACTGAGGAGAGCAGCCAACAGTTCCTATTTCTGTTGTTTTCTCCCCATTCCGAAGTTTTTCACAACATTTTTTAACAGAGATATGCACAGAGGTGACATATTTGAAACACCCCACACAGTTCTTGGCACATCGTGCTGCATAAGTCGCTTCAGTTGCGCTCGACTCTGCACAACACCATGAACCCTAGCCCGCCAGGCTCCTCATCCGTGGGATTCTCCAGGCAGAAATACTGGAGTGAGTTGCCATGCCGTCCTCCAGGGGCTCTTCCCGACCCAGGGATCTAACCCTGGTCTCATGGCTCCTGTATTGGCAGGTGAATTCTTTACCACTAGCGCCGCCTGGGAAACCCTCTTGGCATATCATGGACACTCAATATCTGAAAATTCCCTTCCCCATCTTTCAGTCTGGGAAAAAAAAAAAAGTCACAGAGAAAGATTTTCTTTGAGGCAAACGCTGCTAGAGGAATGTGTATCAAGGGTTTCTGGGCTCAGCAGTGGGAGTAGTCACATCTGACCCGGAAAGTCTCCTTGGTAGAAGGAATCCGGTCACTTCAGATCCTCGCCCCTTGGTATGCTTACCCCAGAGAAAATCTCCCAGGGGTCCTCAGTGTCCGGATCTAATGCCTGATGATCTGAGGTGGAGCTGATGCAATAATAACAGAAATAAAAGTGCTCAATAAGCGTAATGCACTTGAGTCATCCTGAAACCATCCTCCCCTCTGTCTGAGGAAAAATTGTCTTCCACAAAACTGGTCCTTGGTGCCCACAAGGTTGGGGACCACTGGCATAACCACAACACCCAGGCCACGTTTCTCTGTCCCTTTGAAAGTGAAAATATTATCTCAGTCGTGCCCAACTCTTTGTGACCCCATAGACTGTGGCCCGCCAGGCTCATCTCTCCATGGGATTCTCCAGGCAGGAATACTGAAATGGGTAGCCATTTCCTTCTCCAGAGGATCTGCCCGACCCAGGGATTGAACCCAGGTCTCCTGCATTGCAGGCAGACTCTTTCATCATCTGAGCCGCCAGGAAAGCCGTTCCTCTGTCCCTTTATAGCATATCAACTGTGGCCACATGAATATCTCATCTGTTACTCATGACTCGGTGAGCAGACTATCCTGTATGGTAATCACTCCCATTTTACAGAAGAAGAAAGAGGTTCAGAGAGATTAAATAGCTTGACTAAGGTCACACAGCTTGCCAGTGGCAGAGCCAGTATTGAATGGAATCCGGTGTCTCAGAAAACTCAGGGAAAAGATTTACATCCAACACTCTTCCCCTCTCCTCAAGGCCAGAGTTTATAGCTTGAGCTCTGCGCTTCTAGAACATTATAAATCAAATTCAGTTTTTCTTGAGCTGACAGGTTTAAGGAAGTAATAAGTTTTACATTGCAGATTATTAATCTATTACAGCAATTTCATCAGTTTGTGAAATAACTATGTGATGTAAGCTGTGTAGCTCCCTCTGCAAACCAAACCCATGAGCATCCCCATGGGTGCTGGGAGCCCCAGGGGTCAGTGGCCCTCGGTATACAGGGGTGGTCCCAAGGGCAACTTGCTGGGGAAGCCCTTTGCTAGGTGCCTGAGGAACATGACTTGCCCTTCAGACAGGTTCCCACCCTCAGCCCCCTCCCCGCTCTCTCCAGAACCAGACTCTCAGAGTCTCCTCCTCCTCCTCCAGGGCCCTTGACTGACTTTCCTTCCACCCTTTGAATCTAGAGTTACTGTTGTTTAGTTGCTAAGTAGCTCAGTCGTGTCCGATTGTTTTGCAAACCCATTGACTATAGCCTGCCAGGCTCCTCTGTCCACCGGATTTCCCAGGCAAGAATACTGGAGTGGATCACCATTTCCTTCTCCAGGGGCGGGGGGATTCTGACCCAGGGACTGAGCCTAATCTCCTGCATTGTCAGGCGGATTCTTTACCACTGAGCTACCAGGGAAACCCTCAAATCTAGATGCTCCGTTCTAACTCCCAACAAAAGTATCCTAACAGTTGTCTCAGCTTCACCTCTTGCCTTCCTTTAATCACAGACTGTTAATGTGAAAGTCAGGTCATGCCACATACATGCTCAGAAAAATCTAATGGCGTCCTATTGCATACGGAATTTTCTAGAAGAGACTATACAAGGCAATTCAGTGTTCAGGATGTGCACTAGGGAGTGCCTTCAGGATTGACCTCTTTGGGGAAGGAAGGAAGCAAGGGGGAGTGGAAGGGGACCTTAAGCCGCAGTGCAGATTCAACCAACTACAGCTGCAGCCCGCGAGGATTGTGGACAACTCCCTTTGGGGATGGTCCATGTTTCTGTAGCGTCCCCCAGCCACTTCCGTCTCGACAATCACAGGAGCAGCAGACACAGACCCAAGGGCTTTCTCCCTTCTGATTCCCTGCGCCTTCTCATTATCCCCGGGCTATGTCACACCAACAGACAGGACAATATGGCTGTTGTCTCATTAACTGTCTGATTTCATGTCTCCATGTCAATTAAATGTTTCTATATTTCTATCTCACAGCTTGAGGAATAGTATTAGTTTAATGTATTAAGAGGAAAGTAATTAAATATTTGTTCTTGGGTAATTGTATATAAACTGCATGACAATTGAGCTGGTGATGTAATTAGTGAATCTTAATTGGAGGCCCTTTTACAATCAATGTTTAATTTACTAACAACTGTTTTGGCTTAAGAGTGAATTAAATGCGTGTCATTGGCCTTCCACACCCAGTCGAGCAGGATCAGCCCATTTTCTGTCTGGCTGTGGGGGAGACCTTCTCTGCTGACAGTGGGCCATGTGATCTCCAGGAAGTCTTGTTGCCTGTCTGGAACTCAGTCTTATTATCTGCAAGTTGGGAGCCTGGGAAAGAAAATACTGAGGGATAATGTGTATTGAGCACCTATAATGAGCCGGATGCACATCTCATAAGCCCCCGTGGTACCTCATTACATGTGGGTGGTCCATTATAAGTGTTCTAAGCACACATGGCAACTCCCGTGTGGGTAACTCATTTAGGCCCAACAACAGCCTTACATTTAGGTGCTGCTCCCTTCACTTTATAGACAAGGACGTTGAAAGTCGAAAGGCAGTAGAGGAGAGAGCCGCGACGGCGCCAGAGCCCATTCCGGCGTCAGGTAAGGCTATTATCTCCGACGACAATTTCTAGCTTCTTTGCTATCTCAAAGGGTCTATATGCGCCAGTCCTCCTGACCCCCAGATCCTTCCATCCCATTGCCACTGTCTGTCCCTCCATGGCATGGAGCCCTTTGTATAGTCGAAGCCTTGGCTTTGACCTTTTCTGATCTGTTGCCAGCACTACGGCCTCCCTTGATCAGTCAGGATGGGCTAGAGGATTCTGCAGTAATAGCCCCGAATCTAAGTGACTTTTATAACAGAGGTTTATTGCTCACTCATGTTCCATGTTCAGTGTGGGAATTGTTGACAGATGTTTTGTCCTGTTTTCTGGACTTCCAGCTGTTCACTTCAGGCCCATCATCAATACCTGCAGTCCAGAAAACAGAGCAAAGTGTTTCTTCACAGTCTCCAGCATCTTCTTACACAATGCCTCACTTTCCTTCTCTTCTGGACTTCTTCCTTCTCTGCCTCTGCCCTACTCACAAATTCCTGGCTTCATTCTGCCGGAGCCCTACATAATTAAGGCTGGGAATATCTCATCCGTTCTTTCTTTATCTTGTAAGGGTCACAGTAGTTCTTATCCCCTTGGGAGCAGACTCTGGGCTATCAGATATTTCAGAGGGGAGCATCTCTTAGGATGATAAATGCCTCTCCCTTGATTATGATGATGATAAGCTCAATTCACAGCAATAGCTGCATCACCTCCACCTCCCTTCCTGCCAATCATAGTGCAGATGGGAAGGAATAAAGCATAAAGAGGATGAACCAGTCGAGACCCCTGTCCACTGTTTCTCAGCTGTTCCCTTCAGTCCTAACCCCAGTCTTGAATCACCCTGTCCCTCCTCTTAACTTCTTTCTCTTACAATCAATATGGCATCCTTTCCCATTCCCTTTGGTCTTTATTTTGACCTTATCCTCACCCCTCATCGTCCCAGTTCCCTTTGTTCTCCATAATGCCCTTCAACCATCTCCATCTTTTCCTTCTTGTGTGCCTCTCCCCTGTCATTAATGGGGATGATTCTGGGAGACAGGTGGCAGGGGAATGAGGACTTCACTTCTTGCCCTACCTTAGCCACTCATGAAAGAGGATGCTTGCAGGATAATGCTGACAGAGGCTCCAAGGGCATTTTTATTTTTTTATTTTCATAATTGTATCTATTTATTTATTTTTAGCTGTGCTGGGTCTTCACTGCTCTGTGGGGTTTTTCTCTAGTCGCGGCGAGTGGGGGCTACCTGTTGCAGTGGCTTCTCTTGCTGCGGAGCACCAGCATCGGGAGTTGCGGCAAGTGGTCGCAGTTCCGATGCTCAAGAGCACAGTCTCAGTAGTTGTGGGGTACCAGTTTAGCTGCTTCTCAGCACGAGGGATCTTCCTGGACCAGGGATACAACCCTTATCTCCTGCATTGGCAGGCAGATTCTTTACCACTGAGCCACTGAGGAAGCTCCTAATTATTTATTTTCAAGTCAACTAATTATTTGGCTGTGCTGGGTTTTAGTTGAGGCATGTGGGACCTAGTTCCCTAACCAGGGATCAAACCCTGGGCCCCTGCATTGTAAGCTTGGAATCTTAACCATTGGACCATCAGGGAAGCCCCCAGGGCCAATATGAGAGTCTCTCTTGCCCACTGCTTTATCTCAGCACCCAGCCTGGCACATAGTAGGTAGTCATTATTTCTAGGATAAATGAATAGCTGAATGAATGGCTTAATGATGTTTCCTCTAAAAGGCTCTCCGAGGACCCTCTCAGCTCTGAGGTCTTATCGTTCTATGGGATTCTATAAAATTCCCACTTCTAGACTGTCTTTTGGGACTGACAGGGCAGAGATACCAATTCAAATAGCAGTAAATGTGCAAGTGATTTTCTACCTAATTGACAAACTAAACATAGAGAAATCACCAGGACCAGATGGCACTCACTGGAGAGCAGTGAGGGAACTCAGGGGTGAAATTGGGGAATTGTTGGCCCAAACATGCACTTGCTCATCACAAGAGGGACACAGTGCCAGGGAGCTGGAGGGCCCTGGGGTCTTCAGCAATGAGACTGGTGGTGAAAATGGGCACGGGATCCAAATGTAGAATAAAGAGCGGCAGTGCTAGCAAAAGCCACATGCCAGCGAGGAAGGCCCCTTTGGTTCTGTGCAAGGAGATCTTTCCTGGCAAAACCTTCTAGGATTATGTGTAGGGAGGCGTATGGATAGTGGCAGGGGAGCCAGCAGAGGACATGAATCTACGCTCTCTGAATTATATGCTGAAATCTATAGAAAATGAAAAACCAAACCATCTGAGGTCAGCTGCCTTAGAAGAAATTCTGATTTAAGATAGAACACTTGCATGGGACTAATAATAATTTATGATCACAAAGGTTATTTCAGCTTCTCAAAGATACTCTTGAAAGGTTGATCTTTACAGCAACTTTGTAAGAGTGGTAGAACATTTTTTATTGACTGTCACTTGAGAAGTGACACAGAGAAAATAGATGACTTGCCCAAGTCCTCTAGTCCTTCAGTTCTCTGCTGTATCATCCCTAGGGTAAGGAATGCTGATGTAGAAATAGTCACATCTCCATGAACTTGTCATTGAGAGAGCTAAAGCAACAATATCGCTGTCTCACTGCCACCTTCCAGATCTCTCATGAGTACATCCAGTGCTGGGGTGCAGGGGGAAGCAGGGCGGCTAACTTGCATCCAGAATCCGAGCTGCAAGAGAGTCTGGGAAATGCCAGTTTTAAGCTTTCCAGCCTTTGCAGTAACGGAAGAAAATATTAGAAGCTGAGAATGAATGCTGAGAGCCAAAGAGCTGTATGTGATGTATTCTGTGAAAAAGGAGGGGACATTCCAAGAGAAGGAAAAGGTGTTTTCAAAGGAGGGGATTACAAAAGATCATAGTGCTATATACACTGAATGTTTGTGTCTCCCCAGAATCCACAGGCTGCAACCAAGCCCCCAAAGTGATGTGATGAGTAGGTGAGGCCTTTGGGATGTGATTAGGTCATGAAGGTAGAGCCCTCAGGAATGGCATTGGTGCCTTTATAAAAAAAGAAACTCAAAAAACAAAAAAAAGGAGAGCTAGCAAGCGCAAGAGCTTTCACATTTTCCACTATGGACAGTCACAGCCAGAAAATGTCTTATGAATCAGGAAGACACTGAAGTTGCTTGTGGCTTGATCGTGAACTTCCTAGGCTCTAGAACCATGAGAAATAAATGATCATTGTTGATGTGCCACCCAGGCCAAGACACATAAGTTAGAAGCATCCCAGCCCTTTGGCAAGACTGTACAGTGCCAGGGGCCAAGTCTTTGGCCGATTTCTCTGCCCCTCTCCTCACCTCGCCTCCCTCCTGGGAAATACTGACATCAGACCTTGCCCCACTTTGGCCACCTGATGCGAAGAGCTGACTCATCTGAAAAGACCCTGAGGCTGGGAAAGATTGAGTGCAGGAGGAGAAGGGGACAACAGAGGATGAGATGGTTGGATGGCATCACCAACTCAATGGACATGGGTTTGAGTAAACTCCGGGAGTTGGTGATGGATAGCAAGGCCTGGCATGCCTGGACACAACTGAGCAACTGAATTGAACTGAACACTGAGAAGTGCTGAAGGGGCAGGGCTGGATTTCTTGTGACCAGTCAGCTATCATTCCAGTCCTGCAGGGGCCGGGAACGAGCTGATAGGATCAGGAGACGGAGGGCACGCTGTGACAGCAAGTCACCGTGATCTTCCCTAACCCACCCACGTGGGGCTCTCTGTACCTCAGAGAGGAACAAATAAATACAAGGCACGTACGTTATTAAGTGTAATTACATTGTTACTTATAGGTTCAATTAAATACGCTGGACATTTTTATAACATAATTTGAAGTGTGATGCGTGCACCAACGGCATTAACCTTTAATCACAGTTCGTTCCCTTTGAATTGCATTAATGACCCTATTAATTAGTAATGACATGATTAAATAGGAATAGAAGACATCAGATCATGATTCCTCTCCCTGGGCCCTCTTCCTAGATTTAAAGGTGGCCTTTTGACCTTCCTCCCGCAAGAAAACACATCTCAGGGTGTGGGTATGTATCTTAGGCTGTGGTGGGGGGTGAATTTTCTACAACCTCTTCTCTCCCAGAACACAGGGTAGAAAAATAGATAGGACAAGAGTTGCATAATCAGGGATGTGCAGTGTTCACTCTTAGGATGTTTATTTGCTCCTTGGGTTGTTGATAATTGTCACTTCTGGGTACCAGATTTGGGAATGTGATGACATGAGTTAGGGAGTTCTGGGCAGTGCTAATGCTGAGATCAGCTCAGCCCTGACGGTTTCCTTCTGTTCACTGCCTGCTCCCACCTCCCAGGGCACCCCTGCCCCTGCCACCCAGGATCTCAATGGGCTTTTAGAGAATCCATTCACTGTCCACCTTCTGTGATGTCTGAGGCCCCCATGCTGTGCTTCCAAACAATCTGATCACCCACCCACTTGCCCCTGTGGTCCCGTTCAGGTGAATTTTCTCCCTCCACTTATCAGCAATCATGGGAAACATTGAGGGTATCAAAGCAAAGATCACTGCTCTTGGGCATCTCAGTTAAACTTGGTTATAAGTTGTGTTGCAATCACTGTACTCCTGCAATAATTGGCAGATTAATAACTACAGTAGAAAAGCATGGTCTAGGGGAAGCTCAGAGGAGGGGCAGTTGACCTAGCTATAGTGTCATGGAGGGCTTCCTGGAGAAGGTGACACCCAAGACTTTTAGGATAAGTGAAGCTAACAAATGGAGATACAGGCCAGGGCAGGGATTCCAAGCCTAGGATCATGAGCAAGGACACAGGGTGAAAAATTGCTCCTGTTGCCCTTCTGAATCTTTAATTCAATAGAATACACTGTATACTACCATACTCCATGTTACTCACCTGTATTCATGGAGTCATCCCAGAATCTGCCTGCTGGGCCCCCAATCCTAGTCCCCAGCTATTGGATCTGCTTTGATTCAGCGTCTTGCTCTGGCCCCTGTACACTCAGTGCCTGTACTGGGAACTCACGGCCACCTTCCGTGTCTCCCACCAGGGCTCCCCACAGCAGCTTTCTGCCCTCTGCTCCCTCATGTAGCACAGCTTCCCCAGCCCTTCTCCAGCTGAGCTCCAAATGCTAGCTTGAGTCCTGTTAGCACAGTCACTTCTGTCCAATCTGAAGAAACAACAGAACTACAGCGGAGTATGTTTAAGGGCACACATGCAGTGTGCTCTGAGCCCCTCCAGTCACGCAGCTGCCCTCAGCTCCGCCCCATGCCTGCCACAAATCCTCAGCCCAGCATCTCTCTGGAGTGTACTTTCCTTTCACTCCTTCAGAACTGGTCAGACTTATAGAATGTGTTTGGCTTTAGTTAAAATACAAGATGAGCTACTTTAACTGGGAGACCAAATAAAACTGGCTCAAACAACAAAGACATTTATCCTTCTGCCACGTAAGAGTCTCAAGTGAGTGGTCTCCCATAACCATTATGAGCCCGGACTCCTTTTGTCTTTTTGCTCTGTCAACCTCAACATGAAGTTCTCACCTCATGATCCAAAATGGCTGCCCCAGCTCCTGCCCTCCCAGGGAACACAGGGCTCTTCCTTTTAAGAAAATAATTTGTAATTTGTTGGCACACCATTTCTGTTCACAGACATCAGTCCTTAGTCATAAGATGGAGGTTGGGAAATTTGTTATCAGAGGAGAAGAATGGGTTTGAGGAGACAAGTAGCAGACTCTGCCATCATCTTTGTGAATTTATAACTGTGGGCCTCCCAGGACTTACAACAAGATGCCAGGAAGCCTGATACTTGTCTGCCTGTAGCCTCTCAGGCTCTCTCCCCCTACCAGTTGTTCACTCATTCAAAATGTATTGAGTAGCTACTAAGGGGTGGGCCCTGGGGCTTGGTAACTGATTAACTTACTCATTGTTAAATGAGAGACAAATGATGGATAACTAACTGCAAGACGTGTTTGAAAATGAGAAGATTCATTAAAAGGGTGAAGATAAAGAACTGCTGAAGTTTAGAGCACAGAGGGGTCTTTCTGGAAGGATGAGGAGCCCATAAGGAGAAGGCTGCATTTAAGCTGGGCTTTGGAGGTCAAGAAAGATTTGCATATTCATATGCTGGGATGGGCGGCCATTTGCTTTTCTATGTATGTATTTACTATTTAGCTAGCTAGCTAGCTAGACCAGAACTTTGCTGGCTGTGCTGGGTCTTAGTTGTGGCATATGGGATCTAAGTCCCTGATCACAGATCAAACCATGGCTCCTTGCGTTGGCAGCTCAGAGTCTTGGCCATTGGATCACTAAGGAAAGCCTTCACTTTTCTTCATAGAACTTTTAGGATGGCTGTGAGGAGCTCATGTCTTCCTGTAGGTGAGAAACCAGACACAGCAGAGATAGGAAAGAGGGGCCTCCCCACCCAGCTCTGGTGCCCAGGAGAGAGCTGTCCCTTACTGAAGGAGTTTAGGAAAATCCCACAGTTCAGGCTACCCCCTATGCCAGGCTCTGTGGGGCCTGGCCTCAGGGTGTTTCTAATTTCTTTAGGGTTTAGAATTGAAGCCAGCAATTGTATGCATCAACAAGTATTAGTTATTATTATTCATTATTAATGTTGAGAAGAAAATAAGAACATGCAACTGTTCTAAGTGCTTAGAAAGGGCTACAGCTACCCAGCAAGAGAAGAGATCTTTGTGGGTTGATGCAATCAGGGAACTGGAATTTCAGATGATCCTTGAAGGATGGGTCAGACTTTGAAAGGTGGAAAGGAGCTTATGAAGAATTCCATGGAAAAAACTGGAAGACGGGAAGGGATATTGTTCCAGGAGACAATGGTGTCTTAATTTGGATTTTCCCAAAACAGACTGAGAAATGACTTGTGTACAAGCAGTTTACATAGGAATTAATCAGGGGAGTGAAACAGGGAAGGAATGAGAACCAACTAAGGATGCCCTGTTGCAGGTCTCCTTCCCACCAGGGCTTCCCACAGTGAATCACAGACCTGGGCAAAGGATGGAAAGAGGGGAAAGCCTTCACCTTCCACCACCACTAGCCAAGGGTGTGAACTCCCTTTGTATTGCCATGTGTGCCAGTAAGAGTGCCCAGTGGGTCTCTGCAACTGTCCCATTCCTCGGCATCAGAAAAGTCCAAGGACAGGAATCCCAGGTGTGCAGTTCAGGCTAAGATGGGGTGGGAGCTGTCTGAAGACATACGCAGGAAGCTGTTCTCAGCCTGCGTGGAACTGGGTACCACAGCTGGGCTGGAGGATGGGAAGGCCAACAGGATGCGAAGTAGTACCCAAGAGATCTCTGATTCAAGGGATCCTGTTAAAGTGAGGGCATCTCAAGTCTCCACAGGCCCAGGAGGGTAATTCAACCTGCACAGATAGTGGGGACAGGAAAAAAGGGGAGGGGATGAAGAGAACGGATGGGGGATGTGGAGAAAACTGGAGGGAGGAGAGGGGAGGAGGGATGTATTACTACTTGTGATGTGCTGTCTCCACTCCATGATTTACAATTAAATACCTCCCTTGAGGAGGCTGCAGTGTGTGCCTGCAGGGATGGGAAGGAAGGAATATTGGGAGTGTGTGTGGGGGGGGTGAGCCTTCTGAGAAGGTGCCCAGAGAGCAGGGGAGACCCAAGGAGGCAGAGGAGGTAGGGCTGGAGTTAAAGCCAGTATGAGTACTGGGAAGTGGATGGACATCTAGGCTTTCCTGATGTGAGGACAGATCGAGATCACTCAGCATCCTTATCCAAGAGGGTTGAACCCATGCTCTCATTCTTCAAAACTATTGACATATTCTTCAGAGTCCCTGGAGTCAATACAATCAGGAGGTGCAAGCCTTGGACAGCGTCCAGGATGCCATAAGTCTTAATCATTGTATGAAATTGCATGAATATGATGTGCCAGGTTGTAGGGGAAGGTCCACTTGGCAGAAATGATACTCCATACAAAAGCTTGGAAGAGGATGACATGTTAATAAGAGCTAACAGTGACTGCACACTGACTAGGGTCCAGGCACTGTTTTAAACTCTTTGCATGAGTTAATCTACTCCATTTTGGGGCTTCCCTGATGGCCCAGATGGTAAGGAATCCGCAATGGGGGAGACGTGGGTTTGATCCCTGGGTTGGGAAGATCCCCTGGAGGAGGGCATGGCAACCCACTCCAGTATTCTGGCCTGGAGAATCCCCATGGACAGAGGAGCCTGGCGGGCTACAGTTCATGGGGTCGCAAAGAGTCAGACATGACTGAGCGACTAAGCAGAGCACAGCACATCCTTGGAATAATCCCACGAGGAAGGTGCATCTAGGGGAAGTGTTCCTGTGGGAAGGACGATGTGGAAATGTAAAAGGAGTGACTTTTGTTCTCAACTGGGACCCCAGATGGCCTGTGGGCAGCTCATTTCTGACCACTGAGGACCTCTTCTAATGTGCGAGACACAGATGGGGGGCACTCATTGTGCAGATTAGTCATCCTATTCAGAAAGACATTTTCAGAGTGCCTGACTCATAGTAGGTCTCAGTTAGTGGTACCTGAGAGAGAGAGTTTGGATACACAGACCCTGAAACTCCAGGACTTTTCAATGTTTGGGGAAAAGAGGAAGACATGTTTGAAATCAGCACCATCCTGGACTCCAAAATACATGGCTTGCCTATAGCATTTTATTTACTCAAAAAAATGAGTATCTTCAAGGGCCACCCTGTGCCTTGAGTCAGGCAGACATTCCTTGACCTTGTACAAGATAGTCCTTGAGGGGAGCCACTGGATGGAGTTAAGTAGCTGGGAAAGTCAACACTCTTTAATATGTCGCTCTGGTTTGAATGGCAAGAAAGGTTACAAGAGGGCAGTGGGGTAAAATAAGATTTTGCAAAGCTTTGGGCAAGACACAGTTGTGCCAGGCAGCTTCTTTTTGCCTCTCCTGATTCGCTTTTGGCCCTGCTCTGTCCATGCCTTTGGGAAACAGACCTGGGCCTCCATCAATGGGCTCCTGTCCTCTCTGGTTTCCATTTGGGTTTAGCCAAAAAGGAGCACCAGCAGGTGATAGGAGGGAGGAAGGAGAACAAGGTGGGGGGGTACTTATCCTCTACCCCAGGTGATGCAGGCAGACTTTGCCTCTTGTTCCTTTAACCTAAATCCATATCTCAGGACCAGAATTTTCTAAATTATCCTTCGTTAACCTTAACAAATTATCCTGTTTGAGTGTGATATCTGTGTCCTACTAGGATCTGATGGCCAGAGACAGTTGCTTGAAGTAAAGCGTCGACTGTGGATCTAGAGCAAAGTGGATGGATTCAAGAGATATCTAAAAGGGGCTTGTGACTTCTGCTCAAGTGGCTTATTCTATCATTTAATCTTTCTATAAACAATGGGTCTTGGTTCCTTTGTTTGGTTCCTCTGGGAAACAGATGCCAAGATAGAAGTGCAAGAGACTTCTTGGGAGAAACTCTTGTGAAAGATTAGGGGTGAGGGGAGAGGAATCAAGAGGAGACAGGGAGAGCCTTCAGACTGGGGAGAGAGAGAAGGAAGAAAGTGGGGCAGAAAGAGGAATGAAGCTCTGAGGAAGTCTCAACCAGGCTTTGGAGTCTTAGAGCCCCCCTGTTAAAGAAGTTCCACGCTGGGCAGGAATGACTCAGCTCTAGCACAGACACCCCCCACCCCCACCCCATGCTCTGCTGTTGCTGAAAGCAGCCTGGGGAAGACTGTGGCTTCAGTGTGAACCTTCTCATAGATTCCAAAGGCAGTATATTCTAGAACTTGAAGGGAGATTTGAGCAGTGCACCACCAAGATGGTCAGTTATCCAACTAGGCATATGCTCTTGGAAGCCTGAAATGCTAATAGTCCTGGGCATATTATGGGAATTCAGTAAGCCCTGGAATGAACTCAAGAATGAATGCCCTATTATATCCTACAGGTGTGAACAAGGGCATGTCTGTAAATACCAGCTTGTGGAAGACTGTAGTCCACTAGGCTCTTCTGTCTATGGAATTTTCCAGGTAGAAATACTGGAGTAGGTTGCCATTTCCTTTTCCAGTGGATCTTCCTGACCTTTATACCCATGTTTAAAGTCCCATCATGATTAGATTCAGCCTGTTTTTTTGGTTTATGGGCAACTGTTTCATTTTCTCTTGAGCCCCTGGCACCAGCTGATAAGGACTGTCTTCATGGATTGAGGCTGACCCTCTGGAGAATAGACTTTGCATTTCCCAAAAAAGAACAGTTATGTACATTTTCCTCTGTGGCATTGGAGATCAGACAAATCAGGGTTTAAATTTCAATTCAGCTACTGACTAGCTATGAGCCCTTGGGCAAAACTAACCTCTTGGATTCCTCATTCTAACAATAATTTATTGGGACTTACTGTATGTCAGTCGCAGTTCATTCTAGGAGTGTTAAGCACTGTTGTGGCCTGAATGTTTGTGGCCCACCAAAATACATTAGTTGAAGCCTAATCTCCAGTAAGATGGTGTTTGGAGGTGGGGCCCTTGGGAGTTGATTAGGTCATGAGGGTGGACCCTCATAAGTGGGATCAGGGCCCACTCCAGTGTTCTTGCCTGGAGAATCCCAGGGACAGAGGAGCCTGGTGGGCTGCCATCTATGGGGTCGCACAGAGTGGGACACGACTGAAGCACCTTAGCAGCAGCAGCAGCAAAAATGTTCCAGAAACAGTGAAGTCTGCTCCTCTGTCCTCTGCTTGCTCCGCATTCTTCCTCTCCCTCTTCTGTTCTCCTTGCAGAAACCTTCCTATCTTTGTCCCTCATCCTGCCCATTTCCCTGCCTTCCTCACACGCTCCAGCTTCTCTGGTCTCTCCCCCACCCTACGTCCTCTCCCAACTCCTCCTCTGCCCTCTGCCTTGCTGGGCCATGCTCTTCAGACATCTCATTAAAGTAATTGTTGACCTGAATTCTTTTTCCAGTGCATCTATAATTATGCGCCACAGGAAACCCTGAGGGATTCAAAACAGACTCTTAATCTATTTCACATGATTCAAAAACAACTCCCAGGAAAGCAGTTTAATAGCCACGATTAACAGAATGCTGCTCGGCCATCCGTGGGAGATGTTCCCGACCCAGCACTGCCCGCCTCCCTCGGCCTGGTGCTCAGAGACATCAAAGGTCCCCTCCAAAACTAGTAAGGCTTTTAGGGTTTAATTTAGTTAGTTAACTGGATGTGAAGACAGCTGGAGAATTTTGTGAGAGGTGTTCCCCTGTCCTTTCCTTCTCTCCTCGGAGCTCAAGGACCCTGCTGGACCGTTGTTCAGACCTCGGAGACTCAGTGTGTCTCCACTAGGTATAGAGGTCAGTTCTGTTCATCAGCCCAGGGGCTGTGTGTATTTGTCAATGTTATACTGTGTTAGCAGCAAGGCCCAAGATCCCTACCCCTTTCTCTGCATCCACTTTCTACCAGCCTCAAATCCTGGTCACCTCTCCTGCTTCTGTGAAAGGCTTCCCCTTGTGGGTGCTGGGAGCTAGCACTGCAGGAAAGCCTCCTTATCAGAATGAGTTCCTATGGAAGATCCTGTGAAGGGTGCCCCCTGGGCAAGCAACTTGTTCCAGGGCCCACCTGGAAGAGGACTTGGCTGGGTAACCTCTTGGGCAAGTCTCCCCACCCTGGGGCTCTTGGCTAGTTGAACACCACTTTTCTAAAACCTCATCTGTCCTTCCAATGAGATTACTTCATGTATCATCTGTAACTGTGACTCTATAATTTGAATACGCACCAGTGTCCATCGTCTCCTGGATGGCTTGTTAAAACAAGTTTCTAGTTCTGAGGCAGGACCGAAGAATTTGCATTTCTGAAGAGCTTCCTGGTGGTGATGGAGCTGTCGGATACAAGGTCTTTGACCTTGTCAAATTCTTCCCAGTACCAGCAGTGTGAACATCACCTGGAAACATTTGAAAACACAGAATCTCAGACCCCAACCCAGACCTACTGAATCAGTCTCTACGGTTTAACAGGGTCCCTGGGGGATTTGTGTGTGTGCAGTGCATGTGAGAGGCACTGGTTTAGAGGAATGCTCTCGGGGTTCAAGGTAATGGTGGAATGGGGAGCAGGTGGACAAGAATGGTTGTTCCCTCCTGCCAGGGACATGACAAGAAACCACTGTCTTCAGAACAGACTCCACCTGTCCCTCTCTCACACCTTACACCCACCCCCTTCAGCCACCACCAATGCAAATAATCTAATTGCCCATCTCTGCCAAGGCCCCAGCTCAGGGACGGGTATTTTCCCAGGGAATTTCACTAGAGGAGGAGACTCTGCCCGCAGGTTGTAGGCTTGTTGTCCGCACTTCTGTTCCTCCTTGGATACTCACTGCCATGGCTACCCCAGTCCCATAGCTATTTTTCAGTTCCTCCTTGGGGAGGGAAATAGGCAACCATTATGCTCCTTTTGCTTCTTCCAGAAACTAGTTAGATACCCAGTAGGTTGTTTTGTCTTACTGTCATTATACATCAACAGCCCTCATGAGGCAAAGCCATTATATATCACAGACAAAATTAGTCATTTATAGTTTGTTATTTCTCTGCAAATGGATATGAATTCATCTCCTCCAATAACAAGAATATGAACACATCAGTCACCCTGTCCATCCTGAGCCACACAAGGCCCGCTTGTGCTCAGAGCTCTGACTCTTAACAGGAGCATGTGTACTAGGTGGGGGAAGGCATGGGTTCCCTTGAAATAGGTTACTGAGTCCAAGCTTGCTCTAGCTCACTGCACAACAGGCCAGTGAATCTGAGAGATGAGATGTTGAGTCAAGAAATACCTTATTCAGAAACTCAGCTAACTGGGAAGATCTTACCTGGGTCTGGATAGCAGTTTCTTCTATGGATCAGAGATGGGGAGAGGTGAGGAAACAAAGTAAAAAGACTATTAATCTTGCAAATACTGCTAGAATGGCAGGCCTCTGGCAGGGGGATGTGTTCATTTCTTCCTTCCTGCCATCTACAGGAGAACAGTGTTCTGAACAAAGGCACTCTAGTTTAACAGTCAAGCAGAGGGACAAGATTCTTTGAGGCAGGCCATTATGTGCGATTATAATAACAAAAGCAACAGGAAGCAGGTCAAACAGTTCCAACATGGAGTCAGAATTGACTTATCCCTGCAACAGGTTAGGAGCTGTGACCAACAACCCCTTAACCTTGCAGCAATTCTCAATATGCCTCTTTGGTCTACAGCTGTGTTGAATTTACATTTTCCCATTAGAACAAGTGAATAGTATCTAGCTCAATAAGGTTTAGCTATTATGATTTAGCCAAGAATGTTACATGGCAGATGTTGATAATAATTTCATACTTACTCTGTGCTAGTCACTATTCTCTTTTCTAAGTATTGGCTGATTTAAACCTCACAATAATCCTGAGAAGTGAGTACTATTATGATCGCAATCATCTCCATTTTGCATATAAAGAAGTGGGAACTTAAAGAGATTACATAACTTGCACCAAGTCACATCAAGTCACAGGCCAGTAAGCCACAGAGCCAGGATGTGAACCCCAAATCTACATATTTAATGACCACACTGTACCACCTCCCAAGTTCTCAAAGTTTAGTCGTAGCTGTGTCAGGCAGTACTTGAACTCATAAACTATGGATAGGGGAGAGGGGACTTAGTTCTTGCCCTGAAGTCTCTCCCCTCTCTCACTCTGGTACTATCTGCTCTTCCTGATCTGACTTTATGGAGTTGGAACTGTTTCTCGAGCCCAAGGAATACTAGAACTTTATCTCATTTCCACCCTGCTCCCCACCCCAGACCAAACTGAGGCTACAAAGAGAACACTGAAGGAGGCAGAACTTTCTTCTTTGCAGTCATTTCCTCCTCCTCTTCGTTTTTCCCCCCAATCATTCATTCAAGAAACACATTACATTTGTACCGTATTCTTGACCCAGAGTTGAAGCAGTCATTTTACCCTCCTAGCAGGCACTTGCAATGCAGTGGCAGTAGACAAGTGTGATAGCAACCAAACACCAAGCAAATGCAGTGTGTGTTCTATGGAGGTGCAAGGGATGCTATGACAGAGCGAGGCAAGAGTGATCTGTTAATCAGGGTGTGAGGTCCTTTGGAGAGGAGACCAAGTGTTGGCCATCTGAATTTCCTAACCACCTCAGAAAGTGAGGTGAGCAGGTCAATCAAACTTGGAAATCAGAGAAGACACCACAAAGATTTAGCATCTTAGCTGGGTCTTAAATGGCTAGAATTTTGATTTGTGGCCAAAAATGAGGAAAAAGACTGAGAAACAGCAGGAGTAAAGACAGGAAGTCAGAAAAATGAAGGGCCTGTTGAAAGGAGGGAATCAGCAGTTACTTTGATTAGGAAACAAGTTAATGCTTATGGAATCAGCTTTCAAATAAGCAATGAGAGAATTAACCACAGAGTTTAATGCTTTTTCCTTTCTTGAAGTTTTTCTGATCCCAGGGTGGGTATCTTGTATTAAGTTCACTTACCACAGGCATGGTGCACAGACAGCTGCCTTCTTGCCAAAAACTTTGTATGTTCCCACCGTCTTCTGGCTGCCCTCAAACATTCGTCACCTCAAACACCCCAGTTCCTCTCATCAAAAGGCTCCTTCTCTTTCCTGTGACCTCACTCAGGACCAGAAGGGGAACGGCAGCCAAACTCAAACTGACTCAGGTGAATTGACTTATGAAAGGTACTTCCCACCTGTGGTTCATTCCTTGAAGCGCAGAGAGGTGGGGAAGATCAGAACGAGGCCGCCTCCTCCTAAACACTGCATTTTTCTTTCCTTTCCAGAAACAACGCTTATTTGGGGCAGCTGCTGGAAAAACTCAAATCCAAAGGACGAACTGGGAATACGGGGATAACCATAACAGGTAAACAGAAGCCATTTCTTAGAAGGGAATTTTTCAATACTAACTTTTAGTAGGGTTCTGGCCTCCTTAAAGACACAAAATTGACGGTGCCTCTGGAAAACCACAGACTCCAAGGTTCTCATCAAGATCTCCTGAAACATAATTTCCAGGAAAGAGCCCTGATGCAGATGATTCTTAACAACCGGGAAGTGGGTGAACATTAAAAAAGAATGATATATTCTGTCTGTGAAGAGGCTGTCTCTTTTTCCAATCAAGATTACTTCTGGAATCTTGCCTATAAACATGAGAAGCGACATTTTTAGGTGAGGGTTGAGTACAGACTGTTAAAACGTCCCCTTGCTTACACTGCTGTTGGTGACTTACAGACAGGAGACGAGCAGAGGAGGGTGGGGACAATCTGCTGATTGAGAGAGAGGGAGCCAATGAGAAACAGAGGAACCGCTGCCTACCCAGAGTGCTTTGGGGTTGGGGCGGGGCTAGTCTCCATAGCCTATAAAACCCGCAGTCCGAGCCTTCCTTCAGATGACTGGGTGGGGTGGTTGTGGCTGTCCGGGGCTTCTCAGAGCTGGAGTGGGGAAAGTAGAAGACAAGCCTGGAGGGTAGGGTTATAAAGCTTCCTTTTCTTTCAGTAGGAGAAAACTTCTGGGAAAAGGGTGCAGGGCACTCTCTCTCCAAACACCAGTCCCTGTTAGTGCTCCTCTATGTGGATTTTTCTCTTCTGTTTTCTTCGCAGATAGTCCGGGGGTTGTAAGAACACAAGTCCTGCCTCTTCTCCCAGGGTTTTTTTTTTTTTTTTTCCCTGCCTACTTTCTTACATCTGAAAAGTCTTTTTCTGTGTGACTTAAAACAGTACCAAAATATTAACATTCTGGAAGTCAGAAGTGTGAAAAAAGGGTCTTACAAAGCTAAAATCAAGGGGTTCGTTAAAGCTGTGATTCCTTGTAGAGGCTCTAGGAGAGAATTTATTTTCTTGCCTTGTGTAGTTTCTAGAGATTGATAAATCCTTGGCTCAAGGCCCCACATCACCCTCTGTATAAAACCTTTCTTCAGGGTTTTTTTTTTTTAACCAACGTGAAGCCTTAAAAAAATAAACCTCACTTGGTACATAAAGCAGAGTTAGTTTCTTTTGGTGAAGCTGTCTTTTCTTTCCGGGAAAGATCTCTGGGAGTGGGTTGTTTCAGGGCCTAATAGCCTATATTAACAGGCAGGAGGATGGAGCGAAACTATCTCTGCCTAGCTCCGCAGGTATGAACTCTGAGCTCACGTGAAGAGCGTTGGTACCCTGAATTGGAGTATATGCAGTGAAGGGGATGACTTTTCTCCCGAAAGCCAAAAACTAACTTCCAGCAAGCAGTGACTCAGCGTTAGCCCTCCCTGTGACAGTGTGATAAACTTGACTCTTCTGCTCTAGCCTGTTTTCTAGACCTGTGGCCTGGCTTCTGTCGTCAGGTCTACGGAGGTGAGGTACTTCCCCTTGCTTGTTTTCCTTCTTTTAAGCATCCTAGAGTTTTCCTCTGAGAATAAGGTACTACAGAGTAGACTTGCTGTTGGCAAATCCAGGATAGATGTGAACTCAAATCTGGCAAAAACTAAGATGTTTGGAGACTCCTGTATCTCCCCAGCTGAAAAGAGTATCAATACGAACTGAACTGGGATAGCAGGTCGTAGTTAAGGCATCAGTCCTTGGAGATGAGGGTTTTCTCCTATGGTCTGTGCTGTTCAAATCCCCCTTAGCAGGGAGGATCCAATTCCAGGGAGGTGCCCAAATAGGAACTGGACTGACTAGAGTTTCTCTAATATGGGTCATAGGTAAATGGCTCCTGGGGGCTCCTTACTGGCATAGGTCTTAAATCTAGGTCCTCGCTCACCTGGAAAAGCTCATAGAGCCTGTAACAACTGTGGTGACTGTGTGGAAGGGCTCAGTATTAAACTCCAACTGGCTGAAGGCTCTAGAGAAGCAAGTCAAGTCTTTAAGTGTTCTGAACTCTAGGCAAATCAGCAGGCAACTTGACCACGTGGGCTGGCCTAAGAAGTGGGAAAACCTAGGGCCTAGATGCAGTTCAATCAGCCGAAGTGGGAAACAGTGGGTGGTTTTGACCTCACCTGAAAACTGGGCATGACTGGTTGATGTGGTGGTCGTCCAGCTGAACCAGTTTTGGGTAAAATTTGATGGGGGCTTAACCATCAATTTCTAAGGCAGCTCCTCTAAAGACAACTGAAAGCTTCTGTCGAGATTGTTGAACTTGGAGGTGGGAGTGTTGGGGTCTGAAAGCTGTTTTCAGGTCTTTCAGTGGAGCCACTGTTGACTAGAGCCTTGGTCTCGTGGAAAGACCTTCAGAGTCATGTGGGTGACAGGTATGGGCTGGAGCTCACCTGGGTTCTCCCCCTGGCTCCGTCACTTACTAGCTCTGAGAACCTGGGCAAGTTATCTATCTCTGGGAAACTGGCTTAAACAGATCTTGTGGTGATAGGAGACTGTAGACCAGTACCCATCATGGGAGGTGCTCAGTACACTAGCTGCTGCCCCACAGACTGCCTCACCTAGTTAATGCAGGGCTTATGGGGTTCTGTGCCACAAGCATCTTACTTGACACTTTCATTCCTGTAGCATAAAACTCTTGTTCTGTGTTAACCTTTCTGTAGCCTGGTAGGCGCTCTAAACCCAACTTGGTTATCTCATGCTTGTATAGCTCCCTCACCTATCCAGTCAGACTATCTGGATTGTATGTGTTATGCCCAGATCCTAATCTCCACAAATCACCAGGAGGCCTTACACCAATGCAAGCTCATGAGGGAGTTTATTGCAGACCCGGATCTGGACCACAACACACACACCGATGCAGCGGAGTGAGGGCAGCAGCCCCGAGCCACATGGTACAATATTTCTTAAAGGGAAAATGGCTACAGGTAGGGTGAGGGGTCGTGGTGCTCCAGATGGCTACAGGTGGGGTGAGGGGTCGTGGTGCTCCAGATGGCTACAGGTGGGGTGAGGGGTCGTGGTGCTCCAGATGGCTACAGGTGGGGTGAGGTGTCCTGGTGCTCCAAATGGCTACAGGTGGGGTGAGGTGAGGTGTCATGGTGCTCCGTGATTAGTCAGGACAGGAGGGGAAGTCAGGGACTTCCCAGAGATATAGTTCTTAGCCTCAGTGGCATGTAGCCAGAGCTGTAACTTTATCTCATAATGATAACCCAGGAACTCATTCAGCCCTAGCACTTGGTTTAGTGCCAAGTCCCTGGGGGAGGCAAAAGGATGATGGGCACATGGTGGGGGCTTAAACCAGTCTAATATGTGCCAGGGCTTATGAAATGGGCCTGGGTATTGTGCTCTCTGGGCCATCACTCAGAACCAACCAACTTCATCTAGGTGACACTGGGCTGTCTGCCAGGTCTTGAAGTGCACACACTCACACATAGTCCTGGGTTGGGAGGTGGGGGGGCAGTTCTAGCTTTACTTAGGTGGCATCCAAGTGGGAGCATGCTAAGCAAGGGCCAACACAGGGCTGCCAGCTGCTGCTGCTGCTACTGGACTGATAAGTCCAATTGCTTGTCTGGACTTTCCATATCCTATTTTCTTCATACCAGGGGACTCCTGAGTGGAAAGGAAAATGGTCCAGTACTAGACAGACTCTCTAGACCATAGAATAGCCTCAGGGAAGCTGCTTCTGACAAAGCTTGCCTCCCAGGCTCTCAAAATTGGCTCACCACATTCTTTTGCCATGGAGGGCCTTAAAACTGAAAGGCTGAGGTCTTAGACCTCAGGCCACATATTGCCTGAGCCTGGTTTCTGCCTTTTATTTCTCATGTCTTGAGTTGAATTGCTTCAAATTCTCTAAGCATCTGACATGTTACAATGGGTAAGCTAAAAAGCTAACTGAGCTATGAGGCTTCCAGTGGTGATCATGGGAAGTTTGACTTACTGCCAGTCCTATGACTACTGACAGGCCAGTACTCGTTTACCTGCCCAAGTCTACTAATACCCGTTCCATCCAAGGTTGTTTGAAAGGCTTTTCTCCTCTGCACAGCTCCTTGTTTAGTGTAATCTACCCTCAAGCCTTACCTTGGCAGCCTCTCCCTCTTCCAAGTTGGTTCCTGGGGTCTCCTCTCTATCACTAAACTGTATAGCTTTTGTGTAATTCAGGCTTATCCTGGGGCCAGTGGTAGGTGAGAGGTAGTCGGGGATTCATGGAGCTAGGTCCTCAAGCTCAGACCTCCTGGAAGGAAGAACAGAAGCCACTCCTTGAAGAAATAAGAGAACCTTCCTGCTTATGCCCCAGGGGAGAAGGCCCTCTTGAGGGCAGCTCTGGCTTATGAAGAGCTGGACTCCACTTGTCGTAAGCCATGGGCCTCTACAGAGATGGCCTGGGCTCTGAACACTTGACTCCCTGTTCTCTGGCTCATCAGGCTCCATCGGCCTGGGGCAGGCTTTGGACCAGCTCATAGCATGTCTAGTCTGATTTTACAAGTGGTGGCCCCATGGCAGCCCCAGCTGTGTTAGGGTAACTTGAAACATGGGGACTTGAATGACAGTCTCAGACTAAAAGGAAGCCCTGGGTGGGAAGATAGGCTTCTGCCATTCTTTTTCTTTGGAAAAGTTCTTCAGGGAACTTGAAAGGCAAACTGCAACCTTGCTCTTGTTTTAGTCAGTCGTTCCTGCTTTCCTCTCACCTCTCTGGGACATCCCAGAGTGACCTTCCTCAGACAGGAAGGCTATTTCAACCACTTCCCAGAGACCCAAGGGTCTTAACCACTACAGACTCTCCCGGAACTTGCTTTGAATCTTCACAACCCCTTCACTTAACAGCATCTGAAGTTCTCTTTAGTGTGGGAGTCCCTCAGCTGTAACCGACTCTTTGCAACGCTCATGGACTTTTAGACCACGAGGCTCCTCTGTCTATGGAATTCTCCAGGCAAGAATACTGGAGTGCGTAGCTAGTCTTGTCTCCAGGGGATCTTCCTGACTCGGGGGTGGAACCCAGGTCTCCTGCACTGCAGGTAGATGGTTTACCATCTGAGCAACCAGGGAAGCAGGGAAAACCTAACTGGTAGAGGAAAATCTTAAGAGTAAATGGTTTCTGCTTTTACCTTCTCACTTCAAGATGAGAATCCCAGAGAAGCTTCAGATCCTGCAGATCTGTTCATAGTCCTAACTTGAGAATTTGTTTTCCTATAGTCTTTTTTTTTTCCCAAATATCACCAATTCCTTTCATTTTTTTGGAAAGGAGCACTTTGTATTAAGGATGTTGCAGAAAGGAGCACTTTGTGTTAAGGATGTTGCAGATTTTCTGCCCATTTTAGACTACCTTGTAAGTTAAAGACTTGCTTCATACCTAGTTGGCCAGTGGGCCCTCCTCAGGGGCAGCTGGAATTTCCTAAAAAGGCCTTCCTCGCTTCAATAATAGAATGGAACAGGACTTCAGGCTTCTATCCCTTGAAATATTAATACAAAGGGAATCTTGTTCTAAGCCAGTACAGAAGATTTCAATGAAATGCCCCTGATTGTCGCCCTCTTTGCTGACTTGAGATACTCTTATTCTAAGTTAACCTAACTCTGACTTTCTGCCCCCAAATGAAAAGAGCTTGGAAGTTGACTTTTGCTATTAAGGACAGGAGTGAGGAACCAAATGAATCAACAACTCTTAGACCAGAGGCTTGAAATCACAGGACAAAATTCTGCCCTGAAAACTGGAGACAGAAAAACCAGTGAGTAACCAGCAGGATCACTTACAGGGTAATTGACAAACCAGTGGAGGCGTCTGTAGACTTACCTTGAAGGGTAAGCATTAAAGGACCCAGTTCTAGTGGGCTTCTTGCTTTCATGAGTTTTCTCCCCCAGGTTTGGGGTGTTGGGTACATATGATGAAAAGGGTCTGAGGTCTTCAAGAGCAGTATCTTGCCTGACAGAACAACCTCCTGGAGATCTGCCCTAACTAGAAGAGAGACACACACACTGCCCTCAAGCAGGAAAGAAGGGTAGACAATTAATGTCAGCTTGAGTCATGGGTCCCACCTGACCCTGTTCATTGCATATGGCTGGAGGAGGGGGCAGGTAGGATCTGTGAGGGGCACTATAGGAAGTGGCTCAAAGCTCTTTCAGGACTGACTATACCTCTGGCTGTGGGGTTCTTCCTTCTGGTGCTTTGTTGGGGAGTTTCATGCTCTTGCCTGCGTCGCTTCATGTTGGAGAATAGCCCTGGAGCTTCAGATCTCCAGCAGCACTGTTGTCCAGTGCTCCTAGAGTAACGTCCAATGCCTGCTCCCCAGTTGCTAGTTGTTTGGTGTAAGGAGGCATCCTTTAAGTGATTAGAAAAAAAATCAAAGCTTTTGAGGACCAAATTCTTCATTCTTAATCACAACTTTACAAGTAGTGGAAGCCCACCAACTTGTGCATTCCTGGACCTGGTCACTTAGGACTGGAGCCCTCCAGTGAGGGGGAGGCATGGTGTCCTTAAATCCATCCCATTGGTGCCTTGCTATGGACGAACTCTTGTTCTGCATCATGCATTTTTAAAGAGAATGAACTCCATCTAGGTGTTCTATCTGAGCTGCTTTTCCAGATAGTTAACTGCCAAGGGGCTTAACTGAGAAGAATTGCAGTGACAGACAGGACTTCCCACCTGCCCAGTTCACCCAAGCCAAATTCCTCTGGGTGTCACTTTGTAGGTAGCAGGCAGGTATGGGTGGGGGTGTTGACAAGCTCACTATATGCACATCTCTCCTGTTGCCCAGCTGTCCTCAAGCCCTCCACCTTCAAGAGGATCTGTAGACCTCCATATTGCTACCCAAGGCCTGTCTTCCCTTCTCCGGCCAGGTCCAGTCCTCAGTCTCTTGAGCATCATTGTTGCTTAAGGACCTACGTGCACACTCAGAAGGACTCTCTTGTTCATCAGGCATTAGACATGATAACTTCTGAGAACTAGCTTGGGATATACCACAAATGAGAGAAGGAAGTATCTGCTCTGTTTTGTACTGAGCTGGAAAAATGTGTTCTAGCCATCTCTCCTCTGGCTTAATGAGCTACCTGCACCTTTTACATTTTCAGTAGAAATGAAGATACAGATGATCTAATTAACAAGAGGCAAACATTCATGCTGACTGGCAGGAGTGTCAGTCCCACCTCCTGGGCTAACTGCTAAAGCGGGTTGATTGTCAGCATCCCCTGTGATAGGACCTCCTCCTGGCATGCTTAGAGCAATGCCAATGGCCCTTGTTGAGAAGGGGCAGCATGTGAGGAGAGCCTGCTGATCTGTCAAAGGAGCGGGAGAGGTGTAAGGTGCTGGAGCTTGGAAGTACTGTGGGGAAAAGGCACTAAAGGGTCTTTTACCTTGCTAAATTGAACAGCATGAAGGTCGTGCTTGGGGTTGGTTCATATCGGAGCTACCCAGATCCAACTACAAGTAACTTACTAACTATCCCCAGCGTTGGATAAGTAGCAGAGAAGGCAGCCTTGTGGGTGCACATGGGGTTAAAGAGGCAATGTGAGGTGTCCTAGTGGAAGGAATGCCCTCTCCAAAGTAGTATCAGGTGGCAGAGTTTTAACAAGTGGGAGAGTGAATCAGAGCAGAAGCCAAGAACAGGCTATGTGATGAGAGGAAGACTCTAGGATAAAGGCTTCAGCAGAGGCTATAACAACCCAAGGGCCTCAGATACCCCTTATCATGGCTGTGCAGGGGGAGACTGGCTAAGATTCTGCTATGAGAAATGGGACATACACTAGTGGGAAATATTTACATCATCAAAAAGGCATATCTCGTTAGAGATGCTTTCAGGTAAGACCCAGACCTAGCTCTTCAAAAGGGGGGGCCTTCTCTGCCAGTCTGGGGATGCTGGGAAGTTGGGTTTGGGGAGAGAATGTCCCAGGCTACTACCTCCTCCAGCTGTGTTAGCAAGTGGTCCCTGCTAACTTGACCATTTGCCTTACATCTTAGCCTCTACCCAGCATCTCTGGTCTTCTGGACTGTCTGTTTTCCCTTTGTTCAGATCCACCATTGTTTCAAACTTATGGAAGTGCTGAGACTAGAAAGTTGACAGGAACTAAGATGTAACACTAGGGGTAACTATTTGAAGTGGGCTTATGAGCTTTGAGATTCTTTGAAACTAGCTCTACTTGGATCGATTTTGAGGACTGGCCACTTCCTATGAGCTCCTCCAAACTGGATATTCCATGGACTTAGCTGTTAGCATGCTTTCTTAAAGTGGGTGAAACCCTAAGAAACTCAACCTGCTGAGAACCCTTCTAGAAATTTCATTCTGTCCTCACCCTGAGGCACTCAGTGCTTTTGTTAAAAGTGGCCTACATGCATGCCTAATAGATGCTCACCGGCCTCTGGCTTAGTCTATTAAGTAGCAAAAGTAGCGATTTAATAGATCTAGCTTTAAGTCTTCTGGCTGAAGCTTTAACTTTCATATGAAATTCAAGGGGAAAGATTTAATATTTCCACTGTCACCGTCTTGAATTGCATAGGAGTTGGGTAACTGGGCTGTTAATGCCTACTCAGGCTTATAAGCAACTCTGCGCAGACTTACATAGAAACTGTTCTTTTGTGATTAAAGAGAATATTCATCAGCTACTTAGTCATGCTCAGGATTCCAGAATGTTTAAGGGTGGCAGTGAAATTCTGCAGTGTAGGGGTCCTAGGGGGGTGACAGTGTGAGTCTGGAGAATTGAAGCAGTTCATGCTGAAATGAACACCACTATCAGAACTTCAAGTTAGTAGTTCCATCAAGTAATGTTGAGGTGGACTTGCTTGAAGAATCCTATAATGTATACGTGTGTAAGTCTTTGTCCAGAGCCTGCTTCCTTGAAGTGACTGGACGGACTTGGTTCCTCTTTTCTACTTGCTCACCACCAACCAGCACCTCACTTGCTTCAAGACAACACCTCTGAAGTTTCTGTGGGGCGTGCTTTTATCAAATGTCTATTTCTAACTGCTGTTAAGTTCCACAAAGGCTTAATGTCTCTTAAAAAAGGGGTTTCAGGTCTAAGATGTGGGGAAAGAACTGGGTCAGAACTGGGTAACAAAGTACATGGGAGATGTGAGAGGTCTGGGCAGACTCAGTTCTCCTTGTTGGAAAAGTGCTAGAATTTGAGTCTTGAGGTGCTTCAGACTTAGTCCTTTTGCTGAAAGTTTTCACTTTCATCTCAGGTTCAAAGGATTTGTTAACAAAATAAGCCACTCATTAATTATTGGTATTATTTGTACATAGAGAATTACCTAGCTTACTTTCAATATACTAACATTAAAAGAAATATAAACAGAGGATGCATCACCAAATTGGGTTTTGACCAACATCCAGACTCAGATAGTGCTGAGAAGTCCCATGATACATCATATCTGGAGTCCCAATTGCAGACAGGCCCCCGCAGTGTCTGCTCCATGGGTGAGACTTTTCAGGGTTCTGCTTATAATCCCAGGATGCAAACTGATATTGTCAATCTGTGAGCAAATTGCAGCTCTGGCTTCATGTTAATGCTGTCTGTTCCGTCATGTAAAACTTGAAATGTTAAGCCTGGGACTTGGTTGGCTGGACCTTCTCCTAGGGCCTCAGTCTCAAGATTTTTCCTGTATCTTGTCTATGGTGCTGCCAGGCTTGTACTCACCACAAGCAGTCAGGGCAGTGTCCAGGCAGGATTAGAAGCGAGGTCAGAGGCCTGCTCTTTGTCTCTGAAGCCTAAATAAGACTTTAGTTTCCCTAACGGTCCTATCTTCCTAAAACTTTCCCCTTATAAACTTGATTGGACTGTGTGTGACAAGTCCCTGAGCAGTGGTAGGCAACTGTTGTGTTCAATGATCCAGCTGCGTCCAACTCTTTGTGACCCTATGGACAGTAGCATGCCAGGCCTCTGTCCCTCATCTCTCAAAGTTTGTCCAAGTTATGTCCATTGCATCGGTGATGCCATCCAACCATCTCATCCTATGACACCTTCTCCTTCTGCCCTCTATTTCTCCCACCATTGAGGACTTCTCCAATGAGTTGTTTATATCAGATGACCAAAACACTGGAGTTTCAGTTTTGGCATCAGTCCTTCCATTCAGGGTTGATTTCCCTTAAGATTGACTGGTTTGCTCTCCTTGCTGTTCAAGGGACTCAGTCTTCTCCAGCACTCTGCCTTCTTTACAGTCCAGCTCTCACAACCACACATGGCCACTGAGAAGACCATGGCCTTGACTGTATGGATCTTTGTCAGAAGAGTGATGTCTCTACTTTTCAACATGCTGTCTAGGGTTGTCATTGTCTTTCTACCAAGAAGCTAACATCTTCTGACTTCGTGTCTGTGGTCACCATCCAGTGATTGTAGACCCCAAGAAGAGGAAAACTGTTATTACTTCTACCTTTTCTCCCTCTATTTTTCCATGAAGTATGGGGCCAGACATCATGATCTTAGTTTTTTTTCATATGTAGTTTTAAGTCGGCTCTTTCACACTCCTCCTTCACCCTCATCAAGAGGCACCCTAGTTCCTCTTTGCTTTCTGCCATTAGAGTGGTATCCTCTGCATATCTGAGGTTTTTGATGTTTCTCCCACCTATCTTGATTCCAGCTTGTAACTCAGCCAGCCCAGCATTTCTCATGATGTGCTCAGCATATAAATTAAACAAACTGGGTGACAACAGACAGCCCTGTCATACTCCTTTCTCAATCTTGAACCAGTTGTTTCATAGAGGGTTCTAACTGTTGCTGCTTGACCTGAATATAGGTTTCTCAGGAGACAAGTAAGATGGTCTAGTACTCCCATCTCTTTATTAGAGCTTTCCGTAGTTTATTATAATCCACACAGTCAAAGGCTTTGGTGTAGTGGATGAAGCAGAGGTAGGTGTTTTCTGGAATTCCCTAGCTTTTCTCTGTGATCCAGTGAATGTTGTCAATTTGATCTCTTCCTCTTTTTCTAAACCCAGCTCGGACATCTGGAAGCTTTGGTTTGTGTAATGCTGAAGCCTAGCATGCTCCAAGATTTCAAGCATGACTTCACTAGCGTGGGAGATGAGTGCAACTGTCCAAAGGTTAGCACATTCTGTAGTACTACCCTTCTTGGGAATTGGGATGAGGATTGACCTTATGCAATCCTGTGGCCACTGCTGGGTCTTCAGATTTGCTGATGTATTGAATGCACCATCTCGATGGCATCATCCTTTAGAGTATTGACTAGTTCTACTGGAATTTCATCACATCCACTAGATTTATTAGTAGCAGTGCTTCCTAAGGCCCACTTGATTTCACACTCTAGAATGTCTGGCTGACCGCACCTTTGTAGCAATCCGGTTCATTTGAATCTTTTTTTGTACAGCTCTTCATGTCTCCATCTTTTGATCTCTTCAGCGTCTACTAAATCTCTAACTTCTGTGTCCTCTATTGTGCCCATCTTTGGGCAACATGTTTCCTTTATCTCCAATTTTCTTTTCCACTTCTGTTTTTATACACTGTTCATCGAAGGCGTTGTCTCTCTATGATCTTTAGAAATCTGTTAAGTTGGGTATACCTTTTCCCTTTCTCCCTTGCTTTTTGCTTTCACTATTTGTAAGGCAAAATATTAGTTGATTGAAATGAACTTGGAGTATATATTAATATTAAATGACTTTCTTGCCTAAGCCAAATACTTTTCTAAACAAAGCTAACTTGATTGTAAAAATTCAATTGACCCCTTCTGAGTCTGGGTTTTTCATCTGGCTGGGTAAGAAAGGATCATGTCTTAGCCTGGATTCCCTTAGGAATGAGGGCAGACTCATGTAGGGGGATCTTATTTGGGCTGTGGTCAAAGTAGAAGGAAGAAAGGATGTTAGCAGCCCTGCTGTTACTATCAGGGGCTTAGTTTTGCTGAGACCCATTCAGATCCATTCAAATACCTCCAGGATTTATTTGCTTGAAGAATGAGACAGGCATATTTTAACCATCAGTTTTATGTGCTGTGTGAGCTGCTTTAAAGCTTAGCATGCTCCTGCCTGTATCCAGAGTTGGGGGAGCCTTGAAGCAGAAAGTGAATGCAGGAAAGGCTTATTCTGGGCAAGGTGCTGTTAGCTTGAAGTGAGTTGCCAGTATAGAGTGGTTTGAAATCTAGAGGTTTCAAGATTCAGGCCGTGGCTAAAATTGAAAATCGAGCTTATCTGTTGGGGTACCTCGCATGTCAGTGCTCAGCCTTGTTCACTTTAATGTCAGATAGTGAGGATGTGAGCTCATGTTGAGGCCAACCTAGGAATTTATCATCGTGCAAAATGTTTTTATTTCTGAGATAATCAGTATGTAGTTATTTCTATCTTAAAACTGTAGTGCTAATGCATTACACAACCTCAAGCAACATTCCTTACTGCCAGACACCCTTCTGATGCTGACATTACACTGTGTAACACTGACAAAGTTCTCAGAGCAGAGTGCTATGCTAAACCAAATGCAAATTGAAGAGATACATTAACTTGTTCTACACCTGCTTAGGGAGAGAACAATCCCTAGAGTGGTTTTATTTTTTCTTCAAACAATCCCCCAACACAGCAGCTTTCCCTAGCTGAGATGCTGGCACCTCTAACTGAACAGAGGGTTTAGTTCAGTTACTGAGTCATGTCCAACTCCTTTGTGACTCCATGGACTGCAGCATACCAGGCTTCTCTGTCCATCACCAGCTCTTGGAGCTTACTCAACTCATGTCTACCGAGTCGGTGATGCCATCCAACCTTCTCATCCTCTGTCACTCCCTTCTCCCGCCTTTAATCTTTCCCAGCATCAGGGTCTTTTCAAATGAATCAGCTCTTCGCATCAGGTGGCCAAAGTATTGGAGTTTAGCTTCAGCATTAATCCTTTCAATGAATATTCAGGACTGATTTCCTTTAAGATGGACTGGTTGGGTCTCCTTGAAATCCAAGGGACTACTTGAGTCTTCTCCAACACCAGTTAACAGCATCAATTCTTTAGTGGTCAGCTTTCTTTATAGTCCAACTCTCTCACATCCATACATGGCTACTGGAAAAACCATAGCTTTGAGATGTACCTTTGTTGCCAAAGTAATGTCTCTGCTTTTTAATATGCTAACTAGGTTGGTCATAACTTTTCCAAGGCGCGTCTTTTAATTTCATGGCTGCAGTCGCCATCTGCAGAGATTTTGGAGGCCAAAAAGTCCATCGTGGGTTCCATTGTTTCCCCATCTATTTGCCATTAAGTGATGATGGGACCAGATGCCTTGACCTTAGTTTTTTGAATGTTGAGTTCCAAGCCAACTTCTTCACCTTTCACTTGCATCAAGAAGCTCTTTAGTTCTTTCTGCCATAAGGGTGATGTCATCTACATATCTGAGGTTATTGACATTTCTCCTGGCAATCTTGATTCCAGCTGGTGCTTCATCCAGTCCAGCATTTTGCATGATGTACTCTGCCTATAAGTTAAATGGGGTGACAATATACAGCATGATGTACTCCTTTCTCAATTTGGAACCAGTCTATTCCATGTCCAGTTCTAACTGTTGCTTCTTGACATGTATACACATTTCTCAGGAGGCAGGTCAGGTGGTCTGGTATTCTCATCTTTCAGAATTTTCCACAGCTTGTTGTGATCCACACAGTCAAAGGCGTTGGCATAGTCAATAAAGCAGAAAATAGGTGTTTTTCTGAAATTCTTTTGCTTTTTCGATGATTCAATGGATTGGATGTTGGCAGTTGATCTTTGGTTCCTCTGCCTTTTCTAAACTCAGCTTCAACATCTGGAAGTTCACAGTACACATACCGTTGAAGCCTGGCGGGGAGAATTTTGAGCATTACTTTGCTAGTGGGAGTTGCTGCTGCTGCTAAGTCACTTCAGTCGTGTCTGACTCTGCATGACCCCAGAGACGGCAGCCCACCAGACTCCCCCGCCCCTGGGATTCTCCAGGCAAGAACACTGGAGTGGGTTACCATTTCCTTCTCCAACACATGAAAGTGAAAATTGAAAGTGAAGTCTCTCAGTCATGTCCAACTCAGCAACCCCATGGATGGCAGCCTACCAGGCTCCTCCATCCAAGGGATTTTCCAGGCAAAAGTATTGGAGTATGGTGCCATTGCCTTCTCCATACTAGTGAGAGAGATGAGTCCAATGGGTGGTAGTTTGAGCGTTCTTTGGCATTGGAATGGAAACTGACCTTTTCCAGTCCTGTGGCCACTGCTGAGTTTTCCAAACTTGCTGATATATTGAGTACAGCACTTTCACAGCATCATCTTTCAGAATTTTAAATTAGCTCAACTGGAATTCCATCATCTCCACTAGCTTTGCTCGTAGTGATACTTCCTAAGGCCCACTTGCTTTCACATTCTAGGATGTCTGGTTCTAGGTGAGTGATCACACCATTGTGGTTATCTGGATCATGAAGATCTTTTTTGTATCTTTCTTTGCATTGTTGCCACCTCTTTAATATCTTCTACTTCTGTTAGGTCCATACCATTTCTGTCCTTTATTGTGCCCATCTTTGCGTGAAATGTTCCCTTGGTATCTCTAATTTTCTTGGAGATCTCTAGTCTCTCCCATTCTGTTTTGCTCTATCTCTTTGCGTTGATCACTGAGGAAGGCTTTCTTATCTCTTCTTGCTATTCTTTGGAACTCTGCATTCAAATGGGTATATCTTTCCTTTTCTCTATGCCTTTCACTTTTTACAACTATTTTTAAGGCCTTCTCAGACAACCTTTTTGCATTTTTTTTTTCCTTGGGGATGGTCTTGATCACTGCCTCCTGTACAATGTCACAAACCTCCACCCATAGTTCTTCAGGCACTCTATCAGATCTAATCCCTTGACTCTTTGTCACATCCACTGTATAATTGTAAGGGATTTGATTTAGGTCATACCTGAATGGTCAAGTGGTTTTGCCTACTTTCTTCAATTTAAGTCTGAATTTGGCAGTAAGGAGCTCATGATCTGAGCCACAGTCAGCTCCTGATCTTGTTTTTGCTCACTGTATAGAGCTTCTCCATCTTTGTCTGCAAATAATATAATCAATCTGATTTCAGTATTGACCATCTGGTGATGTCCATGTGTAGAGTCGTCTCTTGTGTTGTTGGAAGAGGGTGTTTGCAATGACCAGTGCATTCTCTTGGCAAAACTCTATTAGTCTTCACCCTGCTTTATTCTGTACTCCAAAGCCAAATTTGCCTGTTATTCCAGGTATCTCTTGACTTCTTTTGCATTCCAGTCTCCTATAATGAAAAGGACATCTTTTTTGGTGTTAGTTCTAGAAGGTCTTGTAGGTTCTCATAGAACTGTTCAGCTTCTTCAGCATTACTGATTGGGGCATAGGCTTGGATTACTGTGATACTGAATGATCTGTCTTGGAAACAGATTCTGTCGTTTTTGAGATTGCATCCAATAACTGCATTTTGAAGTCTTGTTGACTATGAAGGCTACTCCATTACTTCTAAAGGATTCTTGCTCACAGTGGTAGATTAATCATGGTCATCTGAATTCACTCATTCCAGTCCATTTTAGTTCACGGATTCCTAAAATGTTGGTGTTCCCTCTTGCCATCTCCTGTTTTACCACTTCCAATTGGCCTTGATTCATGGACCTAACATTCCAGGTTCCTGTGCAATATTGCTCTTTATAGCATTGGACTTTACTTCCATCACCAGTCACATCCACAACTGGGTAGTTTTGTTTTGGCTCCGTCTCTTCATTCTTTTTGGAGTTATTTCTCCACTTACCTCCAGTAGCATATCGAGCACCAACTGACCGAAAGTTCATCTTTCGGTGTCCTATCTTTTTGCCTTTTCATACTGTTCACAGGGTTCTCAATTTTGTCAGAACACTCTACCCTGACCCGTCCATCTTGGGTGCACCTACACAGCATGGCTCATAGTTTCATTGAATTAAGACAAGGCTGTGGTTCATGTGATCAGACTGGTTAGTTTTCTGTAATTGTGGTTTTCATTCTGCCTTCTGATGGAAAAGGATAAGAGGCTTATGGAAGCTTCCTGATGGGAGAGACTGACTATGGGGGAAACTAGGTCTTGTTCTGATGGGCAGGGCCATGTTCAGTAAATCTTTAATTTTCTGTTGATGGGTGGTGCTGTTTTCCCTCCTTGTTGCTTGACCTGAGGCCAACATATGGTGGAGGTAATGAAGATAATGGCGACCTCTTTCAAAAGGTCCCCTGCATGCACTGCTCCCAACCCTGCAGCAGGCTACCCCTGACCCATGCCTCTGCTGGAGACTCCTGGACACCCATGGACAAGTCTGGATCAGTCTCCTGTGGGACTGCTCCTTTTCTCCTGGGTCCTGGTTTTGTTTGTGCCCTCAAGAGTCTGTTTCCCTGTCCTGTGGAAGTTCTGGTGGCTCTATGGTGGGGTTAATGGCGACCTCTTCTAAGAAGGCTTATGCCATATCCCAGTCTGCTATACCTAAAGCCCCTGTGGCAGTCCACTGCTGACCCACTACCTCCACAGGAGACACTCAAACACAGTTCTGTCTCGGTCTCTGGGATCTCTGGGTCCTGGTGCACACAAGGTTTGTTTGAGCCCTCTGAGCATCTCTGAGTATGGGGTTTGATTCTAAATGTGATTTTTGCCTCTTACCATCTTGCTGGGGCTTTTCCATTGCCCTTGGACACAGGGTATCTCCTCAAATTTGTTCCAGCACTGCTGGAGGATAATGATGCCTTTATCAGAATTGATTCATCATCAAATCAAGCTCCATTAGAAAATGGAGGTAGCTTGCCTCCCTGGTAATAGGTTGAAGAAAACGAGGTTAATCTTGTTTAGAGAGAGAGGTTGCTGCATGGAGCGTGGAACCCATGTGCCAGAAACATCCACAGGCTGAGGCCAGTGGTGGTGATTTCTGCAGCTGGAAGAGTCTTTACCTCTACTTAGCTCTGTAGCCAGCAGCGATTTAACTGTTTTTGGATGAATAAAATATTGCAATTTTCCTATCTCTAAGTCAAAATGATTCTGCTCTGAATTCCCTAAAGCTTTTGGGAAACCCACTTTGCTCCTGCAGGAGGGTCTTCTGGGCACTGCAGAGTCACTCCAGCCTCTCTGGAAAGACTTGGGGTCAAGCCCTGTACTCTATCCTGTAAGTGTTATATGGCTGTTCCCTTCTGATCCTCACTTGGCATTGGCCCCCAAATGAGTTGACTGTCATCCATTGTTCCTTAATTTTGATCTACTCTGCTCTGTGCCCCAGTGAGAGAAGCTTCCTGTGGACTGCACAGGAAGTCCTGTGACTTCCTGTGTTCCCAGATCCCCTTGAAAGTTGACATTCCCAGGTGGGTTTGGCCACTGAGATGCACTGGCTAGAAGACAAGAGGTTTGGGTACGTTTTCCTGACTTCCTCCCTGCTTAAGCACTACATCTCACAGTAGGTAGGTTCCTCCAGGCCCACTGCTCTTGCCAAAGGGGCCCCTCTTCCATCGTTCTGGCTCCTGATGGGCTCAGATAACTTTTTCCTCTTGGCCCTGTGGTTGGCAGTAGGTTCATCATTGCTAGTCCCTAGTGCCTCATCTTTTGTTCATAACCCTTCATGTTCCACTAGGTTCCTTCGTCAATTCATTTATACCCAATAGAAGTGGGGTTCCAGTTCCCATATCTGTGTACCTGGAATTTCTTGGCATTTTGAGAGATGTGCCTGATAGCCTCTGAATGGAGGAAGGATAGGGCCCACCTAATGTTTCCAAGTAGCTAGTTCAGCCCCAACCCATAACATGAGGTATAGGAAAAAAGACTGACTAGGGCTCATGTAGGTAACAGACAGAATCTGGATGTCCATACACATGGATACGTGTTGATGTTTGAACATGAAGCTAGTCTTGAAGCTGCAGCCTGAGGGTGAATTTGTTTCTGGAGAGCACACCCTCAGTTACTCCCCAGCCTGCCTGTCTGGTTCAATGTCTTCAGATGTTGTGCATCTCCAGAGGGACCACAGGGGCCCAATGCAAGGTTAAAAATCTTTGAGTTTCTGAGTTATAAAAGTAGAAAGGAACAAGACATGCAGTCTGCCAGCTCCCTCAGGTGTATCCACATTGTCTCAAATCTCCTTGTGACTCTCTCTACAGTCTTGGCCCTGACAGGCCCCGGACCAGCAGCTAAGTAGTTAGTCACTAACCAGGAGTATCTATCCTTGTCTACCTCTCCCTCACCAAGCACAGGACCAGATGGTGCTCAAATCTAAGAGGACTTCTCTCGCCACTGCTTCTGGGGCTGTGAATGAGGCTGCAGGACAGCATATTTTTTTGGCCTCATACCCCAGTACTTGACCATCCTGAACAAGACTTCAGTCCTTTCGACCAACTTGAATTCCCAATAAGGTCTACACGTGAGCTGGAGAGTTATCGGTGACATGGGGCTCTGGGCCCCTGTGTGTCACACCCACCATGCCATTTCTGTTCAATAAGTTCTTGGTACATCACGTTCAAAATGTGTACAAAATGGTGGGTCCAGTTCCCATAGACACTGATGTCTTGCAGTCAGTCTGTATCTTTTAGAGCCTAGAAGTAGATCAAGGGCTGCTTTTATGAACAATGAATCGTTCTGTGCTACAGACCGTGTCTCACATATGATGTATCTTTGCTACATGTGGCACCACCAGCATGCAGGGCCATATGGTTGAAGCTACAGAGGAGATTGTATTCCTGGACCTGTAGCACAGCTCTCGTTGTGAACTCTACTTAAAGTAGTACTGAGCCCAAGCATGTGGTTATGTTGTCCCTTAAATCCAAAGAGGCTACCCAAGGGGTAGGAGGGGTGAAGCACTAATGGAAACTAGTCTCTTGAGTAAGATGCATATCTCAAACTACTGACCCCTCAAGTCAAACATGGCAGACCCCTGAATTACCTGAAAGGTTTATCTTCCCTTTGTCATGTGTGTCCTGGTAGGGGCATCAATCATTTGCTCATAACACTGAACATTTGCTACTGATCTAGTGGGCCAGAACGATAGCTTTAAAATTCAAGCTTTTAATAAGCCATGGGAGGTTATTGTGGCAGAGCAGGGGAACCTGATAGAAAACCATGAGTGTGCTGCTGCCCTTCCCTAGAGAATATGAATGGCCGGCAATCTCATAAGGGTTAAGGAGTCACCAGAACAATAGCCTTGATCAGTGGTAGAGATTCCACACCTGGCTGAGCAGCTAGAACAGAACCATTTTGTTTACAGTCTAGAATTATGCATGGTTCACCTTGTTCTAGGAACCGTCCTAGTGGATCAAGCTAGGTGATAGAGCCTCACCCCCTTGTACTGTTACCTCTTTAGAACATGGTACAGCTTCTGAATTACTCTTGACTTTGGGTGGAGAGCAGTTTTAGGAGATTCCATTTGGCTTTTGCCCACTGTGGGCCAGGGAGCTAGTGTGAAGTTTGTCAGTGGCTGAATTTTCATCTGACTACTACTCGGGATGAGGATGATGACTATAATAGTTCTATAGTCATTGAAGCCACTGTAAGATTCCCAGCCTCCCTGTCACCTAGCCTCCATGTACCTGCCCCATCCCATCAAGGGGACTAATCAAGCTTGAGATCCAGTTATCAGTGTCAGTTCAGACCCTCTATCCAACCAGCTGTAACAAGTATGAGTGTTACCCTTCGGTAGTTACCCGAGTAAATGGACATTGGTTCCTAGTGGGTAAGGATGAGGAAATAGTGTATTTGCCATAGCACAGCAGGGCCTTTTGTAAGGCCTTCAATCCATGGACTGAGTCAGTTTCCATAGTTATGTTACTGAAGTGAGGATTATCAGTCCAAGATCAAACCAGAGAAGCAGACTCTAGAACAGATACACCCACAGGCTGATTTCTTGTAATAAACTCAGTTCAACTTCTGTGTAAGCTGGTGAAACAAGTCAAGACTGTAGGGTTGGTTGGCAGTCAAGATAGATCACATTTGAGTGAAACTCACAGGCATGGGCCAAAGCTCTGTTGTTCATAAACAGTTAAACTGAACTCTTCAACTGACGGAATCAGCCCACAGACTATGTAGGATAATCTCCCTTAAAGTCAAATGATTATGAGCTCTTAATCATCTCATACTTTCATGACACTTAAAATGTTTGGCTTAATGTCTTGGACTGATGTCTAGCTAAGCTGACACCAAAAAACCCCTCATAGCCATGACTTTCCTTTACAATGGCTAACTTGCCTTCTTCTCTGATCATCTTGATCACACAGATCAAGCAGTAGTTGTGTTGGCTGTCCACCTCCCACCCCTAGGCATACCATGGTCTGCTCTGTTGCCAAAGATTCTTACAAGTCAGGACCATTCTGTCCTTGCTGTTTATCATGAGTTACATGCAGCCACCTGGGCTCTATTCTAGACTTAGATTCACAACTGACACCGGGGAGACTGGTCTCATGGTAGAATCGATTTCCACTCTGATCCACAGGACGTCAGTGACCCTCCCTTATACATTGACTGTTCCATTGGCGAAGGATAGGCTTTTCCAGGGAATATGGTCAGGTGATGGGGCCTCTGGTTATATTAGGCATGCTACCGTGGTTGCCTTTGAGAGGCTATGGATCCCTTAATCCCACCCCCTTAACTCCAGGCCACTGTGTCCAAGACCAGGGAACCATTCCAGTAGCATGTTAGGTCTGGTCCCATGCACTTCGGTGTTAAATGCTGTCACAAGATACTCCTACTCGACACTCTTCTGTACCAGCTCTATTCTGCACTTCCCAGAAATTGTCCAGTTCTGTTTGTATATGTTAACCACATCCTACAGTTCTTCCCATGAAATAACCTGTTCTCCCCCATTGCAACAGACCTTACTATTGATTCCAGTTGTGACCTAACCCTGTTAACCAAGAGCCTCTAGTTAATCCTGAGTGTTCAGATAGCACCAACGAATGTATCCTGGTGGGCTGACTACCAGCTGTTTCCTAGACATGAACAAGGGCCTGGGTTATTGAGACTATATTCATATTAGAACTGAGCTTTCAGGGACCTGCATTCCTGCAAAACCATATAAGCTTCTCCAATATGACCCATGAAAATTTGTTTCTGACTAGAAATTCTTACCCAGCAGTTACTTAGCTGTCAAAAGCCAAGTCCTAGCCCTTGTTCTTTATGGAGGTCAAATAACTTGATACAGAAACGACTTCCATGTGAGGTGAGAATGCAGAGTGACTTCTTAATGCATCTGTTGGCTTCAGCAGTTGAAAGTCAACTCCTGTAAGTTAGATTTCCTTCATCCTTTAAGCAGAATCTAATTTTATGAACTCCTTTATGGAGCAGAGAACTATCTAACCTACTTAACTGGAGTAGCCTTAGTTCAACTTTGGAACAAGGCAAGGACTTCAAAACAAAGCACAATGCCAGGGAGTGGATATTTTCAGTCACTGAAATTGGTCTAACTCAAAGCAGTTGCCAACCCTGAACTGGGGAATTGAGGCAGACTACTAAGATTAGAATACTAAGGTTTAGTGGTTGGAAAATTCAAAGGAATTGAAGAAAAATGACACCAAACTCCTGGTCACTTTCAATGTGTCCTTCAATGCCAGTCAGGGTAGAACTTCAGTGTTAGAGAATCAAGTAATAAAATGTCATGAGGTTAAAATCAGATAAATTACCTTTCAGACCTTGTAGGCCTCAATCACACCATGTCTTTAAATAACTAGGACTCATTGCCTGCATGATCCACCTCTATAGGCCTGGTACGTGAGGAACTAGAAATCTTGACTCCCCAGACTTCAGATATGGTCTGTCTCAATGTTGCAATGGAAGGCAGACTTGTGGATTCAGTAGGCTTGGTTTATGGACCCATGCTTTTGCTCAAGTGTTTGATCCCTGTTTTGCTTGGTATATATGCAGGAGAAGAAAGCTATGGACTTGGTATTCCATGTGAAAGTGGGAAATATGAGTACACATAGCCCTAAGTGGGACACATGTTGTCATTTTAGAATGTCCTCACAATAAGATTTGCTGGAAGGGCCTGACTGACAGGTGCTATTAGCAGAACGTGAGCATCAGTCTTGTCATTCTGCATGAACCAGTGTAACATGACAACTGCAATCCAGCGTTAGCAGACTCACCATGCCTTATCCATCCTATCAATGTCCAATTCCTTGCTGTATTGAGAACTATGCATCCAAGTGGCCCCTTTTCAGTCCAGATGCTCATTCTTGACATTGTGATGGGTCTTCAGTCTAATTTGATGAGCCGAGGTGGATTTAAGTGATTCTTGCATAAAACTTGGTCTGCTTGACTAACTTATGGTTCACCCTTTATCTGATCTTTTCCCCTTTCAGGCAGAAAACCCAGGACTAGACTTAGAGGCTAGAGTTATCAGTTGTACTCATTCCTCACTGTTGAAGAGCAAATTTTAGCCACAGACCCTTTATGCCAGATTCATGTTAACCTGATAGACTGATTATAGGTTGCCCAGAGGTATAAGGGCCAACATATCTCAGATGAATTCAAATAAGCCCTTCACCCAAGTATGCTGGCATAGTTTTCCTGAGAGCCCCCAGATTCAGCTGGCTATCAATTTCAAAAATAACTCTTGAATGGCTTGTTATATGATCAGTCTTCCTATTCAGGTGCCTGATAACTCCCCCACATTCCATGGGATATAGACACAGGGAATCCATGAGTCCTCTAGACTCAAGGGACTCCTGGGGGCCCCTTGGGGTACATAAGCCTAGCAGCTGTTAAGGTATTGACATCCCTATTGAGGTATAGGGATGGCTTTAACTGGAGTAGTGCTCTAAAGGACTTCAGGGAAGGAGATTCCTTGATGGGGGGTGAGCAATTACAAGTCCTTGATCAATGTCCCCAAAGACAGCTCTGGTTGGCTGGAATACCATTGTACCCTGACTGTCCTAGAACCAAACTGGAGCATCAGCTCCAGAAAGAGGAGTTGGGCCATCCAATTTAGGCAAAATCAAAAGAGAGCTTAGCCATGAACCCAAGGTCAGTTACTGAAGGTCAGAAAGAAAAACCATATTGGTAAGTGACAAGTAGAAGGCTGACTCTGAACACATGAGGGTGTACAGAGACTCTCTTATAGGCTCTGTAGCCCCAGGAGCCAGATAACCAGCTCAGACTTAGCTCTTATCTCTTGAAGGATAAGCTCCTTGACAAGTGTGAACTGGAACTATTGCTTCTAGTAGTAGAATAGTAAACAAGATGACAGACCATTGATAACTGTGTGACTAGTCTACTTATGCACACACTATAATTCTGATCTCATCTACTGAGCTACTCTTAGTTCTAGAACATGAAGTCAGGAACTACCCCTGTGTGTAATCTACTCATTATGAAGAGAGCACTGTTGTCAAATGGGTACAGAATTAAACAATGGTGTTGCAGATTGTTTAGCAAACTGCAAAGTAGTTCTGCTACTAACCTCCTATCATACCTTCTCTGACTTAAATAATTCTAGACTCAGGCCAGAATGCCTGCCAAAATCCTGGATAAGTGTCTTTCACTTCCACATCTTATTAGGAAGCTTCCATACACAAAAATGGCAATGTCTCCAGAACTTCTCAGGATTGATCTGGATCATATCTAAGGAAAGGTATAATCCAGTGGCCCACGAGGCTAAGAGTCGTGACAAACTTGCCAGTTCAGGGTGGCAGCAGCTTGTAAAATACTCAAGCTCAATAGTAAAGACTTTAAGATAAAAAGAGGATCATTTTTGTACTGAAAGATGTTTCAAGGCCATCTGTGCATAGATGTAGACTTGGCCCTTTCAAACGTCAGTGCTGGTCTGAGTCACCAATTCACTTTCTGGAGGTTGTGACAACTAAACATCTTTTGACCCATCTTAAGTGTCAGTCTTTGTAGACTGGGACCTGGGACTGGAGTCACCAAGAAGGATGCAGGGGACCCAAGTCTCAAGTGAAACAAGGGTACTTTATTTGCAGAAATGCATGCTTTATATATCTTCAATAAAATGATTACTTGGCCATTAAAAAAATGAATTCTCACCAGTTGCAACAAAATGGATAGTCCTTTAAGTACAAGCTCACTGAAGGGAATCCAAGCAGGTGCTCTTTCTCATGATCTCAGTCCTGAGAACTGCGTGCAGCTCTGCTCGTTTCTGTTTTCCAGGAACTGATAAGGAACAGAGTCCTTGAGAAATGGCACACAAAGGAAGAATACACATTGGATCCCTTAAAGTTGAACATCCCCTGACACTTAAGCTCTCCTAAATGGAAGAGGTGGGATGGGCAAAAATTGACTTGTACAGCCCAGCTAGACTGATCAATGGTGTTTGTGACAGAACCACCTCTCCAGTGGTGACAGGGACACGTGTGTGCTTGGTAGAGGTGGGAGAGCCAAATGAGCAAGACACTGAATGGCTACACTGGAATTGGAGTTACTGAAACCGTTTTAAACTTACTGCTGTGGCTAAGTTTTTGTAGCAAAATAAATGAGTTTAGGACTTGGACTGACTTTAGGCTGACTAATAGTGCTGTCATCCAAACTGACACTCGTAGCACTGAGATGAAGGGCATGAAGGACATTGTCCTCTTTCTTAGGTCTGACAATGCTCAGGAAACCGCTTCTGCTGTGACATGGCAGATAGGTTCTGATGCCAGGCCAAACAAATAAACAAAAATGACCAGTTTACTGCTGGGCTCCTTGTCAGCTCCAGCACCTGTTCCCTTTGGGTCTTAGTCACTTTCCCCCTCGGGTTGGCTTGGATGGCTCACCCCCATGCCTGGCCACACAGCTTGTTGTGTATTAAATAGGTTGAGTTACTCCTTGTGAGCTATAGCTGTTCCTCGGCTTTTAAGGCAGTTAGCTTTTGAATCTCAGAACCAGGTCAGAGCAAAGATGTTCATGTTTGATCTTAAGGCCCTGTTCATGGGTTCTGTCTAGATTTCTTGCCTTGGGAAGGTTACATTGTGCACCCAGTAGACCTGGAGAGGATCTGGATTCTATCCTAACAGTCCACAGAAATCCCTCAAGTAGGGTGCATAAGTCAAGTCTGAGGTTTTCTGAACTTCAGTGTCCTTTTGCGAGGGAAAAGTAATGTGCACACTTAAAAGGAAGATATCCCTATGTTCCTGTTTCTAGTATATACCCTGGTAACTGGTAGTTCTGGATTGAACCCAGGTGGAGAAACAAATGCAGTGGGAACAGAAAGAGTGACTTCATGAGCATGCCATGAGAGTTATGACCAGGTGTCCCAGCTGGCCTGGGAATCAGGAGTTTTTACATGCTGAGTGAACATCATGGGGGAAGCTAGCTGGGTGCTCAACATAAGGGACAGCTTCGGTGAGTCAAGTCTCCTGAAGGCAGGAAATTACTTGCTCAGATGTTTCCATGACTTGACTTCCACGAGTGAGCTATGAGCATTCTAAGACACATGGTACAAAGTAGTACATTGGCATGCTAGCTAGGATGGTCCTTGACATCCATGGCCAACTAGCAAGTGCTTTGGGCTGATTCTTAGTATACAATATTGTGCCCCTTCATATGCTGATTCATACTTTGGGCTGGTGTTAGCTCCCAGTGGATTGGGATGAGTCTTGTTTACAAAAGTGGCCTTTATATTGGGGGAAGTGGCAAACAGAGCATCTGTCTCCAGTGTAGCCAGGGCTGGGACTGAGTCCAGAGGACAAGGAGGTCCTTACCAAGCGCAGCTGAAAGGTCAAAATCACAAGTTTTAGAGACTAAGTGCCTATAAACTAGGATAAGAAATCAAATGCTAGAAGGGCCAGAGATGACTTGGTGGGGATTGCAGAGCTCTGAGAATTTAGATGCTAAAGGTAAGAGTTACCAAGTAAATGTTTAGTTAAGCTGATTAAGCTTCCACAGGCTAACTTAGGAGTTGGGGTTGTCCAGTTGGTTTAATGTAGGATGAAGGATCAAGGTGATAGGAATGGAAATCTCAGTGTGCTGGTCTGAGTGTCACAGGAGAATGCAAGTTCCCCAGGCACTTGGAGCCTCTTCACATGTAAACAAGTTTCTACTGTCCAAACAAGGACAGCAAAGTGACAAAGGGATTGAAAGGACATGAGCAGAGCACTGAGATCATCTGCCCCAGCCTTCAAGGCAAGCAAAAGTTTGCGAACCTTTCCTAATGTGATAATTACAGATCACCACCCCCGCCCTCCCCACTCTCATACCTACTGCTATTGCTGGGAGCCCTGTGGACAGCATGCAATCAGATTCTATCTGTGGACACAAATGGGCTGAGTATAGGGTCCTCAGTCTACCTTCTTAGAGTCAAAGCCAGCCATATTTTAAGTGATGGAAATCGTACAAGATGTGTCCAGCTACTTAGAGGTGTAGTTGGTCCTGGTCTCAAACACAGAAGCTCTCATTGCCATTTTGACTGCTCATGTGAGTCCTTGAGCTTCTGGAAGGTGATCATTACTATCCAACTCTAAATACTGTAAACAGAATATTGTGAATACTATAGTCATGGTAGGTTGGTTTGTTGGCAAAACTGTGGACTGTACTAGATAGACTCAATAGTCCAGTTTAGTAGAAACATGTCCGGGATTGTAGGATAGAATAGAGGAGCGATGGGTATCCCATTCAAATTGGGTTCACTTCAAGACGAACATCAGGGGCCCTTAAGATTTCTTTAAATTTACTTCAAATCTTAATATAGTCCTATCAGCTGATGTCTACAAAGCCTTATGCCCAAAGGCAATGAGGAATACTTAGCAGACATTCATGTCTCTGAACTGGTTTCGTGTGGCCTTCATCTTGAATTCCTACCATGAGAACAGGTCTCTCTTAAGACCTGAGTGTTGATTCTTTGATCCATGGGCTTCAGAATAGATGTTAGTAGGAAGGAGAATGGCATGAATCTCATTGTACATGTCCATCCAATCTTGGGTGATCAGATACATTGTCAGTTCAGTTGCTCAGTTGTGTCCGACTCTTTGCAACCCCATGGACTGCAGCACGCCAGGCCTCCCTGTCCAACACCAACTCCCGGAGTCTATCCAAACCCATGTTCATCAAGTCAGTGATGCCATCCAGCCATCTCATCCTCTGTCATCCCCTTCTCCTCCTGCCCCCAATCCTTCCCGGCATTAGGGTCTTTTCCATTGAGTCAACTCTTCGCATCAGGTGGCCGAAGGATTGGAGTTTCAGCTTCAACATCAGTCCGTCCAGTGAACACCCATGACTGATCTCCTTTAGGATGGACTGGTTGGATCTCCTTGCAGTCCAAGGGACTCTTCAAGAGTCTTCTCCAACACCAAAGGTCAAAAGCATAAATTCTTTGGCACTCAGCTTTCTTTCTAGTCCAACTCTCACATCCATACATGACTATTGGAAAAATCATAGCCTTGACTAGACAGACCTTTGTTGGCAGTCATGTCTCTGCCTTTCAATATGCTGTCTAGGTTGGTCATAACTTTCCTTCCAAGGAGTAAGTGCCTTTTAATTTCACAGCTGTCGTCACCATCTGCAGTGATTTTGGAGCCCCTCAAAATAAAGTCTGACACTGTTTCCACTGTCTTCCCATTAAGTGATGGGACCAGACGCCATGATCTTAGTTTTCTGAATGTTGAGCTTTAAGCCAATTTTTTCACTCTCCTTTCACTTTCATCAAGAGTCTTTTTAGTTCTTCACTTTCTGCTGTAAGGGTGATGTCATCTGCATATCTGAGCTTATTGATATTTCTCCCAGCAATCTTGATTCCAGCTTGTGCTTCTTCCAGCCCAGCGTTTACATTGTCAGTAAGCAGTAATTTTTTTTTTTTTTAAGGAATCTTTTCCTGAGCAGTAGGTTTTGACAGTGGGCTTAAAATATTAGGTCAACCATGTTATAAACAGATGTGTTGTCACCTGGGCTTTGTGAAGCGTGGGCCCTAGGACTGGGGGAATGATAAAACAGTATTGGTTTTAACACTCTCACCAGCTACATTAGCTAGCTCCTAAGAAGAGCCTGTCCTTTGAAGCCAAGACTTGATTTATCTAGCTGTTAAAGTCCAAGATGGCATCATCTTCCTAAATGAATTTTTCTACATTGAAACTGTTTAGTGGGGCCGCTTTGATTAGTAGATCTTCTGGATAATGTGCTACAGCTTCTACATCAGCACTTTCAGCTTCCCTTGCACTTTTGTTAGAGATGGCTTCTTCCCTTAAACCCTATGAACCAACCTCTGCCAGCTTCAATATTTTCTTCTGAAGCATCCTCCCCCATCTCAGCCTTCATAGACTTGAGCGTTAAACCAAAGCCTGATCCAGAGCAAGGCCCTAAGTGCATACTGCAGCTGGTTTGAGCTTATTCAGACTACTTACTGTGTCCAGATCTACAATATGGCTGTCCTGTTTATGTGTTCACTGGAATAGAACCTTTAATTTCCTTCAAGAACTTTTTAATTTGCATTCACAACTTGGTCTAGTTTTCATCCTATTTCAGCTTTTGAGATGCCTTCTTCACTAAGCTTAATCATTTGCAGCTCTTGATTTAAAGTGAGAGAGATGACTTTTCCTTAAACACTTGGGCCTTCCTATTTCCTAAAACACAAAATTGAAGTTAGAGGCCATATAGAGTTATTGACTGGCCTAAGGAGAGAGACACAGTATGGCTGGTCAGTGAAGCAGTGAGAAGTACACAATGCTCGAGTTTGCTGTATTTTAGGCAGTTTCTTTTGGGAGCACCAATAAAGTTCACTGATCACAGATGACCACAATACAATACAATACAATAAAAGTTTGAAGTATGGAGAATTACCAAAATATGACACACAAAATAAGCAAATAAGCAAATGCTGTTGGAAATAAGCAAATGCTGTTGGAAATAAGCAAATGCTGTTGGAAATAAGCAAATGCTGTTGGAAATAAGCAAATGCTGTTGGAAAATGTATCCCCGGACTTGCTTGACCATTTGGTAGGGTTGCCGCAAACTAATCTGAGAAAATGCAACATCTGTTAAGTGCAATGGAATGTCTCCCGATAGAGGAGGCCACCATCAAGATAAGCCTATGCTGCTTACAGGTTAGGTGTTCAGCGGTGGCAGTAGCTAGGTAAGTTTTGTTGAGAGGACACTTGTGCCACTGGGTCAATGCAATAGCCCTCATTCCTGCCACCATGATTCTTTCATGAATCTCTTGAGGAAGCCCTATAGGGCCCAAGGACACAGGCTGACTGTCTTCAAGTGAAATCAATCCATCCATTACATCTTGGTCAGTTTCTTTTGAGCCTTAGAAGGAGTCACCCAGATCCTTCTCCATTAGCCCTGTTAGAGATCCAGTGGCACACCTTCCCTAAACCTTCATATCCATCCTCCCATTCTCATTCCTTCCAGACACCTGACCAAACAGTAAAGCCATTTGTGTACAAGCCATGCATAGCCTTCCTTCTGGTCAGTGTCTCCCAATGCATGACTGACTGTTCTGAAGCTCTGGCCACTAACAGGCTTTCCCTCTATGACTGGTCTCTGGGACTCTGCCCTAGTAGAGTGCAGTGCCACAGCAGGGGACATTCTGCTAGCACTTTCGCTGTGCTTTGAACTAGAGCTGGGTCTTTTTACCTATGTTTAGGAAAATGCACCCATTGCCTCATGGGGAGTAGATTTAGGGAAAGAGGTAGGTGGTATTGGGTCTGGACCACCTGCTTATATAACACGTTCCCTAAGACCTCATATTTTACCTGAATGTACTGTTTATTTTTAAATTGCTTTCTGTTGTGCCCACCCAACTTTATGATTGGATTTCTGTACCCGCTCCTGTAATGTAGTCATTTGATGTCCCAAAGACAGACCCCCAGTGTCTGAGGGCCTAGCACTGTGTCAGGAGCTGTCTTATAATTGTAGTTGTGTGCTACAGTTAACATGACTTTGTTCCAGAATCTTAAGGGCTCTCAAAAGCTCTTGAATTGTGGCTTGCTGTACATCCCTTATTTCCACCTTTTGTACCATAAGACATCTCTGGTAGCCTTGGAATGGGCTGGATGAGACAAACCAATTAGCAGAACAGCTGGCACTATTCAGAATAGCCTGAATCTTGTCTTTGGGTCCCATTTGAAACTAGAAACCTTCAGCATAACTTAACAAATATGCTGGAACGACATTCCAAAGTATATTTTTGTGCTGTCCCTATCCAAAAAGCCCACCACATTGAGTTTATTTCTGTGTATGGTGTTAGAAAGTGTTCTAGTTTCATTCTTTTACAAGTGGCTGTCCAGTTTTCCCAGCACCACCTGTTTAAAGAGATTGTCTTTTCTCCATTGTATATTCTTGCCTCCTTTGTCAAAGATAAGGTGTCCATAGATGCGTGGATTTATCTCTGGGCTTTCTATTTTGTTCCATTGATCTATATTTCTGTCTTTGTGCCAGTACCATACTGTCTTAATGACTGTGGATTTGTAGTATAGCCTAAAGTCAGGTAGGTTAATTCCTCAACACAAGAAAATTTAAAAACAAACAAAAAAAGAACCAAGAAAGTAATACTTTATAACTTCTAATAGAATAAAATATTTCCTACTCAAAAAAAAACCCCAAAAAGTCCACCGCAATTTCATGTTGCTCTTCTGGTAGTAGGAGTACAACCATTTGCTCTTTTGGTACAAAGTGCAATTATGTGCCCTTTCCTTCAATGCCCTGGCATACATAACATGACTAGATGCTTAAACTCTAGGGAGATAATACTCCCATATTTGAGTATTTTTCTCTCCCCACCTGCCCTGTGTGTGTCTTGGGTAGTCAGAGAACTTGCTCCACTCTGTCAGATCTAAGTAGCATGCTATCGACATAAAGGATTAATGTGGTATTTTTGTGGTATGTCAAGGTGATCAAGACCTTGTGGTCTTATATAGCAAAGAATGGGAGAGGAAACAGCCTTGCAAGCCTGTGCACTTGTTTTGTTGACCTTCATGCCTAAGCGAGAGCTGCCTCAAATCCTTTCAGTGGGGCTTAAGGAGAACATCTTGTCCATGGTTGCAGAGCACATCAAGCGCATGAAGCAAATCAAGCGCATGTCATGCTGATATTAAGGATACCACATCTAACAAAGCAGCTCAGGTGGGGTTCACATGGAGAATACTCTCTTGACACTTGCCATGACCCTGTACACTTACACAAAGACCATAAATGGAGTGATGGATGCAGGGGTCCTCATACCAAGTATCTGCTTCTACTGTGCTGTAGCTGCAATATTACTTAGAACGAGTACGTCAGAAGAGACTAAGTCCCACCCTTTATAGGAAATTGTTCCTCCTATGCCCTACATCCCAGGCCAAGGAATGAATTGAGAGCTCTTCCAGATTCAAGTCCTGTCTAACGTATGCACTCAGACTTAGGAAATAATACTTGCTAGAGTTGAGGATATGCCCCTGGATCCATTACACTTAGACTGCCTTGAGCTACAACTGTTATTGGCACCTGCTCTGATGGACCAGGTTGGCATTGGTAGTCTCTTGAATTTCAGCTCAGACCCAAAGTCAGCCTCTTATGACTCCCCTATGTACAACTCTGGTAAGTGGCCTTGACAGAGGACCAGAATAGTTATAGTAAATGCTTGTAGCATTTGAGAGTCATCCTTCAGTAGAATTGAGTTCAAGCAATGGAATCTGGGTCTGGGAACTGCTTGAATCTGGAAACTAGATGTAAAGAAATGATTTCACATTGCTGTGGTTGACACCATTCTTATAGCACAAATCTTTTAAAAATTAGTCTACAAGTCAAACACTGGTTAGCTGCCCACTTACCTCACCAACTAAGAAATATGATTTGTTAGCCGTGGTCAAAGACCCCTGCAGGTCAAGATAACACTGGCAATACCAGGCTTGCTGCCCATTTATAATCATGTTTATGCTGCCTCTAAGGCTGAGTACCAATTCTTATCACTATCATTTACTTGTATCCCAGGGAACCTGTTTCAGGGTAGCATCTCCTAGCCTACAGAGGATAAATAGCTCACACTAAGCTTACAAACGACCATTCCTTTTTTTTTTTTTTTTAGTTTTCAATATTTTATTGAATTATTTCTTAGGATCATTGGTCACAAAACTTCTCAAGGCTTTTGATGTAATGAAATATCCAAACTTGCTTCTGAAAATTTACACTGCAGCCAGCAATAAATATAAATATTTTCTTCTCTACAATCTCATTGGTATTATATAATATAATTTTTAAAAGTTTTACTTACTTTAATGATAAAATTCTGTGTCCTAGTGAAGGGTCCTCCCTCTCCCCACTAGAGGGAACATAGTCAGCTGGTAGGTTCTCTTTAAGATGTGCCTATTTAGTCGCTCAGTTGTGTCCAACTCTTGAGACCCCATGGGCTGTAGCCCACCAGGCTCCTCTGTCCATGAGATTTCCCAGCCAAGAATACTGGAGTGAGTTGCCATTTCATCCTCCAGGGGATCTTCTCGACCCAGGGATCGAACCTGCAACTCCTGCATTGGTAGGCAGATTCTTTACCACTTGAGTCACCAGGCAAGCCCAAGATGTGCCCCTTCCATAAGGTTATTGTCATTGCTCTGAGCAGTTGAGCCTTCTCAGTATATGCTGAGCCATTCTGGAACTTCTATGTTACTGGCTAACTTAAGAGTCATTATGCCCAAGCTTCAAGGAAAAATCCCAGCAGCGTAATAGCAGTTTCAAGTGTCTTATCTAAGATGTTAAACCCTGAATCATGGGAGAGAACTCTCCTATCCAGCCTTCCATTCAGCCCATTCCATTTCCAACACCTCCAAGATCCCACTTCCCAGTTCCTATTGATGCATGTTTAATAATGCAAGTATTTCGATAAATGTTCCCTCCTGAAACAAATGATGTATATCTGTCTTCAGGATATGCTGAGCACCGACCCTAATTACTGGCTCTGGTACAATTTTAAAAAGCAAGTGATAATCTTGACACGTGTTATCTTGTATCTACCTCAGGTAAAGCTGTCTGATCTTTAGACAGTGGGCAGTAGCTTGCCATTTGGAGGTGGTAGGGGCCTTCCTGGAGGTTTCAAAGGAATCTGGCTGAACATTCTTGGGCGTGTTTAGTTAGCATAACCTTGACCCAGGTCTAAGTCCTTCTTCCTTATTGTGTTTTGACTTCAGTATGGAAAATGTGCTAACATTATACATGTAAGTCTCTTTTGCAACTTACCAAACTTGCCACTCTCCAAACCCATAACCTAATTATTACAGCCCTTAGCTGTAGGATATGATGGTCTTCAAGGTTGTTATGAAGGCCTACTTGCTATGGCCACAAGCCCTGAGCTAGCTGATCTTTTTTAAGTTGGTTTCTGAGGCTACCATCCTTTCAGTACCAGCCAACTCTGCAATTTATAATTACCATTGTGCCCACATTGTTCAAGTGCTGGAACTGTTGGATAAACCAAAGGTTTCTCCTTCACTTTGTTCCTCATCCAAATGCAACACAGGTTGTCCAGTCACTCAGTTGTGTCCAGCTCTTTGCAACCCCATGGACTGCAGCACACCAGGTTTCTCTGTCCTTCACTATCTCCCAGAGTTTTCTCGGCTTCATGTCCATTGAATCGGTGATGCCATCCAATTATCTCATCCTCTGTCACCCTCTTCTCCTTCTACCTTCAATCTTCTCCAGCATCAGGGTCTTTTCCAATGAGCCAGCTGTTCGCATCAGGTGGGCAAAGTATTAGAACTTGAGCATCAGTCCTTCCAATGAGTATTCAGGGTTGATTTCCTTGAAGATTGACTGGTTTGCTCTCCTAGGACTCTCAAGAGTCTTCAACATCACAGTTTGAAAACATCAGTTATTTGATCTGCCTTCTTTTTGGTACAGTCATATCTGTATATGACTACTGGAAATAACCTTGACAGACCTTTGTCAACAAACTGATGTCTTTGCTTTTTAACACAGTCTAGATTTGTCATAGCTTTCCTGCCAAGAAGTAATTATCTAACTTCATGGCTGCAGTCACCATCCACAGTGATTTTTAGAACCCAAGAAGAGATCTGTCGCTGCTTGAACCTTTTCCCTCTATTTGCCATGCAGTAATGGAGCCAGAAGCTATGATCTTAAGTCAACTTTTTCACTGTCCTCCTTCACCCTCATCAAGAGGCTCTTTAGTTCCTCTTTGCTTTCTGCCATTAGAGTAGTATCATCCTCATATCTGAGGCTGTTTGTTTCTCCCAGCAATCTTGATTCCAGCTTGTAGCTCATCCAGCCTGGCATTTTGCATGATGTGCTCTGCGTAAAAGTGAAATGGGGTAACAATAAACAGCCTGGTCATTCTTTTCTCCAATCCTGAACCAGTCAGTTGTTCCATACAAGGTTCTAACTGTTGGCCTCATGACTTGAATACAGGTTTATCAAGGAACAAAGGTGGTTTTGTATTTCTGTCTCTTTAAGAGGTTTCCAGTTTATGATCCACACAGCCAAAGGCTTTAGCATAGTCAATGAAACAGAGGTAGATGCTTTTCTGGAATTCCTTCCTTTCTCTATGATCCAGCGAATACTGACAATTTGATTTCTGGTTCCTCCTTCCTTATCTAAACCCAGCTTTTGAACATCTGGAAGTCCCTGGTTCATGTAATGGCTGAAGCCTAGTGTGAAGGATTTTGAGCATAACCTTACTAGCATGGGAAATGAGTGCAATTGTCCGGTGGTTTGAACATTCTTTAGTACTGCTCTTCTTGGGAATTGGAATGAGGGTTGACCTTCTCCTGTCCTGTGGCCATTGCTGGGTTTTCCAGATTTGCTGACCTATAGTGCAGCACTTTAATAACATCATCTTTTAGGACTTTAGCCCTGGTGGAACTCATCACCTGCACCAGCTTTACTGGCAGCAGTGCTTCCTAAGGCCCACTTGACTTCACATTCCAGAATGTCTGGCCCTGAAAGATAAGTCTTAGTAATTGTGATGCTGTACAGAGCTGGGCATTATCACCACCCTGCTCAGCAGCAGCATCACAATACTTGCTGCTCTTAGGCTGTTCTAGTTCCAGACTTTTATCTCCAGTCTACTTATAAGGCTTAGCTTCCTTCAAAACCGAGCCCAAGACAAGTGGGCTTCCAGGCAAGTGGAATACTTGGAGATGAATCCCATAGAGCCAGAGTTGAGGGAAACGGAGGAGTGAAAAAAAGTAGTGAGGTTGTTAGCAATAGGAACTTGACTCTTTCTGAAGCTAAGGATGCCTTGCAGCACTGTCAGCCAGAAGCTTGGGATGCAGGGACATCAGCTGAATGAATTTTTGCATTCTACTGGTAGATGCTGGGCTGCTCTCACTGGAAGCAGATCTGGGGCAAGAAATGTAGAGCTTAATTTCAGTCTCGATCCTTGTGTATCAACCTCAGCTTCCATGGAACTATAGCTAAATCAGCAGTGGGCAGAAGATACGTGGTAACAGACATTGGAAGCACCAGCAACACCTTTAAGTATCTTAATACACAATTGAATAAGTGGTAACACTTGGAAGTTGTATGTTACCATTGCTTCATCTGTTATGGTTGCTTGGACTAAGAATGTCCTCTTGGCCATCTATAATATAAGCCAGTCACAGAAGAAGTCAATGAGTTTGTTATGCAGAAAACATAACAGGAAGTACTTAAAGCCAACGCCTTCTGTTTGTGTTAAATGGAGTAATAAAAGACTTCACCAAAACTAGAGGCAGGGAAGCCTTACTAAAGGGAATGATGAATGAAGTCAGTACCTGTGGTACATGTCCAACTTCTATTTTTATATTTAACCAAAGTGTATATGCAAAAATGTTGTAGATTTATAGCTTACCCTGTCAATACCAGGAGTAGAAGGAACCTACTAGACCACTGAGATACTGGCCTGCAGAGTCCTTCCATTCCCTATGGTGGAGGATCCCCTTCTTTGGAGATGGGTGTATTACCTACTGGGGGGTTGGTGATTTGACCTCATAGACTGAGCAGAGGAGGAGAGGCTACGAGCCTCAAGGTTTCCCCATATGCCCTTCTGGCCATGTCTAAATGACTTGTCTGATAGAGGGTTGCAGAAGAAAGGTGTCTTACAACCTAGGGGTGAAGGAGAAATTGCCAAGGTCCCTTGGGTCCTAATGGGGCCCTTCCCAGAATCCCTTCTTGGCACCTTTGGAAGATGGCTGGGGAGATAGGTGTAAAAAGGCCCTGGAGGTAGAAGCCAGGACTTCCCTGGCCCCCCAAGCTAGGTAAGACTGGCCTCGGATGAGGAAGGGGAGCAGCAGAGACTCAGTAAGAGACTCAGAGGCTGGACCTGGAAAGAGATCCACTGGTCCTCACCTGATACAGAATTTTGCTCCAAGCTGTCTACTGGCTTGAGCCTTGCTCACTCATGAACAGGGTGGCTAGAATCTTGGTGGAAGCACTGCCCTAGAATAAACCCTAGTTAACTGGCCAAGGTCTTATCTAAGTCATACTCCTTCCCTCAGCCCTTGCTGCTGACTGTCATAGACTTGAGGTGGTATTTGGGAGCTTATGGAAAGGAATTACAGCTGAAGTACCCCAGTGCCCAGGCTCTGGGATGGGAGGTAGAGTGAAGCACCTTGAACCTCTAACTTCATTCCTTCCTTAGTCCACTGGGGCTGAGGGGGCTGGTGCTAAAACTCGAGTCTAACCCACTGCCTGTTGTCTGCCTGCCTGCCTACTTCCATAGGGTAAATAAACACTTTAACACATGTAGACCTAAGTATCATAAACCCACTTCTTGCCTTATTGCACTGGCTATGACCCATGACCCCTAACGTGGTATTGAGTAGAAGTAGATGTTGAATGTTTTACCCCAAGATTGGTAGCAATGATATTTCAGAATTAAGGACTGTGAAAGTTGTAGGTCTTTCATTAACATCCTTTTGAGAAGGTTGTCTCTTATAATAGTTCAACAAACTGGAAATAATAAACGAGTATTAAATTGACTTAGTCTTCTGCATTTTCCAAAGGTGATTTCTCTATTAGTGTGGGGAATTACTGACTGAAAGTAACCTGGTATTCCTAGGATCAGTTCCCATGGTCATGATGTTTTGTATTTGCCTGATTTGATAAGTTTAAGGATCTTTGCAGTACTTATGAGGAATTGGCCTATAGTTTTATTTTCTGGTGATGTTCTTTTCAGTTAATATGAAGGTTCTCCTGGCCTTGGCAAGTTGGGAAAGTGAGTTTTTGTAGGATCACTTCAGGTGTCTGATACATGGTAAAGGTGAATCCTGTCACTGAAGAAATGTGGTCTAGGTTCTGCAAGATAGATGCCAAGGCCAGGTTAAGCACGTGAGAAACACCAGTGAAAAAATGAGGGTGAGGTCCAAAGAGGCTGGGGAGCTGTCAGTGCAATGCATGTCCAACTTCAAGTAAAGGAATGAAAGGGTAGAATGAATGTTGAACCATGTCAGCCTGCAATACAACTTGAGAGTCAAGCCAAAGCTGCTTGTCAGTGGCCCCACATCTCCCAGGAATAGACCTCCTTCAGTGTTTTATAATCCATCATTGGTTGGCAGTAATCATGAGAAGTGTGGCGTTGGTAAAGGCAGTGAAAGATCTCGCAGCACAGCAGTAAGGGATCCTGATCAGCTCCCCAACCACACCCTCCCTGCCCCACAGTTAGATCTGAGATGCATTTTTAGGGGTCATGGAACTCTGCTGCCTGTGTCATACCCCTCTCTCCCACAGCCAGCCTTGGAATCGAAGGGCAGACCTGCTGCTGCTCTGGACCATCTCTTTCAACCTCAACCCTGGAGCTGAAGCAGATGCTTGAGATGTGAGATAGAATCAGTCGGTTCTCTGGCATCAACTTGTTGTAGACCCCACAGACCTAGTATGCCAGATCTTTGAGGGTCTAGGTAGGCAGCGTGGTCCCCACAACCCAGGGCTGGGTGTTTGTCCTGACAGTGCCAAAGAAGGGCAAGCGTGGTAGTGATGGCACAAGTTATAATCAGAAGTGCAGGGTTGGTCCTACGAGATGAAATGCTCCAGCTCTCTTCTTCCTTAAAAGAAAGTCTTGTTAGCAAGAGCTAAAACTTCTTAAGTAAGTACATCTTGGTTTTGCTGAAATCCCCTACTTGGCATGAACTTGAACTAATGTGACAGTGTCCAGGTTCCAGAGAACTTTCTAAAACAAAGCTGAGGCACTATTGAGCCTGTGTTTACACAGTAATTCTTCAGTATTTTAATGTCAACAACTGTCTCCTTCTCAAGGGCCCCCTAAAAATGACACCTCCATTTCCCTCTCAAGGTCCAGAACTGGCCTAGTCAGGTGCTAGCTTAAATGACGGTGACTTGGTTCAGGGGAACCAAGGGCAGAGAGGGACCCCCAGAGGAAATATGTTGGAGCCATAGAGACAAGTAGGAACCGTAAGATGAAGTAAAACTCTATCCTACAGCTGACTGACTAGGACATCCATGTCCAGAAGGATTAGAAGTAGAACTCAAGAGGCACCTTTATGTCAATGGCAGCCTACTCGGTTCCTGTCTAAGTGTTGTCATGTGCCAATGGAACAAGCAGTCTTGATGAGAAGAGGTCTCATGTGTATATAATTAGGGTTTCTCTAGATTCAGATGGTGACAAAAATGGGCATCCCTGAGTCAGGCAGAACTCAAGATAGTTTTCTTGGCATCATCCCTCTAAAATTTCAAGGATTGGAACGGTCACTGAGAATGTTGCCCCTTTGTTCCTTATTCCCCCCTTTTCATTTATTGAGGCAAAATGAGTGTCCAGTAATACTCATGCAGGTCCAACTCACCTTCCAATTTCTGCAAGACTCAGTAAAAACTTCCTTACTCAATATTTGCATCCAGCTTTGACAACTTGAGTAGCCTTCTGCTCACCCTTTCTAAAACATCTTAAGTGAGAGCTGGAGAAGCCCGGCCTTCCTATCTTAGCACCAAGTACCACTGAAATATCTGAATACCTACAATGTGCCAGGCACTGTCCAAGGTACTGGGGTGTACATCCAATATGCTGCTTGGATCCTCTGGAATTGAACGTTCAAGAGATTTACTGGGCTAATGTTAGGGGAGCCAGAAGTATGCAGAGAAAAGCCTTCAGGCTACAAATTGAAGCCTGAATGCTTACACAGGAAGGCTCAGACCACAGCACAGTCTAGGCAGCAGCAGTTCAAATGTCCTCTGGGAAGAGCTCAACAATGAGCAGAGATGGCCAAGTCCTGGACTCCTGCCATTCTGATGGAGTCCTCAGAGGGTGGCTTCAGCTCGCACACTGGTGGATCCCTAAGGTGTTGGAGCTGGAAACGGTCAGTTAACTTCTGACCATACACTCCTCACAGGTGTATGAAGTCCCTTCTTAAGGGGGAATTTGATGGCATGCCTCTATGGCTATTGCAGTCCACCCTTGTGCCACATGAATGTAGTTCTCCATGCGTGTTCAAGGAACACGTTCAAGGTCCTCCAGCACTCCAGTGTGCCTCTCCTACTGGATGAAGACGTAGAAATACTAGTGGGATGACTGATAGCCCTTTGCCGCAGTGGACTTCTGAGCCACAGCTAGTATTCACTCCCTCACTGTGCTATACTCATTCTCTGCCTTCAGAGGTCACCTCTGTTGGTCTTCATGGCTTACTTAGTGAGATGACCCAAACCTAAATTCCTAAGGAGTCTGAGTCCTTGATCATATACTTCTTGGGCTGAGTGGCTGTTAGTCACCGTCAGTCAAGGCAGGACCAAGGGGTGCCCAAATAGACAACATGAATTCCATACTTTTCTGCCTGCCCCCACTACATAACAAGGACCATGCCACCTCGCTGTAAATCAAGTGTCTTCTCTTTTCACTGCTGGTCTCTAGACACAGGAAGTCCAAAGTGTCCTAGAAACATCTGTAGCTTGGAACCTTTGCAAAAATGAAACCTCTTCGAGACTAGGGCCTCTAACACTTCTGTGACCAGGCCTGTGGAGGTACAAAGTCCCCTGGTGGGTCACTGGTAGTGAAAGTAAGGGGGACCACTTCTGCTTGGCATCCTTGGTTCCCAGGCCCACGGTACCTTCTATCGGAGCACAAAAATGCATCCTTAGTGAGCCTTGCCATCATGGCAAAGTAATGCCTCTGACCTGACTTGGCTGTGCCTTCAGTTGGCAGCCTCCAGGTGGTGTTGTGTGACACCAGTGGGCCACATTGTCATGGGCTGTCTCCCACACCTTCACTATATAGAAGAGCCTCTGGTCAGATGTCATGTTGTATAGAATTCCATGACTGGGCATCAGACATTGTGTAGGTCCTTGGAGGAAGAATGTTGGCTGAGGCTCTGAGCCAAATGGGTAAACTCATATCCAAAGTTGGTGTCAACCTCTAAGAATTCATTGTTGGCCTCTCTAGGATGGAAGTGGGGTGTAAAGGAATTAACTTTCTACCAAGTGGTTGTTAGCCTCTCCATGGAGGCCTAAATCAGAGGCTTGGTTGGCTTCCATTGAGGGCAGGTCAGACGTTCATAGGTGGTGCCTAAGTCGACCTTGGTGCATGGGAAACTGTGCTTTTGGCTTGCATAGCTGCCGTCTCTGCTGCCCAGTCTATGTATTTGACTGTGATGGCATTTATATGACCAATGAAGCTGGCTGTCGCCAACTATTGAAATTATTTTGTCAACTCAGTTAAATGCTAATCCCATGTTGAATGTCTTCTGATAGGTGTTGGCATGTGCCATGTCTTTACACTTGGTGCCTACTCCCAAATGTTATTCTACTTGCATCTACCCCAGACCACCTTGCCTCTGATCCTCCAGTCTTTCTTCCAGACCCCTGGCCAGGTTACCTGTTATTGCCTGCAAGTCTGTGTATATCCTTACTTCAGGTTGCTTTTCTTTCCGTGGTGTACTCCTCAAAGACACATCGACTGGGGAGATTTTCCCTCACCACTGCGTTTCTAGCCCCAATTTTTTGAGGGAACCTCCTTTATTGTCTTCTGCAGTGGCTGTGCCAGTTTATAATCCCACTAATGGTGCACACAGTCTCCACATCCTTGGTGGTACTTGTTATCTCATTGATAACCATTCTAACAGATGTGAGATGCTATCATCTCCCAGTGGTTTTGACTTGCATTTCCCTAGTGATTAATGATATTGAGTACTTCTTTGGTACCTGCTGGTGATTCACATATCTTATTGGGAAAAGTGTCTATGTCTTTGCCCATTTAAAAACTGAATTTATTAACTTGTATGAGTTTTATATTTTGGATATTAACCCCTTGCAAATGTCTTCTCCCCATTATGTAGGTTCTTTTCACTTCCATCATTTCTCTTGCTGTGCTGAGGCTTCTAGTTTCTAGTCCCACTCATTCCTTTATTTCTTAGGTGTCTTATCTCCAAAATCATTGCCAAAACCCATGGCAAGGAGATTTGTTATTTTCAAGACTTTTTTGGCTTCTGGTTTTACACTTAAACCTTTGAGTGTTTGTGAATGGTGTGAGAGTGTGTGTATAAAAAAATTGGCTAACTTTCCCAGAACACTTATTGAAGAGACTGCTTTTTCTCCATTGAATATTCTTGAGCATAAGTGCATGCTTTTATTTCTTGGCCCTCAATTGTTTAAACTGGCCTATGCCTTTCATGTAAGTACCATATTGTTTCGACTACTACAGATTTTTAATATGGCCTGAGATCAGGTGCCTCCTGCTTTCTTCTTTCTCAGGATCACTTTTCTCCTCCTGGGTCTTCTGTGAACCCCTGTATTTCAAAGCCACACTATGTCCATCCTCTTCAACTTGAAGATGCATTGGACCAACCTATCCTCTATCAGACTTAAATTCTTTCTTCCTTCAACTGGTCATAATAGACCTCAGTACATCATAGATGTGAGCTTGAGGGGTCCTCATACAATTGGTATGGGTGACAAGGAGAATCTGGGCCACCTGTCTTTGTACCTCGTGCCCTCTGATATTTGGATTCAATTCTGGACATACCATTTTCGTCTTTTAATGGATAGTTCCTGAGCCGGGACGAATTTGGTCTATACTAATTGACCCCAGATATATGCCTACTTGGTATCATGTGGGCATGGTTTCCTCTACACCAGAGGCTGGTAGTACACCAACCACTTCTTATAGCATACGGTTGTCTGTATCAGATGATGTGACTAGGCTTGTTAGCCCTAGGAACCCCCATTTTGTTTTTCCCTCTGGGGCTTGACTTAATTTTATACTCTCAAGTTCTCATGGTCAATTTAGTTCATAATCCCCTATTATAAACTTTGATAAGTCATACAGACATAAGTAATTGCCTGACTCTAGATACATGCAAACACTTGTGAAAATGTTACCATAGTTAAGGTAACAGACTTACCCATCACCTCACTGGATTGTATGGCCCAGGAGGCAGGGGTGCTTGTATCAGAGCCTAGATATTCTACAGCATCTTTTCCTATCCTGGGTTCATGTCAGAGTTAACATTCTATTGTATGGGCTAAAGCAATATTACTATGTTTAGTATATATTTCTAGAACCTAAAAATCCTACATGGTGTAGCAGTGAAGGAAACACATCTTATATCTAACACAACTTGTGTCTTGTTCTAGAGGTGGTCACAGTATTCACAGCCTTGAACCTCAACTTTTCCTGAAGGGGGGCAGGTCCCTGAATCTTCATGGGGGTATAACTTCCATCCTCTAAGGGGGCACGTATCTTACCAAGGCTTCCAATGTGCTATCCATTTCTTACACTGTACAAGCAGTGTGACTCTATAATAGATGCATGTTCTAAGATGTCCAGATGGCCTAAGCATTCTGCATAGATTATGACAGAGCCTGAAAGGTACCACAGCCCTGGGGCAAATCTCTAATTGTGTGTTAACAATTCCACATGAATTCAAACTGGCCCTGACCCTCTCTTGTGATGGAGATGGAAAAGAACTTTCACCTTAAAATTGACCACATACCATATGTCAGAGGTCTAGTTAATCTGCCCTACCAAAGATATCTCCTCTGGAATGATAGCAAGTAGGACCCTGAGTTTATAGTCATTGAACCCATAGGAGTTCTACACAGTCCAGACTGAGTTAAATGATGCTGTAACAGACAGCACCAGCCCTGAAACCTTCATCTTTAAGGCTGGTACTAGTATTTGCCAACCTGCTACTCCAAAATGTGATTTTATTCACTCTTGGCCAGGGATTGGCTAGCTATAGAAACTTCCACTTGGTATTTTCTGCTCTGATAACAAGTTACTCTTTGGTCCAAGAGGCCCATGTATGGGTTACTTCAACTATTCTGTCCCTGCCAACTATACACTCAAGAGACCAAGGATGAGCTCTGAGTGAGGGTATAAACCTAGCAGACCCACTGAACCTCATACTCTGACCATAACTCCATTTATTATCTGGACCCCTTAGGCTCATACTCAGTTCTTATGAGACTTTTGGTTTTGAGGTCTTGATGTCAGCTTGGACCTTGTGTCCAAGTAAAATTTAATGTCTGGACATCTGTGACTGCCCAGTTGGTGTTTTTGGAGAAGAACCAGAGATATACTTGATGCAGTATGCCAGGAACCCGGCCACTTTTTTAGTCAACAGGTTACAGGTTTAAAAACTGTTCGTAGAGGGGAACTAAGATGGCGGAGGAATAGGACGGGGAAACCACTCTCTCCCCAATAAATACACCAAAAGAACTTTTAAAGACCGCGCAAACTCCATAAAACAGGATCTAAATGCTGGCAGAGGACATCGGGCATCTGAAGGGACGGCCCATTGCCGACGAGAGAAGGTAGGACAAAAGAAAAAAGAGAGAGAAAAAAGTAAAGGGAGAGACAGAGTTGGGGGCGGGGATCCGTCCCGGAAGGGGAGTCTGGAATAAAGAGGAAAAAAAAAAAAAAGAGGAGAAACGTTTCCGAATACCAGGGAGCATTCTCTCGGGCGGATTTGCGGTGAATCTTGGAGAGCAAGATAGCTGGGAGTAAAAGCAGATTAATAATTAAGCCCTGCAAGCTACATTTCTGGCTGGAAGGCACAGGGAAGCGGCGGCGGCGGACGCCCCACCCCCCACTAGCCAAAGCGGACTGCTCAGGGAGGGGCGGGCCGCGCGCTCAGGGAACGGAGCAGCCTGAGCGACCCAACCCAGGGGGCTAACCAGAGATAGACTGAGAAGTAGCCTTCCCCAGGAAGAGCCCCCCTGCCAGGCCCACGCAGAACAAGGAGAGGTGTGGAGTCGGCAGAGAGGCGGCTGGCCGAGTGGCACAGAACAAAGGGTGTGCGGAGTCGGCAGAGAGGCAGCCGGCCGGGTGGCACAGAACAAAGGGCGTGCGGAGTCGGCAGAGAGGCGGCCGGCCGGGTGGCACAGAACAAAGGGCGTGCAGAGTCGGCAGGGAGGCGGCCGGCCGAGGAGATCTGGGCCCCTGTGGGCTGCGGACCGGCCCAGCCCCCGCCCGAGTGCAGCGGGCATAACCCAGCCTCAGCGAGACCAAAGGGTGAGGCGGAGTCGGCAGGGAGGCGGCCGGCTGGGCGGAGCTGGGCGCCTTCGGGCTGCGGACAGACCCAACCCCTGCCCGAGACCAGCAGGCATAGCCCAGCCCCGGCGAGGCTTCCGTGGCCAAATTGCGCACAGAGCTAGGTGCTAACCAAGACTACTGGGGATTCTGGACGGATCGGAGCTCTGCACACCTAAGAAGACGTGCTTAGCTGCACGTCGGGAAAGCCGAGCGGTTGGGCCGGGGGAGGGGAGAAGCCCCACTCCCCAACTGCGCCGGGTGGACGACAGAGAGCCAAGCAGAAGGGGCGGGGGAAGCGCACTCGGCAGGAGCAGGGCAAACTCCAGAGCGCTGAATAGACACATAAAAGACCAGCAAACAGAAGACGCTTAAGCTAGCAGAGGCAACAGGTTTGGAGTCTATAGACCATGAGAAGTACAAGCCGGACCCAAGGAATTGTCTGAAAAATAAACTGACCCCTCCCAGTACGCATCAGCACCAGAGAAAGCCTTAGTTATAACTGTACTAGGAACATCTTTTAAATTTTTAAAACTTTTTTATACCCGTTTTTTTTTAGAATTTTTAAGTCCCCTATAACCTTGTTATTTTCTTTTTTTTTGCCTTTCTTTTCCTTTATTTTTATTTCCCCTTTTTTTTAATCTCCTCTTTCTCCCTTATTGCATTCTCCGTCCTATCTCCTTTCTTACCTTTTATATCTCCACTTTATTCCCCTTTTAAAAAATTTTTTTTTTTTTTACTGATTTTTGTTGTTGTTGGTGGTGGTGGTGGTATTGTTGTATTTTCTTCTTTATCATTCTTTCTTTTTTTCATAATAGTACTTTTGAGAATCCAATCTTTACTCTAGATTTTTAATCTTTGCTTATTAGTATTTGGTATCAACTTTGTACCTTTAAGGATCTAAGCTCCAGTACCCATTGCTACCTGGGAGTGAGATCATTGCCTTGACTGCTCTCTCCCCATTCTTATTTCTCTCTTTTTTTGTTTTTGTTTTTGTTTTTGTTTTTCTTTCTCTTCCTTATCTTTCTTTCTATCTTTTTCTTTGTAATAGTATTTTGAGAATCCCGTCTTTACTCTAGATTTTTAATCTTTGCCTATTAGTATTGGGTATCAACTTTGTACCTTTAAGGACCCAAGCTCCAATACTCATCGTTACCTTGGAGTGAGATCAGTGGCTTGACTGCTCTCTCCCCATTCTTGTCTCTCCTTTTTTCTCTTTTTTTTTCTTTTTCTTTTCTCTTTTCTTCTCCTACCAAGACACCTTAAACGTCCTCTTCCTCTGTATATTCTCTACCCAACTCTGGGACTCTGCTTGAGAGTTACCAGCTGTGAAGAACACTGAAATAACTGACCACTGGCTGGATCTGTCTCTATCCATCTGACTCTCTCCTTTCTCTCTCTGGTCAATTCGGTCTCCTTCCACCCTCTTCACATTTCGATATAACTCTGTGAACATCTTCAAGGGATCCAGGCTGTGGAGGGCACACAGAGGAGCAATCACTGGCCACTTCACTCCCTCACCATCGGATTCCTCTCTTCTCCTTCTCGTCCATGCCATGTAACTTTGTGTACCTGACAGGGTGTCCCTCACTGTGAAGAAACTTCTCATCACTAAACTAGAGGTTCTGCCACCATCAGTGCAGAGATAAAAGAGCCCTGAGGCTACTGGAAGACAGGAGACTAAACCCAGACCCTGAGAATTCCAGAAAACTCCTGGATCCAAGGGTTAATTAATCGATAGGAACTCATCAACCTCCTCCATACCAAAACTGAAATTAATCAACCCCCAAGGGCCAACAAGCTCCAGAGTAAGATATACCAAGCAAATTCACCAGCAACGTAGGAACACGGCCAGGAGCTTCAATACACAGGTTGCCCAAGGTCAAACCAAGTCCACCGACACCTCAAATCTCTTTACTGGACACTCCATTGTTAGTTACAGTGAGGAAACCCAGACCCACCCACCAGAACACCACACAAGCTTTCCCATCCAGGAAACTTCTACAAACCACACATCTAACCCCTCCCATAGTGAGGAACCCCCACAATAAAGGGGCAACACAGCAAGATAAACAAGATGAAAAAGCAGAGAAATACCCAGCAAGTAAAAGAACAGGATAAATACCCCCTAGACCAAACAAAAGACGAAGAGATAGGATGTCTACCTGATAAAGAATTCCGAATAAGGATAGTGAATATGATCCAAAACCTGGAAAATAAGTTGGAGCTGCAGTTCAATAACCTGCAGGCAAGGATTGAGAAGATGCAGGTAAGCTTTAACAAGGACTTAGAAGAAATGAAAAAGAGTCAAAATACAATAAATAATGCAATAAATGAGATCAAAAACACCCTGGAGGGAACCAACAGTAGAATAACAGAGATAGAAGACAGGATAAGTGAGGTAGAAGACAGAATGGCAGAAATAAATGAAACAGAAAGGAAAAATGAAAAAAGAATTAAAAGAAATGAGGACAATATTAGAGACCTCTGGGACAATATTAAACGCACCAATATTCGAATCATAGGAGTCCCAGAAGAAGAAGACAAAAAGAAAGACCATCAGAAAATCCTTGAAAAGATAATTGTTGAAAATTTCCCTAAATTGGGGAAGCAAATAGCCACTCAGGTCCAAGAAACACAGAGAGTCCCAAATAGAATGAACCCCAAACGGAACACCCCAAGACACATATTAATCAAATTAACAAATATCAAATACAAAGACCAAATATTAAAAGCGGCAAGGGAGAAGCAAAAAATAACTCACAAGGGGAATCCCATAAGGATAACAGCTGATCTCTCAATAGAAACGCTTCAGGCCAGAAGGGAATGGCAGAGCATTCTTAAAGTCATGGAAGAAAACAATCAACAAGCCCGATTACTGTACCCAGCAAGGATCTCATTCAAATTTGAAGGAGAATTCAAAATTTTCTCAGACAAGCAGAAACTGAGAGAATTCAGTAACACCAAACCAGCCCTCCAACGAATGCTAAAGGAACTTGCCTAGATAGGAAACATGGATGGGATAGATAATCTGGAACCCAAAACAATAAAATAAATGGCAACGGGACCATACTTATCAATAATTACCTTAAATGTAAACGGGCTGAATGCCCCAACCAAAAGACAAAGATTGGCCGACTGGATACAGAAACAAGATCCCTATATATGTTGTCTACAAGAGACCCACCTCACACCTAGGGACACATATAGACTGAAAGTTAAAGGCTGGAAAAAGATATTCCATGCGAATAAAGACCAAAAGAAAGCAGGAGTGGCAATACTCATATCAGATAAAGTAGACTTTAAAATAAAGGCAGTGAAAAGAGATAAAGATGGACATTACATAATGATCAAAGGATCAATCCAGGAAGAAGAAATAACAATTATAAATATTTATGCACCTAACATAGGAGCTCCACAATATGTAAGGCAAATGCTAACAAGTATGAAAGGGGAAATCAACAACAACACAATAATAGTGGGAGACTTTAATACACCACTCACACCAATAGATAGATCAACTAGACAGAAAAGTAACAAGGAAATTCAAACTTTAAATGATACAATAGATCAACTAGACCTAATTGATATCTATAGGTCATTCCACCCCAAAACAAGGAATTTCACCTTTTTCTCAAGTGCACACGGGACCTTCTCCAGGATAGATCACATCCTGGGCCATAAATCTAACCTTGATAAATTCAAAAATATTGAAATCATCCCAAGCATCTTTTCTGACCACAATGCAGTGAGATTAGATATCAATTATAGGAGAAAACCTTTCAAAACTTCCAACATATGGAGGCTCAACAACACACTGCTGAATAACCAACAAATCGCAGAAGAAATTAAAAATGAAATTCAGTTATGCATGGAAACGAATGAAAATGAAAACACAACAGCTCAAAACCTATGGGACACTGTGAAAGCAATGCTAAGGGGAAAGTTCATAGCAATACAAGCTCACCTCAGGAAACAAGAGAAAAATCAAATAAATGACCTTACTATACACCTAAAGCAACTAGAAAGGGAAGAGATGCAGAAGCCCAGGTCTAGTAGAAGGAAAGAAATCTTAAAGATCAGGGCAGAAATAAATGCAAAGGAAACAAAAGTGACCATAGCAAAAATCAACCAAGCCAAAAGCTGGTTCTTTGAGAAGATAAATAAAATTGACAAACCATTAGCCAGACTCATCAAGAAACAAAGGGAGAAGAACCAAATCAACAGAATTAGAAATGAAAACGGAGAGATCACAACAGAAAACACAGAAATACAAAGGATCATAAGAGACTATTATCAGCAACTATATGCAAATAAACTGGACAACCTGGATGAAATGGACAAATTCCTAGAAAAGTACAACTTTCCAAGACTAAACCAGGAAGAGATAGATAATATTAATAGACCCATCACAAGCACGGAAATTGAAACCGTAATCAGAAATCTTCCAAAAAACAAAAGCCCAGGACCAGATGGCTTCACAGCTGAATTCTACCAAAAATTTAGAGAAGAGCTAACACCTATTCTACTCAAACTCTTCCAGAAAATTGCAGACGAAGGTAAACTTCCAAACTCATTCTATGAGGCCTCCATCACCCTAATTCCAAAACCTGGCAAAGATGCCACAAAAAAAGAAAACTACAGGCCAATATCACTGATGAACTTAGACGCAAAAATCCTCAACAAAATTCTAGCAAATAGAATCCAACAACACATCAAAAAGATCATACATCATGATCAAGTAGGCTTTATCCCAGGGATGCAAGGTTTCTTCAATATTCGTAAATCAATCAATGTAATACACCACATTAACAAATTGAAAAATAAAAATCACATGATTATCTCAATAGATGCAGAGAAAGCCTTTGACAAAATTCAACATCCATTTATGATAAAAACCCTCCAAAAAGCAGGAATAGAAGGAACATACCTCAACATAATAAAAGCTATATATGACAAACCCACAGCAAACATTATCCTCAATGGTGAAAAGCTGGAAGCATTCCCCCTGAAGTCAGGAACAAGACAAGGGTGCCCACTCTCACCACTACTTTTCAACATAGTATTGGAAGTCTTGGCCACAGCAATCAGAGCAGATAAAGAAATCAAAGGAATCCAGATTGGAAAAGAAGAAGTAAAACTCTCTCTGTTTGCAGATGACATGATCCTCTATATTGAAAACCCTAAAGACTCTACGAGAAAATTACTAGAGCTAATCAGTGAATATAGCAAAGTTTCAGGATACAAAATCAACACACAGAAATCCCTGGCATTCCTATACACTAACAGTGAGAAATCAGAAAGAGAAATTAAGGAAACAATTCCATTCACCATCGAAACAAAAAGAATAAAATACTTAGGAGTATTTCTACCTAAAGAATCAAAAGACTTGTATATAGAAAACTATAGAACACTGATGAAAGAAATCAAGGAGGACACAAACAGATGGAGAAATGTACCGTGTTCGTGGATTGGAAGAATCAATATAGTGAAAATGAGTATACTACCTAAAGCAATCTATAGATTCAATGCAATTCCTATCAAGCTACCAGAGGTCTTCTTCAAAGAATTAGAACAAATAATTTCTCAATTTGTATGGAAATACAAAAAACCTCGTATAGCCAAAGCAATCTTGAGAAAGAAGAATGGAACTGGCGGAATCAACCTACCTGACTTTAGGCTATACTACAAATCCACAGTCATTAAGACAGTATGGTACTGGCACAAAGACAGAAATATAGATCAATGGAACAAAATAGAAAGCCCAGAGATAAATCCACGCATCTATGGACACCTTATCTTTGACAAAGGAGGCAAGAATATACAATGGAGAAAAGACAACCTCTTTAACAAGTGGTGCTGGGAAAACTGGACAGCCACTTGTAAAAGAATGAAACTAGATCACTTTCTAACACCATACACAAAGATAAACTCAAAATGGATCAAAGATCTAAGCATAAGACCAGAAACTATAAAACTCCTAGAGGATAACATAGGCAAAACACTCTGCCATAACCCAAAGCGGGATACTCCATGACCCACCTCCCAGAATATTGGAAATAAAAACACGAATAAACAAATGGGACCTAATTAAAATTAAAAGCTTTTGCACAACAAAGGAAACTATAAGCAAGGTGAAAAGACAGCCTTCAGAATGGGAGAAAATAATAGCCAATGAAGCAACAGACAAACAATTAATCTCAAAAATTTACAAACAACTCCTGCAGCTCCATTCTAGAAAAATAAACAACCCAATTAAAAAGTGGGCCAAAGAACTTAACAGACATTTCTCCAAAGAAGATATAAAAATGGCTAACAAACACATGAAAAGATGCTCAACATCACTCATTATCAGAGAAATGCAAATCAAAACCACAATGAGGTACCACTTTACACCAGTCAGAATGGCTGCCATCCAAAAGTCTACAAGCAATAAATGCTGGAGAGGATGTGGAGAAAAGGGAACCCTCTTACACTGTTGGTGGGAATGCAAACTAGTACAGCCACTATGGAAAACAGTGTGGAGGTTCCTTAAAAAGCTGCAAATAGACCTGCCATATGACCCGGCAATCCCACTGCTGGGCATATACACCGAGGAAACCAGAATTGAAAGAGCCACGTGCACCCCAATGTTCATCGCTGCATTGTTTACAATAGCCAGGACATGGAAGCAACCTAGATGCCCATCAACTGACGAATGGATAAGAAAGCTGTGGTACATATACACAATGGAATATTACTCAGCATTAAAAAAAAATTCATTTGAAGCAATTCTACTCAGATGGACGAAACTGGAGCCCATTATCCAGAGTGAAGTAAGCCAGAAGCAAAAACAACAATACAGTATATTAACGCATATATATGGAATTTAGAAAGACGGTAATGAGAACCCAACATACGAGACAGCAAAAGGAACGCAGATGTATAGAATAGACTCGTGGACTTTGTGGATGAGGGTAAGGGTGGGATGATATGGGAGAAGGGCATTGAAGCATGTTAATTTTCATATGTCTAATCAATCGCCAGCCCAGGACTGATGCTCGGGGCTGGTGCAGCGAGATTTCCCGGGTGGGGGCGGGGAGGGAAGAGGGAGGGGGGTTCCGGAGGGGAAGCATATGTAAACCCATGGTGATACCATGACAATGTATGGCAAAAACAATTTAAAAAAATATATTAAAAATAAATAAATAAAAAAAAATAATAAAAACTGTTCGTATCTGGGAAGTGGCTAAGACACTGGAACTTTGAGGCAACTTCCCTCAGCCTCTTTTTCATGCTCTCATGGGTGTAAATTCAGCAGCATCTGTTAGGAGCTGCCATTCTGTTTTGCCTGAGACTTGATCATCTCTGACCTTTCTGTGGGACAAGCTACCCTTTTGGCTACCCTTCCACCTTTCTAGCTGATATAGTGACTTCTGCTGGTTAAATGCACATTTATTGTTTTTCAGAGTCCACCATGTTTAAAATTGTTAATGAACCCAGCTTTGGGACTGCCTCTCCTATCAACAGCCTTAGTCTGTAGGAGACATGCCAGTGAACTTAGTGATATGGAGTACTTATCACTCCATTGTTGATGGCCTTGATTAATGACAATCAATGTGTTCTTTCATGGAACAGAATATCTGCTGGCCTTGCATAGTTCAGCCATTCCAGTATACTCACCTCCCTAAGCTGTTTAGTGCCTCCTCCATTGTGCCAATTTAGAAGGCTAGAAAAAGGCATCTCACCTCTTTGAGGTGGCCAATTCTAAGAACGAGTTTGCCCCATTCTGTGGGGTGCTTTCTGGGGTTTAAATAGAGTGTCTTGACATTACTCCTAAGTTTTACATTCTGGCCCTTTGAAAAAGCATTCTCAAAATCCAGCCAGAGGAAAGTTCCTCAAACCACCTGATAGTGCTTGTTTTCTAGTTCTGGGGGTGAAATTGCTTTCCTCCAGGCCAAGTACATCCTAAGATTGATAAAGCTTGGGTATGCTGAGATTTAATCCTAGTTTTAAGCCTAGCATCCAAGAAAAGATGTCTCCTCGTGGGGGAATTATTGTGAAGTGGAAGCCTTTGCAGCATCTTCCTACCTGTGGGAAGGCTACCTCGTAATAGAACTGAGTCACCTCCATAGGCTCTGAGGGTGTTTGGTTCAGGGCTATTGGAGAATCACAGTCCTTGGAAGAATATACCCAGATGCTCCCTGGCCTGTTTTTCACAATCCTTAAGTTTTTCCACCCAGAGCTCTGATGCTGTAGCAGATCCTGCCTTGACAGCACTCAACCATCTTTTATTTATTTTTCTCCCATACACTTTTATTTTTTTTTTCTTTCCCCCCCCCCTTTTTTTATTGGTTTTGCCATACAATGACATGAAACCGCCATGGGTTTACATATGCTCCCCCTCCAGAACCCCCCTCCCTCCTCCCTCCCGATTCCCTCCTCCTGGGAAATCTTGGTGCACCAGCCCCAAGCATCAATTCTGGGCTGGCGATTGATTTCACATATGATAATTAACATGTTTCAATGCCATTCTCCCATATCATCCCACCCTTGCCCTCATCCACAGAGTCCACGAGTCTGTTCTATACATCTGCGTTCCTTTTGCTGTCTCGCATGCAGGGTTCTCGCTGCCATCTTTCTAAAAATAAACTCAAAATGGATCAAAGATCTAAGCATAAGACCAGAAACTATAAAACTCCTGGAGGATAACATAGGCAAAACACTCTCCAACATAAACCAAAGCGGGATCCTCTATGACCCACCTCCCAGAATATTGGAAATAAAAGCACAAATAAACAAATGGGACCTAATTAAAATTAAAAGCTTCTTCACAACAAAGGAAACTATAAGCAAGGTGAAAAGACAGCCTTCAGAATGGGAGAAAATAGCCAATGAAGCAACGGACAAACAATCTCAAAAATATACAAGCAACTCCTGCAGCTCCATTCTAGAAAAATAAATGACCCAATCAAAAAGTGGGCCAAAGAACTTAACAGACATTTCTCCAAAGAAGACATAAAAATGGCTATCAACCATCTTTTAAGCTTGATGAATTTCAGATTCTAAATTTGCTTCTCAGCTATATCTCCTTTCCCAAAGGAGATAAGCATTTCTTACAAGATAAGGGTCTTTTACCAAAAAGACCCTCTGGTTTTCCTTGGTCCTGATCATGGAAATGTCTGTTACCTCATCTTTCTGCAGTAAAGCATCACTTACACACAATGCAATAAGGAACCAGTTCCATTTTTCCTTGTATTTTAAGGCCTGAATCATTGCCTTGGCCAGAGAACTCCCCCTCCATAGGAGCCTTCTGTCAAGTCGCTGTTGATGACATTTCCATCCATTGGCTTGTCACTTTGTGTTAGGAGCTAGTCCTGCCACACGAGTAGCTGGCATTCGGTCTTCTTGGCTATATTGGGTCAGTAAGGTGTTTGAGTCCTCAACAGCTTAGTATCTCAAGCTGTTCTCATCAACTGTGCTGGGTCCTTTGGAAAATAGTTGTTGCCAAGCAGAGTTGGAAGTATAAAGCTTACAGTTGATCAATACCTGTAAAAGACAAAGGGGAAAGAGGGCAGGGGTAGACCAGGTTCAGCCTTCAGGTAATGCTGACCTGGCAACTGTGAAAGGAGAAGAAAAGGATGAAAAACTGATTAGGAACAACTCAGACCACAGTGCAGCCCCAAGAGAGCCTTGGAAATCCCCAAAAGTTCTGGTGCAAAGAACACCCACAGGTAGGAGTCCCTCAACTATCCTAGTCCCTGGCTGTGCTTTACCTCATGCTCATACTCAAGACTGTAGCCTTACCTCATGCTGGGGTCGATCCTAGGAGCTGCAGATGGAGGCTGTTGGCTGTACCAATACTCTCTACAACTCAACAGCAAGTTCGTTCTTGAAGATCTTCTAGCCTACTTCTTTGCCTGACTCTTACTAACCTAATCAGGTGAGGTCCAGGGGTACAGGATCTTGTGCTTTCATGGGAGAGACGAGTAAGAGTCAAACAAGCTGCCTTTGGTTAGCGATACACTTCTTACTAGTTAAAATGAACAGGAAAGCACAGTTACCCAAGCATGGGTGATCTAGGACTATTCCTTCAAGGAAGACCTATCCTGGGAATGAAAGGTAGATGCAGAGGGAAAGAGAGCATTTGGCAGGAACTGTGGAGGACAGTGATAAAGTGGCCAGGAATTCTTCCGAGATGACCCTTCCATTTGTTCCATCTTAAATTTCTGGATCTTAGGCACATCGGTGCTCTAGCATAACGTCACTTGAGATGGAGATGGTGGGAAATAAAAACCCTGAGTCAGAAGCACTTTGGCTTGAGGGACTGAAAGGAAGCAGTGTGGCTAAAATTTAATGACTGAAAGAGAGAAGCAGGAGCTACTGTGAAGAATCCTGAAAGGAAGGTGGGCTTCATCCTAGGAAAGCCTCTGGGAAAATCCCTAGTGGTGGAACAACATGAATGACTCTTTTCAAATCTTAACTCACTTTGCCTGCACTATTGGCCCCTGCCAACTTCTTATAGAGAAGCAGATGAAGTGTTCCAGGACTAAGATAAGGCAGTAGAAATGGAACATTAAGATCTGCTCATGTCATTTCTGTGTAGAGAATGATGGGTAAGGAAGAATTTAGAATGATCCCTGACTTTTGGTCTTGACACGTACTTTTTGGTGCTGACAGTAACATGCAAAAGATTAGAATAAAGTTTTGGGAAAATCCAAGTGGTTTGCATGTTAAACCTGTATGCCTATCATGGCACCCATATGGGCAGTCATATAGATACTTGGATATGAGCTAGGAGCTCAGGGATTATTCAAAGCAAAGGATAAACTTGGGAGTTCTGTTCATTGTTTTCCATGGTTATCCAGGGAACTTGTCTTGGAGATGTAGACTGACTCAGTCTACAGTTAATTGGTCTACTTGTAGCTCTTAATAACAGGTGGCAGTCGTGGTTCTAATCAATTCATTTTGGGAAACAAAAAGTCTCACCATCAGTTACTAGCCAAAGATCTAGTATTGCTTTATGAATTTGAGGCAGTGAAGGGTCTCCTAGAGAAGCAAGAGGGAATGCCCTGGGTTGAAGGGGCACACAGACCCTGCAGAGAGCATCAGGTGTTCAAACACTACTCTCTTTGACTTCATGGATTGCAGCACACCAGCCTTCCTTGTCCTTTACAATCTCCTGGAGCTTGCTCAGACTCGTGTCCATTGAGCTGGTGATACTATCTATCTCAACCCCTGTCATCCCCTTCTCCTCCTGCCTTCAACCTTTCCCAGCATCAGGGTCTTTTCCAATGAGTCGACTCTTTGCATCAGGTGGCCAAAGTATTGGAGCTTCAGCATCAGTCCTTCCAAAGAATATTCAGGGTTGAATTCCTTTAGGATTGACTGGTTTGATCTCCTTCAGTCCAAGGTACTCCCAAGAGTCTTCTCCAGCACCACAATTCAAAAGCATCAACTCTTCAGTGCTCAGCCTTCTTTAGGGTCCAACTCTCACATTCATACATGACTACTGGAAAAACTAGCTTTGACTATATGGACATTTGGTGGCAAAATGATGTCTCTGCTTTTTAATACACTGTCTAGGTTTGTCATAGCTTTCCTTCCAAGGAGCAAGTATCTTTTAATCTCATGGTTGTAGTCACTGTCTGCAGTGACTTTTGAGCCCAAGGAAATAAAATCTGGCATTGTTTCCACTTCTTCCCTTTTGCCATGAAGTAATGGGCCCAAATGCCATGATTTTTGTCCTTTGAATGTTGAGTTTTAAGCCAGCCTTTTCACTTTCCTCTTTCACCCTCAAGAGGCTCTTTAGTTCCTCATCACTTTCTGCCATTAGAGTGGTATCATCTGCATATCTGAGGTTGTTGATATCCCTCCCAGCAATCTTGATTCCAGCTTGTGATTCATCTAATCCAGCATTTTACATGTTGTACTCTGCATATTAGTTAAATAAGCAGGTTGACAATGTACAGCCTTGACATACTCCTTTCCCAATTTTGAACCAGTCATTTTCATGTCTGGTTCTAACTGGTTGCTTCTTGACCTGCATATAGTTTTCTCAGGACACAGGTAAGGTGGTCTGATACTCCCATCTCTTCAAAAATTTTCCAGTTTGTTGTGACCCACACAAGTCAAAGTCAAAGGCTTTATCATAGTCAACGAAGCAGAAGTAGATGTTCTGGAATTCTTATTTTCTCTATGATCAAATGAATGTTGGCAATTTGACCTCTGGCTCCTCTGCCTTTCCTAAATCCAGCTTGTACATCTGAAAGTTCTCAGTTCATGTACTGCTGAAGCCTAGCTTAAAGAATTTTGAGCATTACCTTGATAGCATGTGAAATGAGTGTGATTGTGTGGTAGTTTGAACATTCTTTGGCACTGCCTGTCTTTGGGATTGGAATAAAAACCAGTTTCCATGGGACCCTCTAAACTTGGCATTTGGCTTGAGCCAACAGAACCAAGGGACTTATTCCAGTAAACTAAAAGGAGAAAAAAAGCTGGGTCAGCTGTTTCCTCGATAATTCCAGAGAGAGACTTCAGGGCTTGACCAAACCCACTGTAAAGTCTCTTACTGGTTAAAAGAGTAGGCAAAGGTACCTGAACATGTGTATTCCTAGGAATATTCTTTCAAAGAAAAACTATCCTGAGCTTGAGTGGTAGGAAAGCAGATTCAAGAAATGGCCTGCAAGGTCATATTAGAAGTTGCCATGATTTGTTAGGAAAAACTAATAAGATTTGCCTCTTGTGCTTCTCCTTTTTATGAAAATGATCATGTTAAAGACCCCCTCCCCAATGATACCCTTCCTTCTATTTAAGCAGATAGTATGACTTTGGAACTAGGGGTCAAGACAAACTCTGCCCTTCAAGGTAAACATCAGTGTCTCAAACACTTTCAGATCTAGTCTACAGCAAAGACAACCACCAGCGCATTCTAGAAATGCCCATGCCAGCATTCTTGATTTCCTGTCCACTGTTGTGTACTGTGGGGTGGGGTACAGAAGAGGTAACAGGTAGAGAGGTCGAAGGAATGGATCAACTTGAGTTAAGATCGAAAGCTAAGGGCATTTATAATAGATAAATGGCAGATATTCGAGGCTCCTTCAAAGGCTGGTTAGAATAGACAGAATGTCTAGAGGTAATGCCACAGTCTTCTGAAGCACAAGTTCCCAGGCTAGAGGATGGATAGCCGACTGTATTAGAGCCTGAACTCCTGGGGGTAGTCTGGGCATCAGTCAATATTTACAGCTTGACAAAGTTTTATCTCCAAAATAGATATGAAACTAGATAAACTAGCATTTGTGAAGACTTGAGAAAGTTACCATTATCTGCTTGATATGTAAGGATCCTGTGCTTATCCAAGCTGACTTGGGTCTGTTTGAAACCTCTGTGCTGAGGAGCACCAGATAGAAACTCTTGTTGGCACACCTAACTTATGAGCAAGTTGATTTGTAGCTATTGTCTTCTAGATCTATTACTTGCTACTTATGATTAATGGCTCATGCATTAAGATACCTCTAAATAATCCCATGCCCTCAACATTAACCTGTGCCAGCTGAAAGAGATGGTAATGTAATGGCTTATTCTCGAAATAAATCAGCTGTTAATCGTCTGGGTCCACTCAGGAAACTGGAGTCAAGTAGGTCAATAGCAGGAATTCAATGTGGGCAGCAAGCTACAAAGGTATTGAAAGCTGGGAAGCCAAATGAGAAATAGTGACAAAATCCAGACTAACAGCAAGTAGCCACTTTTAGCCTTAGGGCTAAAGGGTTGAGGTTGGGGAAGAAGCAGTGTTATGACTACAGTGGCAGAGACTGCACAGAGGCCTGAGTCATGCCAGGGATGCTAGGAGGAAACTGGGAGAAAAGAGGATCGGACTCTAAATGCTGGAGACTCAGAAGTGGGAAAAATATCCCAGTGTCTCCTGTCCATCTGCCTTTCAATCCCTCAGTTCCCATTGGCCAAATCCATATGAGAGCCCAGAAAACCTGAGTTTTCTCTGAGGGTACTAAAACGTCCCTCCCTTACTCTAGGGTCTGTTGTGCTAAGCTTTGTCTCTGCTGTATAACCACCTAGCCACTTAGATCTGGGATAAGCTCCCCAGTGTTGACCAGATGAGCATTCTCTACCTGCTGGTTCCCCTGATTGCCTCATTCATGAATAATGTACTTGACATATGTTCAAAATCAAGTTATCTCAGATATGAAAAACAGATGGATGGGACTTCCCAGATGGTTCAGTGGTAAAGAATCTGCCTGCAATGTAGGAGATGCAGGTTTGATCCCTTGGTTGGGAAGATTCCCTGGAGGGGAAAAAATGGCAATCCACTCCAGTATTCTTGCCTGGAGAATCCCATGGATAGAGGAGCCTGGCGGGCTACAGTCTACAAGGTTGCAAAGAGTCAGACACCACCGAGCAAATGAGCCCCCCACACACATTGATGGATAAAGCTGGTATTAAGAAACAGCTGTTTTTAAAATAGGACAAATCAGCCCATAGCCTTATGGGACTTCCCTTATGTGACTTGGTACTTTTCCCTTGCTGCTTTTAACATTCTGACTTTGTAGTTACAGTGTCTTGGTGTGTTTCTCTTTGGTTTAATCATGTATGGGACTCCATGCTCCTGGACTTCTCTGAGGCTTTCTTAGAGCTACACTGACTCCTTTCCTTGCCCAGGTTAGGGAAGTTTTCAGCTATTATGTCTTCATATGTTCTCAGCCCCTTTCTTCTGGGATTCCTACAATGCAAATACTCGTGTACTTGATGTCTGTCCTAATTTTTTTTTCAGTGTCAATGACTTCTACTATTCTGCCCCCAGCCCACTGATGTGTTCCTCTATCATTTAGTCTGTTTCTTCTAGTGAAAATGATCCAGGGTAATGTAACTGGGAATTCTGGATTCCTCTACTCAACTTATGCTAGGTCAAGTATGATGTTATTGGATCTACTAACTGGTTTCAGCTGTCTATGGGGAGGCTGAGGAACTCAGCTGACTTTGAAACTACAGCTCTAGGAGTGAGCACACTTACATGACCTAGTGACCTGTGACAACATCAGGGTAATACCCTCCAAAGCGTAGTTCTAGCAACCACTGGAGGAATAAGGTTGGAATAAGAAATCTAAGTTTAGTAAGAGTTCGCACAGCTCCTACCTGAATGAGGCTGAGACCATGAACACTGAAAATTCCCCTGCCCCCTCTCCAGCCCAGCCTGAGATTTTCTTGTTAAGACAATAAACCAGACATGGTTTCTGCCTCCCTCAGCCATCAACCCTGGAGGAACTATATAGAAGCAAACATATGGAATAACTACTATGAGAGGCTCTGGGCAGACTGAAAGGTGGTGGGGCTTGACCTTCTGTAGGGTCAATTCAGGTCTGGCAGGAAGACCCCCAGAAGTCAGTGCAGCTCTAGGAAAGCCTCCGACAGCATCGCAGGGACCTCTAGCACAAAGGCTGCCCATAGGAGAGTCTTCATCTGGCAGAACTGGACAGGCACTAGTGCCCTGACCTGCCCAGCTCACTCACTGGTTTGGAACTCCCTGGGTGAAGAGAGTCCTTGGTTCTGATGCTGTAGCAGATTCCAAAGAAGCTCTGACTGGAAGCTGTGAGCTAACTGCACTCCTCAAAGCTGACTGTGCCTCCAAAGGAGATCTGAGTGATGACATCTCCATGGTTGCCACAATGTCCACATAATTGTCCAAACAGGATGCCTGAGGGTCAAAAGGACACCAATAATTGTACTAAGGCAACAGGCATACTTAGGAGACAAGCATAAATGAGAACTGCCTGGATGAGTTCATTCATACGGCCCCCATGGATTTAGAAGCTGTGATCTGAGACAAAGGGCAATTTTAGAGCTGTGAGTATCAGAGAAAAGTGGCTTCAGTTCTACACTTGCCTCTTCAGTATAACTGGTTTTGATATTATCACTGATTATTGCCTGGCAGAAAAATCAGTGGCAAAAGAACAAAGGTTAATGCAGACATTCACTTGGTAAAATCAGGTAAGCAAGAGAGCCCTATCGGGTGAGAGGTCAATGAACGCAGGTGGCAGCTGATCAATTTTAGGCACTCAGTGTTTCATCTTGTCCCATTGTGGAGCTGGTGGATTCCAGTCCAGAGAGTCTTCTTCCTCCCATTGCTGCTTCTCCTGGGGAGGGAAACTCTGACCTATTTTTTTCCCTAGAAGCTACAGAATGTCCGTACAGGTTTCCCAGGTGGCTCAGTGGTAAAGAATCCACCTGCCAATGGAGGAGACACAGGTTTGATCCCTGGGTTGGGAGATCCCCTGAGGAGGAAAAGGCAAGCCCCTCCGATATTCTTGCCTGGGAAATCCCATGGACAGAGGAGCCTAGGCAGGTTACAGTCCATGGGGTTGCAAGGAGTCAGACATGACTGAGCATGCACACACTCAGAGAGCCCTTGATCCTTTTCTCCCCTGTCAGTGAACTTACCAATGCTGAACCAGATGAGAATCATGCCTAGATAAATCACTTTCCTCAGAGGGAGCTGGATACCTTCACAGATTAAAACAAGATACTAGAGGAGTATAATGACCTCAAAAAGGAAAACAGAACATTATGTACCATTGGAAGCAGAAACAGTAGAACACTTAGAATGAGAACGTAAAGTATAACAAATACACTTAAGATATTTTCATTTAAAAAGTAGCAAAAATTTTTAAATGTAAAAATGAAAAGTATGAGTTAACAAAATGTAATAAGGTGGGAGACTAGATACAGCTAAAGAACAAATGCATGAGTTGGAAGATCCAATTGAGGAACTCTTCCAGAAGGAAAGCAGCCAGAAGGAAAGCAGGAAAGATGCATTGAAAATATAAGAAGATAATGGAGGGTAGAAAACTGTAAACATGCTGTAAAAATCTCCAAAAAAAAAAAAAAGCTGAAATAATAGATTTCCCTGAATGATCAACAAGCTCATTTGAAAGTGCTCAGAGAATAAAGCAAACCCCACAACTAGATAGTATAACAAACGTTAAGTCAGTCAACTGATAGCTTTCAGTGAATCTATAGAACAAGACCTAGAATTTCATAGGACTCAAATATTGGATAAAGTAGAAAATAGGAGTTGACTTTTATAGAAAACTTTTTAAATGCACACATGGAGATAGTATAATGAACCATGTTCCCATTATTCATCTTCAGCAACTCAACATTTTTTCAGTCATGTTTTATTATCCCCCTAGGTGATTTGCTTTATTGTACTTCACTGGAATTCTTTCAAAGCAAATACTAGGCATATCCTTTGCCCACAAATGCTGATAAGGTCTCTTTCCTTGCGGTCACTATAAGACATCTAACAAAGTCAACAGTCCTTTTAATATCTAACAGTCAAGCTTCACTGCTTGCCCCAAATGTCCTACAGCTGGTTTATTCAAACTGAGCTCCAAACAAATTCACTAATGCATTTGGGTCATATGCCTTAACCCAAATCGAAGTTCCCCAGAAAATAAAACCGAGGCAAACATTCATTGCTAAAGCTTAAGAGGCGCAACTGAAGTAGCAACAATGAGAGGAAAGGGAATGTAAGAAAGGAAAGAATAAGAAATACATATAAACTCATGGATGAAAGCTAAGCTGGCTACTGCTTCACAAAGATCACAGCTGATTTGCTGGGTCTCATGAGTCATGGACAGAATGGCAAGGGGGTAAAGAATTTCTCTTAGCAGTCATTGGTCAGAATTTCTCCTAAGGAATAAACTCTCCCACTCTTCCGAATGGTTAGTTAGCCATTTGACAACTGGAGAGAAATAGAAATTTCATCCATGCAGTGTAGCACTTCCTGTGAACTCACCATCACTGGAAGGAGCCAGAAGTTCCAGGTATGAAGCAGCCTAAAGTACAGGTCAACACGGCATCAACCAGCATCTGGCTGAGGGTCTAGGAGATGGGTGATTCTAACAGAATCGGGGGGGCTTGCCTACGGTATATCTCCTAGCATTTAGACTACTTAAATCTATTCATCTCCCATGTCATTGATATATTGAAGAAATTAGGTCACTTGTCCTGGACAATGTCCTATGTTCTCAACTTGGCAAACTTTTTCAGTGTTTAACTTGTTCTTTCCTCCGTAGTTCCTGTAAATCCATAGTTGATGCTGTGGGTTTTATTAGATGCTTTTTGGAAAGAAGACTCCACAGGTGACTCTACTTCCTGTATTCTCACATTCAGAAGAGCAGTGCCTCTCTGTTACATCTATAGTAGTGTTCAACTTAGTGACTGGATGAGCTGACATCATCTGAATTCACTGTTAGTTTCTCATCAAGGTTTCCCCTAAGGATTTTAGCCCATGTAGTTGACCAGCAATACAGAACCCAAATCATGTCCTCCATCCTTTATCTATACCCTTCAAAAGGTGATTTGACCACTCTTCCAGTTGAGTTTATTTCCTTGCCTTTGAAATCTGAGTTGACCTTGTGACTTGATTTGGAAGATAGAACATGGCAAAAATTTCCCATTCAAACCTAGGCTTCAACGGGCCTTGCGTGTTCACCCCTAATCCACTGCCACTGTCATGAGGATGAGCCTGAGCTAGGAAGAGCCTGCTGCAGACCAGACCCTATGGATGCAAGTTCTTCTGTCCCATCCCAGGCCATTCTAGACTGGTCTTAGGTGAGCTGGCCTGCCAACATGAGCCTAGCCAGGATCAGCAGAGCTGCCTCCTAACCCATGGCTGGCTGCATAGAAAATAAGCAGAAGGGAAAATGACTTACTGCAAAGGGCTTTTCAGGGAGCCAGAGGCCCCTTCAAGATACTGTAATCTGATTTAAGTAAATTCAACCATTGTGCCCAAGATACCTGGTAACTTCTACTGTTCAAATGTTGTTCAGTCACCAGGTCGTGTCCAACTGTCTGCAACTGCATGGACTGCAGCAAGCCAGGCCTCCCTGTCCCTCACCATCTCCCAGAGTTTGCCCAAGTTCATGTCCACTGAATCAGTGATGCCATCCAATCATCTCATCTTCTGTCACCCTCTTCTTCTGCCTTCAGTTTTTCCCAGCTTCAGGGTCCTTTCTGAGTCAGATGTTCATATCAGATGGCCAAATATTGAAGCTTCAGCTTTAGCATCAGTCCTTCTAATGAGTATTCAGGGTTGATTTCCTTTAGGATGGACTGGCTTGATCTCCTTGCTGTCCAGGGTACTCTCGAGTCTTCTCTAGCACCATAGTTCAAAAGCATCAATTCTTTAGCACTCTGCCTCCTTTATGGTCCAACTCTCACATCTGTACATGAATACTGGGAATACTATAGCCTTGACTATATGGACTTTTTTCAGCAAAGTGGTGTCTTTGCTTTATAATACAGTGCCTAGGTTTGTCATAGCTTTCTTTCCAATAAGATAGGAATAAGTGTATGGAGGTGACTTCTACCTTGATAAAATGTGTCTGAGGCCAAAAGTAATAAAAGCAAAGGTAGGGGAACAGGGCCCTTCAGAATAATTCCCAGTGTGCAAAACAGTCTCTCTGGCTGTGTTAGGCAGAGACACCAGTCCTAACAGTCAATGGAGAATAAGGTTAGAATCTGTGCCAAGATGCTGGAGGAGGCATGCTGGTGGCTTGAGGACATGTTTCCTTAGCCTCCAGCAAATGATGCCTCTTGGAGTTTTACAGAGACTATAAGAGAATTCTGAATGGAAAACTGGTTTGAGCTACAGACAAAATTATTACACCAAAAGAATGTAGTAGACAACATCTTCCTACTTTGCTTGGCTTCTGAATGATCCTGGAATTCTAGCAAACAAAAAAAAACAAAACATGGTATTCAACAATACTCCCATTGGAGTTCCCACTGGAACTTAACAGCTCACAAGTAGATGCTGCCGCTGGTCTCCTGCTAGCCATGGCAACACCTGTGATGTCATGATGCTGTTGCATAATTACAAAATGGTCTGAAGGTTCCAGAGCATAATGTTTTAAACTAACATGGTGTCTTTAACCTGATCCACATCATGTGCTTATTTGCACATCTAGAGCCTTGGTAAGTCAGTCCCACTGCAGGACAGTCCTCTAGTTGGTAGGGCCCCTAACTGCCAGCCAGACTTCTTCCAAGGGAGTTTCCTTTTGGTATTGAGAGATGGGTGGTATTCAGTGCCCTTGAATTGGCACAGTGTTCTCATAAGAACACCCCATCCACACTGAAATGATAGGCTTAGTTTTAATGGTATTAAATAGATGAGGAATCCTAAAAAATCTGGACTATGTAATCTCATACAATTTATTAAAGGTTACTGAAAATAGTGGGCTTTAGGTTTGGAATAAGTGGCAGCTCAAATACAGGCCTTGGTTGCTAAACCCCTATTTGCTAGTTGGGAGGAAGCCTGTTCTCTCTGTAGGATAACAAGAGGAATTCCTTGTTAAAGTGTTTTTGAGAGATGAACATCAGTCTGGAATCCTGTTCCATCTTGGAGGGGTGGTGCTATAAGCCCGGTAGGATCCACGAGAGAAGCTCACTCAGTTCAGCTGAAGCCTTTTTTTTTTCTCAAAAGGAAGTTTTTAGACTGGCAAGTAACATGCTTTATTAAAATAAGTGAAAGTTCTGAAATTGGATCCACGTTTAACTCCCATCTTAGTGTCTTACTATGTGACCTTTAAGCTCTAAATCCCTGAGCTTTTTTATCTCAGTTCAGTCGCTCAGTCGTGTCCGACTCTTTGCAACCCCATGAATCGCAGCACACCAGGCCTCCCTGTCCATCATCCACTCCTAGAGTCTACCCAAACCCATGTCCATCGAGCCGTTGATGCCATCCAGCCATCTCATTCTGTCGTCCCCTTCTCCTGCCCCCAATCCTTCCCAGCATCAGGGTCTTTTTCAGTGAGTTAACTCTTCACATGAGGTGGCCAAAGTATTGGAGTTTCAGCTTCAACATCAATCCTTCCAATGAACACTCAGAACTGATCTCCTTTAGGACGGACTGGTTGGATCTCCTTGCAGTCCAAGGGACTCTCAAGAGTCTTCTCCAACACCACAGTTCAAAAGCATCAATTCTTCAGTGCTCAGCTTTCTTCACCATCCAACTCTCACATCTATATATGACCGCTGGAAAAACCATAGCCTTGACTAGACGGACCTTTGTTGGCAAAGTCATGTCTCTGCTTTTTAATATGCTATCTGGGTTGGTCATAACCTTCCTTCCAAGGAGGTAAGCATCTTTTAACTTCATGGCTGCAATCACATGGCTGCAGTGATTTTGGAACCCCCAAAAATAGTCAGCCACTGTTTCCACTGTTTCCCCATCTATTTGCCATGAAGTGATGGGACCAGATGCTGTGATCTTAGTTTTCTGAATGTTAAGGTTTAAGCCAATTTTTCACTCTCCTCTTTCATTTTCATCAAGAGGATTTTTAGTTCCTCTTCACTTTCTGCCATAAGGGTGGTGGCATCTGCCTATCTGAGGTTGATATTTCTCCCAGCAATCTTGATTCCAGCTTGTGCTTCTTCCTGCCCAGCATTTCACATGATGTACTCTGCATATAAGTTAAGTAAGTAGGGTAACAATATACAGCCTTGATGTACTCCTTTTCCTATTTGGGACCAGTCTGTTGTTCCATGTCCAGTTTTGGAACTGTTGCTTCCTAACCTGCATACAAGTTTCTCAAGAGACAGGTCAGGTGGTCTGGTATGCCCATCTCTTTACGAATTTTCCACAGTTTATGGTGATTCACACAGTCAAAGGCTTTGGCATAGTCAATAAAGCAGAAATAGATGTTTTTCTGGAACTCTCTTGCCTTTTCGATGATCCATCAGATGTTGGCAATTTGACATCTGGTTCCTCTGCCTTTTCTAAAACCAGCTTGAACATCTGGAAGTTCATGGTTCATATATTGCTGAAGCCTGGCTTGGAGAATTTTAAGCATTACTTTACTAGCATGTGAGATGAGTGCAATTGTGCAGTAGTTTGAGCATGCTTTGGCATTGCCTTTCTTTGGCATAGGAATGAAAACTGAACTTTTCCAGTCCTGTGGCCATTGCTGAGTTTTCCAAATTTGCTGGCATATTGATTACAGCACTTTCACAGCAGCATCTCTCAGGATTTGAAATAGCTCAACTGGAATTCCATCACCTCCACTAGCTTTGTTCATAGTGATACTTCCTAAGGCCCACTTGACTTCACATTTCAGGATGTCTCACTCTAGGTGAGTGATCACACCATTGTGATTATCTGGGTCCTGAAGATCTTTTTTCTTCTATGTATTCTTGCCACCTCTTAATATCTTCTGCTTATGTTAGGTCCCTATCATTTCTGTCCTTTATCGAGCCCATCTTTGCATGAAATGTTCCCTTGATATCTCTAGTTTTCTTGAAGAGATCTCGAGGCTTTCCCATTTGTTTTTTCCTCTATCTCTTTGCATTGATTGCTAAGGAAGGCTTTCTTATCTCTCCTTGCTATTCTTTGGAATTCTGCATTCAGATGGGAATATCTTTCCTTTTCTCCATTGCTTTTCACTTCTCTTCTTTTCACAGCTATTTGTAAGTCCTCCTCAGACAGCCATTTTGCTTTTTTGTATTTATTTTCCATGAGGATGGTCTTAATCCCTGTCTCCTGTACAATGTCACGAACCTCCGTCCATAGTTCATTGGGCCCTCTATCAAATCTAGTCCCTTAAATCTATTTCTCACTTCCACTGTATAATCATAATGGATTTGATTTAGGTCATACCTGAATGATCTAGTGGTTTTCCCCACTTTCTTCAATTTAAGTCTGAATTTGGCAATAAGGAGTCCATGATCTGAGCCACAGTCAACTCCTGGTCTTGTTTTTGCTGACTGTATAGAGCTTCTCCATCTTTGGCTGTGAAAGAATATAATCAATCTGATTTTGGTATGACCATCTGGTGATGTCCATGTGTAGAGCCTTCTCTTGTGGTGTTGGAAGAGGGTGTTTGCTATGACCAATGCGTTCTCTTGGCAAAACTCTATTAGCCTTTGCCCTGCTTCATTCTGTACTCCAAGGCCAAATTTGCCTGTTACTCCAAGTGTTTCCTGACTTCCTACTTTTGCATTCCAATCCCCTATAATGAAAAGAACATCTTTTTTGGGTGTTAGTTCTAAAAGGTCTTGTAGGTCTTCATAGAACCATTCAACTTCAGCTTCTTCAGCATTACTGGTTGGGGCATAGGCTTGGATTACCATGATATTGAATGGTTTGCCTTGGAAATGAACAAATCATTCTGTCGTTTTTGAGACTGCATCCAAGTACTGCATTTTGGACTCTTTTGTTGACGGTGATGGCTACTCCATTTCTTCTAAGGGATTCTTGCACACAGTAGTAGATATAATGGTCATCTGACTTAAATTCACCCATTCCAGTCCATCTCAGTTCGCTGATCCCTATAATGTCGATGTTCACTCTTGCCATCTCTTGTTTGACCACTTCCAATTTGCCTTGATTCATGGACCTAACATTCCAGTTTCCTATGCATATCTCTAGCAGCTCTCTAGTAATTCATTCATTCTCAATAGAAACTATCCTCAAAAGGTATTTTAAAAATCTAAAATCCCAGGAAGGACTGGTGGTGAATATAAAAATTGTATTGAAATTTTATTAACTACCTTAAAAAGTAACCAACTATGTTGAAAATGAATTCAAAAGGACAAGCTCTATCCTAGTAACCACTACTGTAATAGCTTCAGCTTCACAAAGGAAAAAACCCAATAAGACAGAGTGAGCCAAAAATCACCCTTGTGATCTGAATTCCTGTTGCCAAAGGCATCACAAATCTCAATAGGCGATGCCAGGGTTATTCAATAAGTTGATAGTTAAAATTGAGTATCAATTAACTGGAACTTGGAAAGTGGGTTTTGAGTAGCTCTTGTTCCACATTCTGAAACTAGAGTAGAGTGTATAAAATAGACTAGAGAAACTAAAGAGAGATGCTTATCATACTTGAGAGGTAACGCAGTTTATTTCCTGAACTTTTAACAAAGACAAGATATAGAAAACTGATAATATACTGAAGATACTAAGAAATTTTTACAGTCTATACACTGTGGTGTGTTATAGGGTAGTACATGATTCAGTTCAGACAGTTGTGTTTGACCCATGGACTACAGCACACCAGGCTTCCCTGCCTATAACCAACTCTTGGAACTTTCTCAAACTCATTTCCATCGAGTTGGTGATACCACCCAACCATCTCATCCTGTCATCCCCTTCTCCTCCTTCCCTCAATCCTTCCTAGCATCATGGTCTTTTCTAGTGAGTCAGTTCTTTGCATCAGGTGGCCAAAGTACTGGAGCTTCAGTTTCAGCATCAGTCCTCCCAATGAGTATTCAGGACTGATTTCCTTGAGGACTGACTGGTTTGATCTCCCTGATATCCAAGACACTCTCAGGAGCCCCTTTGAACCACAGTTCAAAAGCATCACTTCTTTGGAGCTCAGCTTTCTTTATGGTTCAACTCTCACATCTATATACGACTACTAGAAAAACCATAGCTTTGTCTATACAGACCTTTGTTGGCAAAGTAACATCTCTGCTTTTTAATTTGCTATGATTCAGTTAAAGTATCCCTAAGTCCCAGCAAATTAATTACAAATTAATACTTGTAAATATTAATGCAAATATTCTACTCACTCACTGGAGCAGGGAGGGTTGAGTGGTTCATCTCCAAGCAGAGACTTAAGAATTCCTGCTCCATCCATCTCAGTTACTCTAACTGGACTGTGTCCTCCAAAGTGTCCAAGGGTATGGAATAATGAATGATATCTAGAGGGCTTATGACCAGACCTAGAGGTAGTTACATATCAGTGGTACTGACAATGTTGAACCATAGTCTGTTTCACTTGTTACTGAAATAATTTATACCAGAATGTAGATCAACTGCATCAATAAGCATACATCAGTTCAACTGGGGGTATTCTGACAGCAGTCTTCTCAGTGGCAGGAAATGCATGTTATAGTCCAGTGTTCGCACATTAACTCATGGACTGATACATTTGTAAATTGGCACTGGTGTGTGGATTGGACTTAGGAGTACAGGTATATATCACTTTTCCCACAGTGGGACAAGAACCAGTCATGCTTCTACTTTACTTCGAGAAGGTAGGAAACAGGTGTCAGTGCTATGTGCTCCAAAATCATATTTGGTTTTCCAGTGTGGATACAAGGAAGGGAACAAAAGGCTAATATTTTAGCTAGGTATATAAAACCAATAGATGAATGACATCAATGACAACGGAAGAATAAGTGTTACTTGCTCAGTCGTATCTAACTCTTTGCAGCCCCATGGACTGTAGCCCACCAGACACCTCTGTCCATAGGATTTCCCAGGCAAGAATTACTAGACTGGGTAGTCATTCCCTTATCCAGGGGATCTTCCCAACACAGGATTGAACCCAAGTCTCCTGAACTCCAGGCAGATCTGAGCCACCAGGGAAGCGCAAAGATCCTCCATAAAGAACAATGGGGAAATTGTCAAAATCAACTATTTTAGAACTTGAACTAAAACATTGCAGCAATTCAGGGAAATTTCTTACAGCAAGCTCTGTGGTGTTTTTAAAATCTTCTATTTCTATTCTCTACCACCCTCACCCCCAGCTCTCTGGTAACTTTGAAAACGAGTGAATTTGGGATTTACAGAGCAGAATGAAGTCCAAACTCTTTTAAAATCCTATATCTGGAAAATACAGTGTCACTTTTTGACCTGTTTGGTCGACTGGAAGACCCTACCCAAACACTGCCTTAATTTGACCTGACTCGGTAGTCACCTAGTTCAAAACTTTTCCCTGGGAGAACTTGTCAAAAGTAGAGGCAATAGTTTAATTAGCAGTTGCCTAAGATGTTGGATATCAGTTGGAGGCAACTTTGGGATAAACAAAAAACTTAACAGGAAAAACTGGAAATTAAATACTCAGATGATCTTTGAAAAGCTCCAATACCTTCCTTGGAATCTAGAAAGTCACATATGCAGGGCTGCACACATTCCAGAAAAGACATTCAAGAAGGTTCTAGGCCTTACCTCTCCCTGATCTTGAAGCTCTGAACAAGCGGGAAATGGAGGCTAAGGCAGTTTTCAGCTGCCAGGCTGAGTTCTAAAGGCATGTGCTAACACATGCAGAAACCCCCTCAGCAAATACTGGGAGCCTTTTGATCCCAGGTGATTAACGACTGGCAGATTTCCTTACATCACTTAGCTAACAGATTAGACCTCAATAGTCGTGTGATGAATCCTGACTTCATAGAATTTAGTTATTAAACGAGTAAATGACAGATGGCAAATCCTAGGGAGAACCTAATCTCCAGAGCTACCATATTAATGTCCAGTTTTCAACAAAACTTGAAACAATGTGGCCCATCCATAAGAAAAATAGCTGTCAAAAACTATCCTAGGAACCATAGATATTGGACTTATTCAACACTTTAAATTGGCTATTTTAAATATTTAAGAAATGTAACCATGCTTAAAAGACTAATTGCCAAAACTTGGAAGAAACCAAGATGTCCTTCAGTAGGTGAATGGATAAATGATTAATAACTGGTGGAAAAATAAATAACTGGTAGTCTATCCAGAAAATGGAATATTAGTCAGTGCTAAAAGGAAATGAGCTATCAGGCCACGAAAAGACACAGAACACTTCAGTGCACATTACTAAGTGAAAGCAGTCAGCCAGAAAAGGTTATAGACTGTGTATCTCCAACTATATGATGTTATGGAAAAGGCAAACCTGTGGAGACAGTAAAAAGATGAGTGGTTGCCAGGGGTTGGGGGAAGGGAGGAATGAACAGGCAGAGCATGGAATATCTTCACTGCTGTGAAGTGGTCCTGTGTGATACTATAATGATGGATACAAGTCATTATATGTTTATCCAAACCCATAGAATATACAACACCAAGAATGAACCCTAGGGTTAACTATGGACTTTGGATAATAATGTGTCAGTGTAGGCTCATTGATTGTGACATATATCCCACTTTGGTGGGAGATGTTGAGATGGGGAAGACTGCTAGTAGGTAGGGAGGTATTCAAGGACTCTGTACTATCTGCTCAACTCTGCTATGAACCTAATAGTGCTGAAAAAGGTCTCCTCTAAATTGTTTTTAAAAAACTAAAGGAAAATATGAAGGCTTGCCATTTAGAGAATATCCAATATTTTTTAAATAACTGAAATAGAAATTCTTAAAGAATAACTGAGATAATTTCAAATATGCTGTTACCTGCCTCTGAACAGGCAGAAGAATGTGAACTTGTAGAGCAACTAAATTAAATATCACAATGTCCTAGAATTAGATGAGGGTTGTAGTTGCACAATTCTTGCAAATACACTAAAAACTGCTGGATTAGGATGAATGTTATGTATACTTTTAAACTGTGTCAAAACAACATAATGGACTAGGGACAATTTACCTCACAAAACACAACCAGTAAATACACAGAAATTAACTTCATAAGAGTAGATGTGAAACTGTGAGGGATGGTTATCTACTTGAACACTTGATGTTGATGGGATCCTGTGCTTGACCTCATCAATTGGCCCAAGTCAATAGGATGCTTCTGAAAGGCAGTCAGGCAGTATCAACCATTAGGTCTGTTCTCACTTCAATAATTTTACCTGAAGTAATTGAGTCATAAAAGATCAAATACAAGAAAGAGCTAAGATACTAAATATTTAACCATGCCTTTATTGAATAAACCATAGTACAGACACTCGATAGAGTATTATTCATTCTCAGTATCAGAAAAATTCTTTATTGATAACCATAATATAGAGCTATATAGACACCAATTATAACTGAATTTATAATCAGAATTTGCATTCCATTCTAACTGTATAACAAAATCATAGTGTATAACTTTTTTATATTTTTCATGAAAGTACTTAGACTTGATAGAATCAGGGGTTTAGCGTAATATACTCATGATATATTACTAAAACAGCAACTTACTTTGCTATCATCAAGCTGACAATCTTATCTCTAAATGGAATATTGAAAGGTCCTGGCTTTTGCATGTGTTCTGACCTGAGATATCCTCAGGGAAGCCATGCTTATTCTAGAACGATCAGGCAGTGAACTTAGAATGCTGTGATGTTTTAGACAGTTTGGGTGGCCTTGCAAAAGTACTTCTGGTACAGTAGGTACCACCAAAATCAGTTGAATGAGAGTAAGAGGAGGCATTTGAAGTCAGCATCTTCAGCTTGTCCTGCAAATAAGGAGAGGACTGATAAGCAGCAAGATGAGGTTCCATCACAGATAGCATTAACAAGATGGCCAAAGTCTTTGGAATCCCTGAAGCAGATATACTGGGGAAGTATATGCTTGAACTCCTATGCATTTGTTCACATCTGAGCCCAAGTAGGAGGCAAATTGTCCATCACATTTGCCTCTGAATTAGGCTGTCCCGTGTTAAAGGGTCTCCTATGGGGAGCTAGACTCTGGTATCCCCATCTTGAAAGATGGCTATGAATAACAACTTTCTTGACTTCAATGGCTAAAATAGTCCTTTGAGGACACAACTATTTATAAAATTGGCTCACTGGCATACAACAGACACCTGTGTGAGACTTCTTTTCAACCTTCCTTCCCTAAGGCCCTAAACAGTTGGAGTTCTACAAATTTATTAACTACTGAACTCATATCCCAGACATCACTTCAAAGGAAGTTGCATCTCATGCCAAACTCCAAAGCCCTTTCCCTAGACCTGAAATGGTGAGGGTATATCCTGCCCCAAAGGAGCCTGAGGTCTTTAAGATGGGAGGTTGGCAAAGGGAAGGACTTTCCATCGGAGAGTGGGCTTAAGCATTCAAGGCTAATACTGCCTAGATCTGCTGTAGGAAGAGATCCCTAGAAACTTGGTCTTTGACATGTAGACCCAAAGATGAGACAATGAACTGATACTCTTTTCATAGGTTTTTAATTATTCAGGAGCTCCTGGGTGAATATTGTCATCTTCTCCCTTTGGGTCCAACAAGTGGGTAAAAAAGGCTCACAGGCTGGTGTGATTAAATGTCCTTTGATTTTAAAGCCTATTTCTGTCACCCCCTCACCACCACCATTCAAGAATCGAACAATTTCCTGCCTGGGGGCCTTGGTGTGAGTGGTCTTAAGTCCCTAGATTAGTGAAATGCGAAGAGCATTCTCCCCAGGATACATAGTCAGAGGTGGGGATGGATCAGGAATTGTGACATCGTTTCAGGGAATTCTACTTGGGTTTTCCTATGTTAATATCTTATTCCACCAGTTGACAAGCCAGTTGTGAGTCTTAACAAGATGCTAAGTTTATCAATCTCTTCACTGGGAACTGGGAAACATGGGATGGATCCAGTGAACCATTGACTACACTGTGGCATGAACCTGAACCAGGACTCAATTTATCACCTGGTCTCCATATACTTCAGACTCTAGTAGACCTCAAGTCAGGATGTTCTTTACCTAGTATAGTTATTCTAAAATGATTTTCTGAGGAAAGACTAGGGAAATACTTCTGGTGGTGGTGTAGGTCTTTGCTCAAGGAAACCCATTCTCCTCAATGAGACAACTGGCTCAGACTAGAAACTTCATAGAGATTGTAACTATTGTTGTAGCTGATAAACTTGCTTTTTGGCCCTTGAATGTCTTTTTCTCATAATAGAAGTGAAAAAATAATATTGCCCATCTACCTCACCCTAAAACACCAGCTGTACTGACCTGTAGAGAACTGACGCTGGTTTAGATAGACTGCCCACAGACCTTGCTTATTTAGTATATATTACCATCAAACACAAAATGCTAATCAGGAGACAAAATGCTACCGCCTGACCTCTGTATAGACTCTTACTTTCCCCATTGATGCAAGGAGCCTAATTCCATAGCAGCATCCTCTGCTATTATGTTAGCTATAAAGACAGCTTCTCAATGTTGTCGTTGCCACCCTAATACATTCTTTATTGCCTTTGTCTTTGAGAAGGGCCCAGAAGACACAACTTTCTTAGTGGATTTTCTGATCTTAGGGAGAAAATCCCTTGTAGCATCCTGCCTGTACATTCTGACCCCTTTCTCAACACTCTGCCAAAGCAGTTCAAGCATCTCCAGGTCACTTATTACAGGTCATCATCATCTCCAAGCTTCAAAACAGCCATCTCAGCAGTCTCTGGTTAGGTCATCTCCAAATGTCCCTGTCAGGATATTAGGTCCTGGGGAAGTGCTCTTGTGTCACATTTTCCCTTATGCAGCCCAACATTCTTAACCATACTGTGCAACATTCAAGGCAAAACTTTCATACCTGTTCTCACAGGTGCTACAGTATGTACCTATCAGGCCTTGTGACATTCAGTGAAGAAGCTTCTTCCTCTCAGGACAGACAATTTCTGGCTTGGGGATGGAGGGGGCTGTGAGCCAAGTTAATTTTGAGATAAGAAGAGGTGATTTTTATGAGGTTGTGTAACATCTTTCATAGTCTCTGTGTCAAATGTGATCTTTTCATGATCTCTAAGCAACAGGAAGCTGTTTCTTTCTAGCCTAGGTTAGGAGGAGCACTTCTCCAAGCCTGCAGGTTTGAGGCGATATCTGAAAGTTCAGGATTCACAGGGACATCCACCCAAATATACCCATCCTGAGTCTCAGGGTCCCATTCTTTGCCCATAAAGGCTCTGAATCTAGCAAAGGAGACCTGTCAAATTTTCATTCAGTGTCCTTTGTATCTCTACCACCTTTGCAGTCAAATGCTCAGTGTGAATTTTCAATACAATCCGTCATCTAGCTACAGGAGATGAAGATCTCTTTAAAGCAAGTTACTGAAATATCCTGGGTTTCACAGCATGTCCTGAGTTGCTAGGAGGCTGATCTGGGCCTCTCATTCATCAGGGTTTCCAAATCAGTCTTTTAAAGTCTTGCTGTCCTACAAGCATGGGTTTTTATTACCCAATACTGTTGAGGTACTGGAACCGTTCCATCACCCAGCGCTTTCCTTTTCACCTGTAACTCAACCCTTTCAGCTGTAACTCAACAGTGCTGCCACAGAGTCTTGCTTCTTTCTGCTGAGGAAGAGAAAGGAATGTCTTCCAAACTCCATCTCTGTGAAGAATGGGCATCCAGGGTATTTAGCTGTAACTCTTGCTTCCCATTGGAGATGTGCCCTGAAGGTATCAACACCTCTTCACTTTGAGTTTACTTCAAGCCTGTGCTTGCACAAAAATGGGGCTGTCTTCGGTGGCTTCGTGAAGACCCTGAGGCAGAAAGCATGAAGACATGTAGGTCACTTGAGGCTGGACACCGTCAGCATGAATTCAAGCTTGTCTAGAACTATCCAAAGCATCTGCAGCTGAAATTAGAGGTAAACCAGAGGGATGTGACTCAGAGCAAAACTTCCTGTTAGTCAGGAAAAAGTGCAACAATGCGACTGACTTCTCAAGACCATCAGACCCTCCTCTGAGACTTGACGTAGTCTGTGTCTGTCAGTTCATTCAGGGAGAGAAGGAAGAACTGACCTGCTGAGTCCCCTCTGCTGTGTCAGAGGCTGACTTGTGCAACATTACCTTCCTATACATCTGCATTTGCACACACACAGGCACTGAGCAGGGGCATGGGCACTCTGTGCCTGCATCTGAATAGGGAAACCCAGGGGCAGGAGTTGAGGTCAGCGCGAACAGCGTGGCATTTATGTCAGTGTGAAATCAGCTGCCAGAACAAGGGGCAGGTCAGACTGAAGGGATTGTGATGTAGGTAGCATGTCTGATATGTGCTGTGTATGTGAGATACCAAGTAGGCAAAGATAAGAATGTGGGAGATGGAAGGAAAAAGTTCTTAGCAGACGTGACCTCAGGCAGGGGTTCCCGACCTCCAGGATCCTAATGCCTAATGATCTGAGGTGGAGCTAGTATAATAATAGAAAAAAGGGCACAATAGACATAATGGAACTGAATCCTCTCAAAACCATCCCCCACTCCCAAGTCTGTGGAAAAATTATCTTCCATGAAACTGGTTGCCAAAAAGGTTGGGGACCGCTGCCCTGAGGGAAACACAGATCAGTGAGCTCAGTAACTTAGACTATATTCAAGTACACATTAAATGCTGGTAAACTGACCAGATACTAGGCCACAAAGCAAATTTCATCACTCCTCAAGACACTTAATATCTAGTGGTCTAGTGTTCCCAAAAGCTAGAGCCTGAGAGAACACGGGTGTGGGTCACCTCGTTGGGAGGTAATCCCAGGGAACAGGGAGGAAGAATGTGACGATGAAAGCAGTAAAGGGAGCGTTATTTAGCTGGTTCCTGCTGTGGGCAGCTGGGGCTTCACCCTGTAGGGACCTGAGGAGCCCAGGATGTGTGTGTGTGTCTACAGGTTGGGAGGCCAGAGCATGTGCCCTCACCGCTCATTCCCTGCTGATGGAGTGTTGCCCCCAAGATTATCAACTCTCCACTTCTGAACTGCTCTGCTTGTAGGCTGAATAACCTCCCAAGTTTCAGAGAAAGTGCAAGGAAGAAGAGGTTGGTGAGCCCTTGAGACAGGACACGTCCTTCAGCCACACTGAAATCAGATGTGCTTACGTGTGCCAAGGGGACAGAGCTGGGCCACCAGAACTCTGCTACATAGATCACCTTCTCTGACCAAAATACAACTTTATTATCTTTGACTTCAGCCTGATTACCCACATGTTTAGAACTTAGAAACTACTGAAATTCTTTGTCTCAGAACAAGTGATGTAAGTTACTAGAAATGAATCAGAACTTGTGGGTTAAGCTGAAGCTCCAGTACTTTGGCCACCTGATGCAAAGAGCTGATTTGCAGCTCTGACCCATTAGAAAAGACCCTGATGTTTGGAAAGATTGAGGGCAGGGGGAGAAGTGGGCGCAATATGATGAGATGGTTGGATGGTATCACTGACTCAATGGACAAGAGTTTGAACAAACTCTGGGATATAGTAAAGGACCAGGAAGCCTGGTGTGCTGTAATTCATGGGGTTGCAAAGAGCTAGACATGACTTAGCAACTGAACAACAATGAAAGTAAAATTTAAAGAGAAACTTAAGTCATTCTTAACATTTTATATTGACGGCTAAACCTCAAACTTAATGTTTTTTCCACCTTTGGATTCTATAGGTATGTTGCATAAGATATATATACACAATAGCAGAACCTAGTGAAATACATGATGCAATGAGGGCAAGACTCTCCGGAAAGGCCAAGGAGGAGGTAGACAGATCTGGTAAGACTGGTGTGTGTCCACCCATACCCCTCAGGTCTTAACATACCAGCAGATAATGGCTGGTGTCTAACTGCCAATGTTGCGTCTGAGGGCTCTTCCAAAACCACAGAAGACCCTTTTCCTATGGACAGGACAGGGCTAAGTGCTAGGAAATTAACCTGTCTTTGGAGTAAGGGTTAACCAATTATTTATTGGAATTAGTTTGTAAATGCCCTATTATTTTGCCCTTCAAGTGGGATATCTTTAGTTTCCCAGTGTGACTAGGCTCTGATCACTTCCAGTGTTAAGTCTTAATAACACAAGACATCAGCTGCCTTCTTTCATCTCGTCACTCTCTAAATACTGGTGTTTTCCAAATCTGCTTGCACTTATCTTTGGGTCTACTTTTGGGAAAACTCAAAATAACTGGTCAAAAGATGCTCCAAGTAAATAATATTTAGATTTAGGGAATGGAATGTAATTACACAGTCAGAATGCTGTGAGCCACTTTATGCCAATCTGAAACTTGGATGATATGAACACACGACTAGAAAAACAGAATTTTACCATAATGAAATGAAGAAATGACTCATATCTCTATTCCAGTGAAAAATAAAATCAGGCCGAGAGTATTTCATAGCTAAGCTCTTTCAGTTAACTCTAATCTTTGTTTACCAGCGACTACCAAAGAAAGGAAAAAGGGACATTTTTCTTAGCTTGTTTCAAAGCCCAAATAATCTTGGTTATGAAAGCAAATCAGGAGAGCCCAAGAAATTTCTGAAGCTGGCTGTTCCAAACAGTCTTAAGACCAGCTAAACTGACCTAGCAATATGTACAGATATAAAAACATAAGTTTCTTTTATGGGAATGTAACCTTAAGTTGGCAGTCAAGGTCCAATCAGGAAAAAATTCCTTTGCTCAAGCTATTCAGAATGGTTTCTAATACAACTGATTTTTGCATAGGTGATAAGAGCAGTAAAGCTTAACAAAGATGAAGCAACACAGGTTGACAAGGGTATATAACTTAGGACCCTGTTTATATGGAGTTCTAGAACAGTCAACCTAATCTATGAGAGAAATTAGATCAGTTGTTTTCTGGAGTAAGAGGAAATTTTCTCAGGTAATAAATATTCTACACCTTATCTGGGGAAGTGAGTGTGTGTGTGCATGCGTGCTCAGTTGTGTCCAACTCTTTGCAACCCCATGGACTGTAGCCTGTCAGGTTCCTCTGTCCATGGGATTTTCCAGGCAAGATGCTGGAGTAGATTGTCATTTCCTCCTCCACGGGAAGTGGTTATGTAGATATAAAACTCATATACCTAAAATATATACACGTTGTATATACCTCATATCTCAATGAATACTTAAAAATAACATCTTTATTTGAAGAATAAAAACAAAAACCAGTCATGATGAACCCATCAATTCATTTTGTTGTAACCCTAATACCCTACTCCGTGACAACCTCTTGAACTGCTTATCCATTCATTTTATCTTTGAACAATATAAATCCATGCATTTGTGGTGGTTTTGTAAGCTTTTATCTAAATGAACTACTATAATCCTTCTGTAATTCACTTGCTGTGAGATATGTTGCTGTAGTTTACCCATTTTTCATGACCAAATTATTCCAATGGGTAAATTGTGACCCATAGAGGTATGATATTTCCTAGGGTATATACCTGGGAGTGGTTTTGCATATGCACATCTTTAATTTTGGTAAATATTTTTGAAGTTCAGTTCAGTCACTCAGTCATGTCCAACTCTTTGCGAGCCCGTGGACTGCAGCACATCAGGCTTCTCTGTTCATTACCAACTCTCGGAGTTTGCTCAAACTCATGTCCATCGAGTTGGTGATGTCATCCAACCATCTCATCTTCATCCCCTTCTCCTGCCTTCAGTCTTTGCCAGCATCAGGATCTTTTCATATTAGGTGGCCAAAGTGCTGGAATTTCAGCCTCAGCATCAGTCCTTCCAATGAATAGTCAGGACTGATTTCCTATAGGAGGGACTGGTTGGATCTCCTTGCTGTCCAAGGGACTCTCAAGAGTCTTTTCCAACACCACAGTTCAAAAGCATTAATTCTTTGGTGCTCAACTTTCTTTATAGTCCAGTTCTCTCATCCATACATGACTACTGGAAAAACCATTGCTTTGACTACATGTACCTTTGTCAGCAAAGTAACATCTCTGCTTTTTAACATGCTGTCTGAGTTGATCATAACTTTTCTTCCAAGGAGCAAACTTCATGGCTGCAGTCACCATCTCCAGTGATTTTGGAGCCCAAAAAATTAGTCTGTCAGTTTCCATTGTTTCCCCATCTGTTTGCCATGAAGTGATGGGGCCGGATGCCATGATCTTAGTTTTCTGAATGTTGAGTTTTAAGCCAACGTTTTCAGTCTCCTCTCTCACTCTCATCAAGAGGCTCTTTAGTTCTTCACTTTCTGCCATAAAGGTGGTGTCATCTATGTATCTGAGATACATGGCATGTGGACATTAATATGGTAAATATCTATTCTGAGAATCAGAAGTGTCTCACATCTACAAGGAACAGACATCATAAATTTGATTTTGCTCTAGAGTTATGTAAACTCTCTTGTAGTTGAGATTGGGGCCATCTGAATGTACTGAAGGACATACTGATCCACTCTGTTGATGGCATGCTGATTGGACTGGATGAGCAGTAAGGGGCTAACACATCAAAAGTATTGGTAAGAAGTGTACTTCTTGGGGTGGAAGACAAACCAAAGATTCAAGGATCTGTCACATCAAACTTTTACAAGATCAGTAGTCAAGGGTATCTTAGGATGTTCTGTGCAGAGTAAAAGATGAATTCTTGCACCATCTACTGTAAATAAAGCACAGCCCCCAGTATAGCTATCTGTAAGTTTGGGATCACTGCCCTGCAAATACTGAGTGGAAAGAAATCCTGCAAACTCCCATTTGGGCCCAGAGAAGGACCAGGCTCTTCTGTTCAGGAAGATTCAGTCTATGCAGCTGGTACCAGATAACCTAGCAAACTCAATAGAATGGCTGAGCAAACCTTTTCTGAAAAAGCTGAGGTTCTAAATAGTTTAGGCTTTGAGAGCCAAAACTATTTCTCTGTTGCAAATTCAACTCTGCCACTGTATTAGATTGGCCCAAAGTTTCATTCCATAACATCTAATGGAAAAACTCAAATGAACTTTTTGGCCAACCCAAATATGAGTGCAGCTATAGATCCCTCCGGAATGGAGGATTAACAGGTCAGTAGCAGTCCTATGTAAAGTTCGGAAACTTCTATAGATTTCGCATTCAATTTGAAATTGATCACAGACCTAACTTAACCTATGTGTGGGTTGAAATATGAGGTAGGATTTGTGGTTAACTCTCTTCTATATGATATATCTAGTTTTATTTATATTGTAAAACATATTCTCCATTGAATTATGTGGGTGCCTTTGTTAAGGATCCTTTGAAACCTAGGAGACTATTTCTGGACTATACTGTTAACGCATTCAAGAAAGGGTTCACTGCCCAGGTGGAAGAAGCACAGTTATCTGACGTCTTCCAGTTGTTATCTGTTCAAGGTCTGCCTTAGCTTTTGACATGAGGTCTGCTTTTCAGGGTTTCCCCCAACCAATTTCTGTAGCACTGCTTGGTCAGTCATGGGCTTGAAGCTACCCAGAGAAGAGCTTGCCCTCATCCACCACTACCTTGATCAAAGACTAGTTATGTCTATCCACTATGAACCTCCCCTCAGGACCAAATTTCCCCCATTTCAGAGCATCTTGTCAGGCTATACTGCAACCTGATGGATTCTCCTGATCCACCTTTCCTCCTCCTTCTCTTTCAAAATGTTTGCATTTCTAACTCTCAGTATCTGCTTCCCAGAAAGCCTGATGTGACAAGTGATGTATGTATACCTATGCCAATACCACACTGCCTTGGTTATTATAGCTCTATTAAAGTCTTGAAATCAGGTAATAAAATTGCTTTGTTCTGTATTAAAACGACTTGGTCTACTCTGCTTCTACTCAGATGAATTTTTGAATAGTGTCAATTACTGTAGAAAATTATCTTCATTTGGTATTGTTTGATTATATAGATCAATGGGGGATAATTGGCTTTGTAACAATAGGAATTATCCAGTCCATAGATAACGTGTAGCTCAGATCTTTTGTTTCTCAATATTTTACATGCATTTACGATACTTCATTAAGAAATCAAGAACAAATTCTTTGGGCCTTTTGTCAACATTGGCTCAGTTTTCCTTACTGGTAAGACTTCAAGAGAATTTGTTACATAGCTACCATAAAAATAAAGCAAAATGGAATGAGAGTGCAGTAACCCAGAGATGAGCAACAGCACGCTTGTGAAAGTGAAGATCTGATGTTCCCAGAGCCTAGGAGCCAGGGTCATGTGAGGCTCTCTGGCAGGAGAGGGCAACCTGGAGTTGCTGAGATGATGCTCACACTGAAAGAGAAGGTAAATACATGAGGTTGTCTGTCCTCTATCCAATATCCTGTATGTAAGCCATTTTCTGAACCTAGCCAGAAGTTGCTGATGGACTCATTTCTTAATTGTTGCTACATAAAAATAGGACTGAACTTGGCAGCTGAAATCAATACAGCTATCACAATTCCTAAGTATCAAGAGTCCAGGCACAGCCTCACTGGTCCTCTGCTTCAGAGTCTCTCAAAATTGCAATCCTGGTGTGGACTGGGCTGCATATTTTCATACTGAGACTTGTCTAGGGAGGAATCTACCTCCAAACTCAAATGGAGAGTAAAATTCAGCTCCTTGGTAGCGTTTGGACTGCAGTTTCTGGCTGGCTTCTGACCAGAAGCAGTCCTCAGTTTCTAGAGGTTTCCTGAATTTCCTTGCCATGTGTGTTTCCCTGATGCAGATGGCTGCTTCATTAAAGCCAAAAGGGAAATTGTGACTTTCATCTTATGTGGATGCTGTCTCATCAAACACAGGCATGGAAGTGACACCCTTACTGTACTCTAGTGTTTAGAAACACGTGACAGGTCCTGCCCACACTGAAGGGGAGGGTGTTAGGGAATGATGTGAATTCTGAGAAGCAGGGATCATGAGTACTGTCTTAGAAGCTGCCTATCATAGCAGAGGAATCTGCAAATAGTAGTTTGCAGGGCTGGAAGGCAAAGGATCTGAGGACAAATCAGCTAACTTGCATGAGCCTGATGTCTTAGGTGTGTGTGCTCAGAGGCACCAAATATCAAATAATCTAAACCAGAATGATTGTAACCTCTTTCCTCTTCTCTCCTTATCCTTGATTTCTCACTCCAATTTTAACCTCCCCTATAGCTAATCACTCTAGAGTGTGTTAAATGTCTGAAAATATGCATTTATCCTTGGATAATACAAAATGTTACATGTATTTTTCATTTACAGAAATGATATTGTGCTATAGCTCTTTCAGATTCATTTAACACCAAAATCGGTTGTTATACTACATGCAGTTCATGGCTTCTAACTTCTGTAATTCTATTTTTCATTTCCTATAATGAGCATCTAGATTCTTTGCCAACTTTCAACACCAAAATGAATATTCTAGAATATTTATGAATCTGAGAATACTCTGGAATATATCCAAGAATGTGACTATTGGATTACGTTTCTTCATCTCCTATCTGATTTTCTTAGGAAAAAATGGAGCTCTGTGCTAAGTTGATAATTAGACATTGAACTTTGTACCCTATTAAGAGTGTGAATTTTCTAAGCAACCATGAAAGACTGATAAAAATCAACTCTATACTGGGCCAGAGAATCTTACATTTCAAAAGACAGAAATTGCATTGTCACAAGAGAATATAACTTATGCAACCGAAAAAATTCCCATGCTCTTCCAATTTAAAATGCTCTGCTTCATAAGTACTGGTTCAAAGAATAAATCAAGTGCCCAGAGGTAAACTCATAACTTAAATAATTTTTAAAAACACGTGTTTTTTTAAATACATTACAGAAGCTTCAAGTATAACGATAATTTTAGCCAAATCCCATAAACAAGTTTTCTGTTTAAATGAGATCACTAAAGAAAGTAAAAAAAAGCAGAAATTAATGTATTAAAATGGCACCGATAAATGCAAGAGCTGGCCTGCCTCGGTACTGAAATGGATGGGGAATAGCTTTCTTGTTTTGGTTAAGGAGTAGACATGTCAGGTAACAAACAATGGGGATTAGGGATATCTGGCCATTAACTAGTCACTTAGCTTTGGACAAACTGTTTCTCTCCTCAGTTTACGCTTATCTCTAAGCTAAAATGAGATTGGAAAAGGAGGGGAAGAGTTGACTACATAAAGCTTCAGTGAACACTAGGAATAATAATGTACATCCTTTTAATTTTGTGACTGTGCTGGGTCTTTGTTGCTGCATGAGGGCTTTTTCTAGTTGGGGCTACCATAGTTGTGATCAGGTCTTTCAGTGCCGCGGCTTCCCTTGCTGTGGAGCACAGACCCTAGGGCACAGGCTCAGCGATTGCGGTGCACGGGCTTAGCTGCCCCAAGGCATGTGAGATCTTCCTGGACCAGAGACTGAACCTGTGTCAGCTGCCTTGATAGGTGGATTATTAGCCACTGGACCACCAGGGAGGCCCCACTAACAGTAATTTTGACTTTGAAGGGAATGAGCTAGTGTATCTGAGTCCATGGATGTCAAGAGGCCTGAGTAACTGGGCTTATTTTGGTTGGTATGGGTTCCTCCCCACTCCCCACTTTTGAGCATGGGCCACACAGGAAGTTACCTTTGTACCTTCCCCATGGGGATGGGGGTGAGAGTCCTTGCGAAATGTCTTAAGCAGAAGAAAATTCATTCATCACAATTAGAGTTGACGTCCTGGGTTCCTGCATGGAGCCCTGTCTTGGGTCTAACACGTCATCTGACCTCCCTCCCCACCATTTTGTGTGTGTACCTGTGTGCTCAGTCAGTCATGTCTGACTTTCTGTGACACCATGGACTGTAGCCTGTCAGGCTCCTTGCCCAGAAAATCCCATGGACAGAGAATACTGGAGTGGGTTACCATTTTCTCCTCCAGGGGATCTTCCTGACCCAGGAGAGAACCCATGTCTCCTGCATTGGCAGGTAGAGTCTTTATCACTGAGTCACCTGGGCAGCCCCTTGGTCATTTTAAGTATGGCTATGTTGTCTTTCATGAGCTTTCTGAAATATTGACATATGAGGGGAGGAATAATAAGTATAATTCTAGCATGTACTCAGTTTGAACTTGAATTTTCTTCTTGAGCTTGAAATATGATCATAGCTACAAATATTTCCCCCTGTTTAACGTTAGCAGTATTTAATTTCCCAGGACAGCATTAATAACAATAGTAGTAATACCATCCAGTAAATTGAATGCTTCTAATGGTTCATTAAATGTGATGTTTGCTCTAAGCCTTTGGAAGATCCCCTGTCAAGCTAGAGATGTTTCTTTTCATTCCTAGATTGACAAAATTCACTCATTCATAAAGGTTGCAAATGATTTTTTTAAACTTGAGATAATGTGATTTTCTCTGACATAGTAATGAAATTATTAATATCCCCTAATGATCTAGCCTTGCATTTCTGAGACAAACTCTACTTGGTCCCTATTTATTTTAATACACTTCTGTTCTTGATTTTTCCAATATTTTTAGACTTCTTGCATCTGTTAATGACGTTGACATATACCTTTTCTCTGTGGTATTAGAACTATGCTAGTTTTATACAATGAATTAGGCGATCTTCATCTTTGGCATTTATTTTTCAGTGCAGTGAATCTTCTAACTCTTAATAAGGGTCTAAATCTAGAAAAGACTTCCCTGGTGGTCCAGTGGCTAAGACTGCATGCTCACAATGCAGGGGACCCAGGTTTGATCCCTGGACGAAGCACTAGACTCCACATGCAGCAACTAAAGATCCTGCATACCACAACAAAGTCAATCCTAAAGGAAATCAAGTCTGAGTATTCATGGAAGGACTGATGCTGAAGCTCCAATACTCTGGCCACCTGATATAAAGAGCCAACTCATTGTAAAAGACAATTGATGCTGGGAAAGATTGAAGGTGAAATAATGGAGCAGCAGAGGTTGAGATGGTTGGATGGCATCATTGACTCAGTGGACATGAAACTGAGCAAACTCCAGGAGACAGTGAAGGACAGGGAAGCCTGGCATACTGCAGTCCATTGGGTTGCAAAAAGTTGGATATGACTTAGTGACTGAACAACAACAAACTTGGAAATGAAACATTCCAAATATTTACAAAGAGAATTCAAGCCAAGTAATGAGTTATTTCTGAAGATGAAGGTGCTAGGAAATGGGCTGAGATGGTGGGGAAACCAAGAAATGAATAGTTTCAGGGGTATATTACTGCCACTATGTTGGGGAGACAATAGGGAACAGTCTTAGGAAGCCCAGGGTGGGGCCCATGGAGAGGCAGAAACAAGGCTGGCATACCTAAAGGGCAACTGTTAAGGTAAAAGCTATCCTGACTATCAGTCTGAGTCCCAACAGGAGACAAATGGCTGCCTCGGTTTAGACCACAAGGAGGGTTTCTTTGCTGAGGGATTCCTCATGGGGTGTTGGTGGTGTGTAGGGGAAGCACCGTGGTTAGAACAGGACCAAGGGGAGAGGCTGTTACTCTCCCCTGGGAGGCCAGGGAAGGAGTAGTCAAAATGGTGGGGAGGGAGGTCAGATGACGTGTTAGACCCAAAGGAGCTTCCTAAAACAGAGTAAACAGAACACCCTGGATTCTCCCACCGTTCAGCCCCTCACCAGGCCTTTCACTGGCCAAAAAGCAGCTAAGAGCTAGCTAAATGAGCCAGGGAAACGCAGCCTGCAAGTTCAAGGGTGAGCTCCCTGTAGTACCCTGTGTGGAACAAAAGGGCAAAGACCAAAACTGGGAGCCAACATCAGGCAAGGGTTTCATTCCAGGGATTTGCTATCTAAGCAGTGCTGCTGTGAGCATTCCTGACTGTGTCTCCCAGTGCACAGGTTTAAGGTTCTCTGTGGTGTATGTCCAGGAGTCACTGGGTGTGCAGACCTTATATTTTACTGGAAATGACTAAAGCTTTTGTATGTGCCCATTCAGCTACAATGAAAGTCGTTGTTCAGACTTCCTAACAATGTCGAGTTTTGAGGATCCTTCATTGGCTCCTCTGACCTCCTTTGTCTACCTCCTGTGTTCCTGGAGGCTGACCTGAATGGACTTCATCTCGCAGGCCCTCTTGTCTCTGGTCAGGGCCCACCAGTAGGGAGCAATGGCAAGAGAGCTGAGAGGTGGTGACTACTCCTCCCCTGGCCTCCCAGGGGAGAGTAACAGCCTCTCCCCTTGGTCCTGCACTAACTGCTGTGCTTCCCCTACACGCCACCAACACCCCATGAGGAATCCCTCAGCAAAGAAACCCTCCTTGTGGTCTAAACCGAGGCAGCCATTTGTCTCCTGTTGGGACTCAGACTGATAGTCAGATAGCTTTTACCTTAACAGCTGCCCACCTGGTGCTTCTGTAATCTTGTTTAACTTCTGTCCTTGATTTTCAGTGTTACTGACCACATTTACTGGTTAACTCTGTCTATGTGAACTGTTTATGACTTACTATCAAGGACCTTTTCTTTCTTACTGACTTATGGGAGTTCATTATAGAATCAAAACACTAGTCTTTTTTACTTTATATGATGTGACTATTTTCTTCCAGTTTAGTCTTTTTCTTGGATACTTACCCACTCTTAATTTTTTTTTAACTGGAGTATAATTGCTTTACAGTGTTAGTTTCTGCCATACAACAAAGTGAATCAGCTATATGTATACATATATCCCCTCTCCTTTGGATCTCCCTATACCCCCCATTCTATCTAGGTCTTAATTCTTTATGGTAAATTATTCAACATTCTTGTGTGCTTTTTACATGCCACAGAATTCCTTCTATCTTATCCCCAAGTCAAAACAACTTTAGAAAGACAGCATAGAATAAGCTGGCTCTTACATCTACATCTTTATATCAGCAGTTGGTAGATGTTTCGCCCATGATACAGTCCGTACTCAAATTTTTTCCCATGTGAATAACCTTGTCCTAGACTTGGGTACTGAAGCACTCACTCCTGTCCCATCCACACCTGCTATAAGGCAGGGGTCATTTTAAACTTCTTCGTACTCGAGTCCATTCTGGGTTCTCTCATGTTGTCTAACCTTCCACCATCTCCTCTCATAGAATCCTAGTTAAAGGGCCTATGTGATGCTCTAGTGTCTGAAGCATCCTGGAACTGGCTTTGCTGACTGTATCATCCCTTTGCAATTAGTTACCTTATTTCCATTCTCAACATGTCTGAGTGGCAGTTTTATGAACAGTACAGATCAATCTTGCATCTGGAAATGGGCTGTTGACTGTATGTGTGGAGAGGTAGGACAGCGAGTCTAGTCAGATGTCAGATTTTCTTGGGGCTGTTGTAGCTTTCACTGCTTCCAGTATATTCAGTAGAGTCTGTTTCTGCTTTGTTTATGGTGCTAGTCCAAAGTAGCTTCAGTTATGTCTGACTCTTTGCAACCCTATGGACTATAGACCACCAGGCTCCTCTGTCCATGGGGATTGTCCAGGCAAGAATACTGGAGTGGGTTGTCGTGCCCTCCTCCAGGGGATCTTCCCAGCCTAGGAATTGAACTCATATCTCTGGAGTCTCCTGCATTGCAGGCAGGTTCTTTACCCATGAAGCAATCTGGGAAGCCAGAGGCTTACGGTGTTAGAGGCTTTTCCTGTGTTCTCATTCATCCTCAGCTTTCAGCTGTTCTGGGCCACAGAAAGGGTCTCTCTCCATGACCTTGTCCTGCCCTGGCAGTCCCTTTGTGCTTACTGCCCATGCTAGGCTTGCGGTGTGGGCGGAGGTGTCTTCTGTTGTTGTCCAGTGTTCATCTCAGTCTCACTGGGTTCCTGAGCCTCTGGAATGGGGGTTTCTGAGCAGCTCTACTCCATCCCCATGGCAGCCACGTGCTCTCTGGCCTTAGCAGGAAAGTATCTTCTGCCTTGTTCTAGCAGCAGCACGCCTCCATGGGTGTAGGAGTTGTGGCGGGGCTCCAGGTTTCCCTCTCCTGGAAGCTGTGACCCTTACTTTTCATTCTAGAAATGGGAGAGGAAATGCCTTCCCTCCTACAAAGGCAGATGGGTTTGGCTTCCATTCCTTCAGAAGCTTTTGTCTTGGCCAGGCTCCAGGAATTGGGGGGAGAGCATTTCCCACTCCTCTTCCAGTGGCATAAGGCTTTAGTGCCTTCTGAGAAGAGGTCCAGGAAAGAAGAGGTGTTTGTACTTGTGTTCAGCAGCACCCAGTCTTACCTAGCAAGCCTGTCCCACCAAGCAGGGCTCTGGTCTTTGCCCCAGTCTTTCTCGTAAATAGCCGGTGGGGATTCTAGGTAAAGAGCCAGAGCAAGTGAACTTCTGTGTTGGGGCTCCAGCTATTCCAAACTTGAGCCCATGCTTGGCCTTGAAGTCCCTAATGTTTTCTCTGATTTTCTTTATCCACCTCTATTTTAATAATTCCTGGTGTGCTGTGGTGGTGTAATTGCTAAGTCATGTTTGACTCTTGTGACCTCATGGACTGACTCCACCAGGCTCCTCTGTTCATGGGATTTCCCAGGCAAGAATATTGGAGTGGGTTGCCATTTCCTTCTCCAGGGGATCCTCCTGACCCAGGAATTGAACTCTGGTCTCCTGCATTGCGGGCAGATTCTTACTTACTGAGCTGCGGGTTATACAGCCTGGCTTGCTGTATACCAATAATTCTCACATTTGGGGGATCAGAATCACCTGGGGAATTTGAAAATATAAAGTCCAGACTCCTTCCTGCTTCATTGAGCCTGGGACTCTGTGCTTGACTAGCATTCCAGGGGATTCCAATACTGAGTTTGGGAACCTCAGTACTATAGCATCTTGATTCCTAAGACTTATCCGACATGAATGGGGATGACAGAGGTCAGAGGAGATGTATTTGCTCAATTTCTCCTACATTTGAGAGAGGGAGGCAGTAGTGATCACCAGGATAGAAAAGCTGGCTAAGTGGCTGGAGTAGCACTGAAGAAAACTGGGAGCTCAGTTCAACAAAATAGAGACTTTGGTTGTAGAGGATAAGAACTTCAAATGATGCCAAGGTGCACGTGGAGCTGAGAACTGGACCCAGTGTGATAATCAGGACAACAGAGTTACAGGGATGTTACGTTCTCGCCCTGGCAAGCTTCGTACACTCACAGTGGACCCTGATAGAGTAGGATTCTGGTCCAGGGACCTCTGGACAGAGGCACTTCAGGTCCTTGAACCACCCAGTCCCCCAGAACCCCTCCCTTTTCTCATCTGAGGCATATCTAAAGCTGATGTTTGCTCCTTGTAAGAGGTGTAAAGTATCCCTCACAGCTTCTAGGACAATTATGGGTGTCCAGTCCACCATGGCCCAAGAGGGGCAGCCTGTTCTTGTGACAGGAACAGGATTATTCCCTGAAGGATACATAGGACCTGGTGACTCTGTCAGTAGGAGCTTTAAGACTTAGAAATGACTTGAAGGTGCTGGAACAGGGGTGCAAAACACGAGGCTGGATGATGGAGAGTTTCTGGGGTGCTCTTAGCAGACTAATATCTTGACAAAGACATATGGAACCAGTCTTACTATGCTGTTGGTATGGTCTTCGGAAGCTTTGGCAAGGAAGGGGCTATGAAAAGGTGGCATATAGTATCAGTCCTCAAACTGGCTGTGTATTCACATCATTGTAAGATACTTTTTAAAAAATCTTAACCTTTAAACTTCCCATAATCTTCTATAAACTTCAGGAGATAAGGCCCAAGCATCAGGATATCTAGAGCTCCTCAAGTGACTTTAACTTCAGCCAAGTTTGAGAGCCGTTGACATGCTGCAAATGAAGATAAGATGGCAGTGATCTCAGGAAAGTCTTAAGGATCAGAAGTGGGCTTTTAAAAAGACCTTTATTACATCACCAGGGAAACCAGGATGGTCCCCAGGATGCTCCTTAAGACAAGGAGGGTACTAATGATGGAAGGTACCAGCGTCATTGAGAAATGGGGGTGGGTGCCATCTATAGGCCAGGGTTGACCGGAGTTAAAGGTTTATGTTAAACTGGGCCTGCTGCTGTCCTTGGGGATGGTAGGATTTGGAAACAGCAGAGGCCAGGCAATAACACGTGATCACATCCACATTGCCATAAAGCCAGAACAGCAAATGAAAGACCCTGATCTAAGAGGCAACTAGACCTTGTGCATCAGCGGCCATGCAGGCATAGCTTGACCTGAATAACCAAAGGCCACAGGTGGCTGAGAAGGCTGATACAGCTCTCCAGTGAGAAGCCCTTGCTCAGTTCTCACCTAAACCAATACTAGTTAACTCCCTTGAAGAAAACTCCTAATGCTACAGCAACTACACACAAAAGCAATTCTCCGAAGTTTACCTTAGAAGGAACATATAGTCACTTACCTAAGTAGCAATATACTGAGGAAAAAGAAAATACTACACTCTTTCAGGAGCTGTTGGATAAAGCATTGGACATGTTAATATGAAGGATGGAAAAATGCTTTATGAATCTCTAGTTAGACTAAGGAAGTATGGGACGAGTTAAAGTCCTCAGTCAACTATCCGGTGAGTCTCTGGTACTGTTCAGTGGTTATTTCCCTAGTCCTTGATGCTTCAATATAAACATATGCTTGGGAAGGCCCTTGTGTTGTTTTTCCATCCTTGGAAGAAGTTGAAAGGTGTAGTAAGCAGGTGGTCTGCATGGTTTGGATACTGGGGCCGAGAGGCCATGTGCTGTTTGTTCTCCAGGATGCCACAGAGATCATCTTTTTCTCTAGACACAAAGGAGAGTGTTAATGAGGGCACCACTAACAAAGGACACTGTGAGCCCTTTGTGAGGGATCCTCTGCAGGCCGAAGTGGACGGCTGTGGATGTATAGAGCTGGGCTCCCTGGTATCCACGCGAATGGTATGATTCAGAAAAGCAGAGGCTGCCTACGGTCCTTAACTACATCCACATTGCCTCTGAGGGTTCCCATAAAGAGCCACAAAGGCAGAGTGGCAAGCAGAAACCCCGGACCACAGGGCTGCTAGGCTGTGGTGAATAGGATGACCCACTAAAAGTTTCACCTGACTGGCCCAACCAAAGGTGGGGATCAAAAGTGGATGAGCAGGATGTTGACACTTGTTGCCCCCCATGAAAAGTCAGTGTCCTTTGCTCACTTATTAAACCTGAGTTAGGACTGGCCAAGACCCCCTGAAGAAGGACCCCTCAGTATCATGACCAGTACACGGAGTGATTCCCCAAGCCCCTCCCCGAAAGCATCTGAGGACAATTATGTAAAGTGGGTGACTCCATTCTGTGGAAAGAAAACTACTCAGATCAATCAGGAGTCATTGGACACAGGGTCAGACACGTTACTGATGATGAACCCAAAACACTCATTACAACTTTGCTATTAGAATAAAGGCATGTGGAAGGTAAATTCCACCTGAATTTGGCCTTACTATTGGTCCAGTGGGTCTCTGGATCCACTCTGTGGTCATTTTCCATCACACCAAAGGCTTGAGAGGATTGACCTACTTGGCAATTGGTAGAGTCCTCATGTCACTTCTGGATTTGTGAACTAAGTGATAAAGGTAGGGAAGTGTTTCAAGGCAAATGACTGTGAAATTAGTGGAAAGGTAGAATTAACACTGTGTGTAGAATATAAAGATATTACTGTTGCCCCCGAAGTCTTAAAGGAGGTGGGAATCATGGTCCCTGTCAATCATCTCCCCATTCAGAGTGTGTGTATGACCTGCAGTAATCAGATGGGTTCAGTGATCATCCACCACTAGCCTGACAGCAGGCCCCATGAGAACACAGTCTACTGTGGTAGACTGCACAGTCCTGGCCTGACAAACCCCAAGTATGGCCTCTTGTCCAGAGCTGGTCTATCAGTTTTTGATGCCTGACACCTTACTGCCTCAAAATGCATGCCTAGCCACTACTTGATACCACTAATAGGTAGCATCTGAGGATATTTAGTGTGAGAGTGGAGTTAGGAGTGGCCACTTCTACCTCTCCAACTCAGGATCTGTTTTGGAACTTGTGCTCCCTCTTGCTACAATGTTAGATGGCCTGGTTTTTAACAGAGGGAGGTAAAGTGGGTAATGTTCCCATAAAAAGGACACAAGAGTTTCACCAGACATAGGATCCTATCAGACTCTATAGGATCGACTAACAGGTGAAGAAATTCACTGATGTGATTGACTGTAGCCACCATGAAGAACGGGAGCTGCTGCTATGTAATGGGAGCCTGTGTGGTCCTTACTAGGCTCTGTTTGCTACTTTCTGCCTGGTGATAGCAGGAATTTCAGAATCCATGATCTGGTAAGAGATCGATAAGCCAGGTGAAGACTAAGGATGGCTCAGAGATGAATGTCTGGATTACCCACTCTGGGCAAATCTAGATCACACAAGTGAAGTCTAGAACGGGTAGTAGAGGAGGAATACAACAGCAGCAGTGACCCATTGCAGGTTAGATCCTCCCAAAGCAAGGGCTGATATATAATTGGGGGTATAAGGTAATTTTCAGGAATCAACATCTAGGAGGAAACACTGGGCAGATGAAGTCAGACTGGGAAGCGGGCCAGAGAAAGCTTCAGCCAACTCAACGGGCATGCTCACACCAGAGTTCCTCATCAATGTCCTGCTTGGGCCAGAAACAGCCATGACCCAGCGCTTCACTCCATCACAGTTCTTCCCCAGAGAGAAATTCACCTTGAGCAGGAAGGCTCTGACTAACCAGTGAAGAAGCTGGTGAACTTGCGTATTCTAACTGCTGACTTAGTGGAAACAAATCTGTCCAGTGGGCTGGGTGTATCAGATGGCTGAGCAGAGAGGGGGTAAGGTATGGAGGAGAATGAGGACAAAGTAGAACACGCAGCAGCCTTGGGCACTGTCTGTGCATGCTCCCACGGCCCCCTTCCAGCTTGACTGGTGAGGCCCCCTCTCTCCTAAACTGCCTAGATAGTCCAGCTATGGCCACCTCTATTTCCCTTGCTCTGGTCTCAGACGAGCTGAAACTGTTTACTGTGGAATATAAACTATTTCACCTACTATCTCTACTTGAAGTCTGGGTGATCTCACTCACCTCTCCAGTTCATCCCATTCTTTGGTATGACCTGTGGTCTCCAATGACTGATCATCTCGTAGGAGCATCCCCCTTCCTATTCCAGCATGGGTCCACTGCAGTGCCCAGTGTTGGCAGAGTACCTAGGCTCAACTGCATCAGGCACTCCTGATCAGTGCTGGTGGGGAGTTCTTACCAGTGGTCTGGATATTACAAGTTCTTACAAGTGGCTTGAATATTGGTCCAGAGAAGCCATGTGTTGTCTGTTTCCCTGGACACCCCAGAGGTTACTCCTTTCTCTAGATCCAAAGGAGAACAGTAGTGAAGCCACCAACCTCTGAGAAACTTGTGGGGAAGATCCTCTGTAGGCCAAGGTAGGTGGCAGCTGGGCTCCCTGGTGTCCATGGGGATGATAGGATTCCAAAAAGCATAGGCTGGCACCAGCCCTTAACTATATCTACTTTGCCACCCATAGAATATCCTCATCTTCTACCTAGCATCAAGGAGTGGAGAATAGGAGTGGCCACTCTTACGTTCACTACTTGGAACCCACCCAGGAAGAGTGCTTCCCTCCTTGGAAAGCCACAAGTTTATGCTTTGTTGCAAGTTTTTGGTTTATGGGCTAGAAGGAAAGAGGGACGTTTCCTGCCAAGGAGACACAAGAAAGCAATTACTATATAACTTTGGCTGTGGTGTGGAGCTAAGTCTGCTCTTAGATGATGGTGGTGGTGGGGGGCAGCGTCAGGAACACGTCTGGGGATCATTGGGTGGCATCTTTTGGTCCCTCTAGGACCGTCAATAGCCATGAATTTCAGTAACCTAGAGCTTGGTGGCTGGGGTTAAACCTTTCAGGAATGAAAACTGTTAACCTTACTGCAAGTAACCTAGACCTTACAGGCAAGATCTGAAGGTGAGAAATCTAGGATGAGTGGTAGGGGAGAAACACATGGACAGTGAGCTGTTGCAGGTTGCGTCTGCCTAAGACAGGTGCTAAAAGTTTGGGATATAAGATGTTGGTCAGCAGTGAGCAGCTGTGAAAGGAACAGGAGGAAGCAGATTGGATAGATAGAGTAGGCAAGCTGTGAGGCATGCTAGAGAAGGCCTCAACCAACCTGACGAGGGACTCTAAGTCATCCATCAGTTCCCAGATTTTTGCCTTTAATGGCTGTGACCTTGTTTCCCATCGCTCAGCGCTGCCTTAGGTAGACCTCACTTTGCACAAAGAGGCTCTGTGACTGCAGACCCTGAAGCTGGTGAATGTGTGGATTCCAGTTCCAGGCTGGGTAATACATGGAAATGGTTCTGTTAGCCAGGCTGGGTCACCATCATTCAGGCAGAGGGGAGCTGACGTCATGTGAAAGGCCTGAGATGGATGTTGGTCACATCAGCAGCCTTGGACGTGTGCTTGTTCTCGCCTCGTTGCCTACCTTTCTGCTGACAAGATGGCCTGCTCTCCCTTGGGCAACCAAGGCAGTTCCCTTATTGTTGTCTTTGTGTGGCCTGGGAAGCATGAGGCTGCCATCTGTCCCTCCACAAAGTCAGTGTACCTGTTCTTTAACTCATCCTGTTCTTTGGCATGACCTTGGATTGTGTCAAGATTACTGATTTCTCCTCCCCTGGTAATCTTATTCCTGTTCCAGGATGGGTATACTTCCAAGCCCAGTGTTAGCAGAGTTTTAAAGGCTAACTACAGTAGCCTATCCTGCTCATTGGGGGAAATTGAGCTGGTAGGTGGCCTGGATGACTTTAAATAGTAGGAATAAGGGTAGCCATCCTCATTCAAGGAACACAAAAAGTTGAGCAGCTGTCAACTCAGGCACCCTGCTGTCTGGGGAGGCTAAAGTAAGCCCTGAACATGAGTTACAAGCACAGTCAACAGCATGAATAAATCTTACAGTGAAGGATTTGCCTGAGTCTTGTAGCACAGAAAATCGCTATTTTAGAGAATGATCAATGTATTCTCTTGTCAAAAAGATGAGACATTTTGTGCCTTCTGATCGAAGTTTATGGCACAGCAGTTCTGGATTCAGATGTACACCATTCTAACTCATTCACTTGGCCGGAGTCCAGTGCCTCTAATGCTGGGTAGCACTTTTCTGTAGTCCGGGGAGAGAACTTGCTACTGTTTCAGCCACTGTCTAAGAACAAGGGATCTGCGGGGGCTATATGGGGGGCATCAGGTCGCTCACAGCCTTGCCTTATGGTGACTCCCTCTGAGAACATGAGGGCACTGGAGATCCTCTGAATGCACATCAGATGATTCAGGGGAGAGGGGTGGTGCAGAGTCTATAGTCCCTGGGGCAGCCCTGACAGTGGGAGGAAGGAGCTGGTGGACAAACCGTTCTTTCTCAGAAGAATTTGAGGGGGAATACCTTCCTTGTCCTCTTGAAAGACATCCAGAGAAATCAGCTGGTCAGAGAACTATGGCCAACTCGGATGTACTCTTGTCGTGTTTGCCATCCCTTCTTCCCTTTTCCCATTTTTGTTGGTATTTTACTTTATTACAATACAGTGTCAGAACCTGTGGGAAAAATATTTGCTGTCCCCCAGAACAGCTGGCCTGAAACAGTCCCCTATTAACTGTTCTTGCCAAAATACAGGCTTGAATCCAAAGTGTTTAGATCTAGCTTTCAATTTACAGAAGATAGGGACAGAAGAACATGACAAATGATACCATGGGAATAAAATCTGCAAATCTGGATTCTAGATCATCTGCCTTGTAAATGGTTCCAATTTTAAGGGACTATTCAAAGAAATGGGATGGGTTTGAATTTGGATCCTAATAGAAAATAGAGACTTCAAATGTAGTACTAAAACTCCATTTCTTGGTGAGTGGTTTATACATGTAGATGTTTACTGAATTAATCTTTAAACTCTATTATAAATATTCATAAAATTAAATGATTAAAGCAGGTCAAAAATGGGGATGAACAAAATCAGATGAGACAACTGGGTTTTTAGTTAGGATTCTAAGTTTCTGTGGTTGAGGGGATACAGCATTTAGAATTGTGACCTATTAAAGAAGTGAGAACAGAGATCTCAAGAATAATTTGAGGTCCTCAGAAGTGATTAACTCAAATGATGGTACCTCTTACTAAAATAAAGGGAAGATAAGAAATGAGCTTTTCTCTTGGGCTTTGAGATTCCTGTGGGTCATTCAGGTAGACATGGACACTGGCAGTTAGGCTGGACAGAAACCTGGAAGAGACCTGTGGACGTGGAAGTACAAGTGGTTGGTGATGGAGCTGATGCCACATCTTTGTTTCAGATTTTGTTTTAAGGGGACCCAAATGGAGACTGAGGTACAGGTAGTGTTTTGGGAGCATAGTACAAATGGGAGGTAGTGATGCTAGAGCAAGGGCTCACTGCCCAGTGCATGTAGAAACCGATGCTATGGCACTAGTTTCTGAGAAAAGAAAGCTTTGTTGCAAGATATGCTCAAACCTGTCTCCCCGAGTCAGAGTTGGGGGCAAAGTTAAAAGCATTAGGGAAATTTCAAACTTGGCTGACAGACTAGTCTCAAATCATTCCATATTTGGTAACATAGCTACTTGGGTTGCTGGAAACTGGTTCGTATTGAACATTTTGTTTTATTAAACTGGCAATACTGCTATTACTTGGATTCCATAGCCTTAAGATTCTTGGTTCCAGGGTCATGTTGGGGAAAAGGGTTCTTGTCTTTCACTTACACAGTGCTGTTCCTGTAAAACCACTCAAGGTTTGATTAATCAACAAACTGCTTTAAGGAAGCAAAACTAGTTTAAGCCAGCCAGTGTCCTACCTGCTGTCCCAGTAGTAGAAAAATGAGAGACAATACACAGCTTTATTGAGCTGGTCTCCACTTCAGCCCATGGAACTTCAGAAAAGGTCAGAAGAAATAGGGGGGCTTTTATGCTGGAGACTTTATCATCCCTTTCGATCAAGTTTTGCTGAGTGTAACTCTTTGGTTTTCTGGGCTACACATGTCAGCGCTGAGCAGATTCTAAGAGGCATCTGTGTAGTGTGTCAGAAGCTCCAGGCCAGGGTGCCGGGCAGGTGTAGGTGATGCTGAGCTGCTCTTGATTGGGACTGGTCTCTGTAGCAACGGCTCAAGGATAAGCTCAAAGAGTTTGAAGTGCAGAAATATCTCCAGTCCAACAGCTGAGCACCGGGGGAACACCAAATTTTAAGGGACAGGTGGAACAAAGTGCTGGAGAAAAACTTCAAGAATCAATAGTAAAAGGGAAGAAAAGTTGCCACAAAACCCAAGGGAAAGGAGCTTTCATGAGGAGGAATTAGAAAAACGGTGTCAAATCAAGGTAGACTCGACTGACAAATGTGGGAAATCATTAGCTTAAATCTAATTCCTGGAATGGAGAAAAAGAAAAAAGGTCACAACATACTAGCCAGCAAATAGATTGTGATCTCAGTGGACAAGTGATATTGTTATGTCTGTATACTTATGACAGGGCTTCCCTGGTGGCTCAGTGGTAAAAAATCTGCCTGCAATGCAGGAGACCCGAGTTCAATCCCTAGGTTTGGAAGATCCCCTGGAGTGGGGCATGGCAACCTACTCCAATATTCTTGCCTGGAGAATCCCATGGACAGAGGAGCCTGGCGGGCTACAGTCCATGAGGTCGCAAAGAGTCGAACACAACTGAAGCGACTTAGCACAGAACACACATACTTCTGTCATATATATACACGGCTGTATTAAGGTAGTATATATATATTTATTCCCAAATATCATAAAATACTCTTAATGTAAAACCTTTCTTGACTAAAAATGAAAACACTAATTTGTCAATGATGTGAGTACAAGTGCTCTGTTTTCTAAAGTTTTTTACTGCTCTGTGATACAGAATTTTGAAGCTCTAAGTTTAATTTGTTTTGATTATTGGTTTTAAGGGTTGTCACAGCTGAGAAATATCCTAGATGGGTAGCTACAGGATATAAGAGAACACTGTTCTCTTATTAAATTGTGAAACTCATGGGTTACTTCCATTTACCAATGAAGCAAAACTCTCTTGTTTTTGAAATTCTTCTGTAAAGCTCACATCTTCTCCGTCAATCAATTGTTGCAACTATTTGGAATATGTAGTATTTCTACATCTTCAATCAATTAGCCCAGACCTGATGAAATTGTTTGAAAACAGAAACTTCTAATTTATTTTATTATTTTTTTATTTTAAACCCTTCCAGATTTTAATATGCAAACACAAAAGACTTTAAGCATTTTTTTAGAACAAAATCTCAACATTAGAATCATGTCAAAATGAGATTTTACAATACTGTTCTCCTAGCATGAATTTTTTCAAAAGCAGTTTGTCCTGTCATTGCTATACAAGTTCACTTGAAACTCTCCAGGAGGGTATCCTTATTGTCAAGGTCAGTAAATGTGGAACATCTGAAATTTTGAAAAGACAAATGCATCACTTGTCTTTGTTTTTATTGGCTTATAGTTTCAGGTGTACAGCAAAGTGAACCTGTTATACATATATCCACTCTATTTTAGATTCTTTTCCCATATATTTTCTTTTTGCAATCGATAATGGTGAATGGTTCTTATTGCAAAGTATCATGAAGATTCAACTATGAAGTCTTCAGTTCAGCCGTTTAGTTGTGTCCACCTCTTTGCGACCCCATGGACTGCAGTGTGCCAGGCTTCCCTGTCCATCACTAACTCCCAGAGCTTGCTCAAAGTCATGACCATCAAGTTGATGATGCCATCCAACCATCTCATCCTCTGTCGTCCCCTTCTCTTCATGCCTTCAATCTTTCCCAGCATCAGGGTCTTTTCTAAGGAGTCAGTTCTTCGCATCAGGTGGCCAAAGTATTGGAGTTTCAGCTTCAACGTTAATCCTTCCAATGAACATCCAGGACTGATTTCCTTTAGGATTGACTGGTTTGACTTCCTTGCAGTCCAAGGGACTCTTAAGAGTCTTCTTCAACCCCACAGTTCAAAAGCATCAATTCTTTGGTGCTCAGTTTTATTTATTGTCCCACTCTCACATCCATGCATGAATACTGGAAAAACCATAGCCTTGACTAGATGGATCTTTGTTGGCAAGGTAATTTCTCTGCTTTTTAACATACTATCTAGGTTCCTCATAGTTTCTCTTCCAAGGAACAAGCGTCTTTTAATTTCATGGCTGCAGTCACCATCTGCAGTGATTTTGAAGTCTGCAGTGATTCTATGAAGTCTTGCTTTCATGAAATTAGTCTCATCAATGATAACTTAACACTATATACACTATTTTCAGCTTCGTCCTGGAGACTCCTTCTTTGTAAATAATATGATGGATGGTTTGCACATGTGGTGTGATATCCATAAACCTACTGATATCAACTCTGGTTATATTTTCCACGATGGGGTCATTTCATGTTGAAGTTGGCTCACAAAAGTAATTTTAGTTGTACATCATTTTTGAAATAGAATCTGACAGATACTATAATCTATAAGACATGTTCAAAACATTTTCATCCAACTGTATAGCAACCTCCCACACTATATAATTTGTTCTAAACCAATTTCTTCAAATGTTCAGTATTTTCCATGCATCTGCCAATAGTATTTGGTGATAGAGGAATACATCTGGTTTTATTTCCAATGTATTCTAGCAATTTCCATCATGGTAGGGAGAGCCAAATGCTTCCCCAACGGTAAATGGATTTTTTATCTTTCACTCCTAAACATTTATGGCTAAATTTAGTGAAATTGTGTGGAGTATTGGAATAATTACATAACTTTACAGAGCGCTGACAGAATTTAGAGGTTTCTCTGTATTCTGTATACTTACTATAAATTTAACACGCCAAGTCACTGTATTCATCTAAGAAAAGGAATTTTTCTCCTAATGACAAACATGACCGTGTCTTAATTTCCAGTTAAATTTTCTAGTAGATTTATTGAACTATCGTGTCTCTTAACATGGCTATTGAAGAAACACAAGAGGAGTAAAAATGATCTGTTTCTCAATCCTGTTCTCAGGGGCTTGCATTAGTTTCTTCAGTCTGTAGCAGCCTAACTCAACACACTACCCCGTGTGTTGATTAGTTAAAATAACATGCCCCAATCCACTTAGGACAACGGGTTGTGGAGTGAAGGCCGGGCCATGCCTGAGGGAGCACTGGGGTTAGCACCTCCAGGCTGGAAAGCTCCCTCTTTGCTCATGTCTCTTGTGTCCAAAGTGCCCCCTGACCCTCCAATGCACAAATGACCAGGGCTCAACCTGTGTGGCCAGTGTCCTGATCAGAATTCATCAGTATTCATGTGAGTCTCTACACTGCCGGAGATTTTATTGGGGTAGTTTGAGGGCACATCCACCTCAATTTTGGATCTGCTGATATAATGAATAAGTTCTTCCAGGAGCTGATCTGTAAGGAAACCCATGATAATTAGCAAACACATTGAAAGATTTTTAAACTAGATCAAGGAGACAGGAGTATTAAGCTATGGGGAAGGAACCACTGGGAGAGACATTGAAGTTGCAGGAGGATGGACGGATGGATGATCAATAGAGTATATCAGAGAAAGGGAAAACCTGGGGTTTAGGAAACATGGAACAATTAACCTACCTCAGAAGAGGCCACCCTCTGCTAGGTTGAGGGGGCGGTGTGTGATCCTAAGTGATGCTGGAATGAGAGGGAGCTGAAATTGTTCCAAAGTTGGGGGCAGGGACTTGTGTTGAAAGGAGCAAGAATGGGTTTGTGAAAGAAACCAACTTGCAATAGCTGCCATATATAATGAGAGTTAATGAAGGGCACAAGTCAGTTTCTTAATTACAGGACAGTTGTCTTGTCCATCATGTAAGAACTAACTGGTTTATGAGCACTAAAGCTGCAGTTGGATTAGCCCAGGGGTCCTACATCTGAAAGTCATTGCAGAGTAAGGCCCTGGGCTCCATACAGACAAATGAGCACCCTTAAATGCCCTCCATCTTCCAGTGAGAAGACATACATGTTTTCTTGACACAGGGAATATACACTCTTGGTGCCAAAACTGCCAAATGTCTACCAGTTGGGTTAGATATACCCTTAAAATCATCAGACATTTCTTTTCAATACTGCTTTTTCTAGTCACATAACAATCCACGCTTCATATGTAGCTCTGACATTTGTGTCATCCCAAGTGACATACTGAATCATAAGCTTCCCAGAGTTCATGGGTTTAGTCACCTAATGGGCAATAGTTGAATCAGACACAACTGCAGGAAACTTGATCCCAAATCATGGGGACCAATTCCCATAATGTAACCACCAATCTTTCCTCTTAATCTTTCAATGGTCAGATGCTTGTTTCCCATGGTTAACTTACTCTGCTTTTTAAAGTGATTCCTGAAAGGCTTCACAGTGACACCTGAAATTTGGCTGAGGACACAGGACATACACTAGAGGGTGATTAATGAGCTGGTGTCACTGTGCTCATGTGTGTTTGTGTGTACACACAGCTAACTACCTTCACCAATTCTGTCAGGTGACCTCTAGCAATCCAAAACCAGCATGGGTTGAGACTTTTTGGTTAATGTCTTTCTCACATGACACTTTGTATTTAAAAAAATAAAAACAATTAAGACGGCATCAAAACGAGTCATTGTGGACAGTCGTTGTAAACTCAAGTCATTTTAGAGTCTCATAATTTGACTCCATCTTTCCCGAGGAATGAATTAAAGGGAAAATTCTGATATCTAGGCACAGTTCTAGATATCAGAACCCACAGTCTTGGCAGAATACTACATGACGCATGGCTAACCCACAGTCCTGGCAGAATACTACGTGACGCATGGCTAACTTCTAGGAAATAGTCATTAGTGTGATACGGTCAAATGGTGAATGCATGGGTGTTCTCTGCCGGCCCTCCAGTACCTGGGCCTCATTCAGATCCAAGTCATCAGGAAAGCATGAGAACCAGGGATGTTGTGTTTATAATAGTTACTGTATTGCCAGCAGAGAAATTATTGCAGAAGTTACAAAGAAAAATAATGGTATACATGACAATGAGTCTGTTTGGAGGCTAATCACAGTTTAGGGAGGAGCTGTTTCCTGTGGGGGTTGGTGAAGGGCCTCAGTGCTGAGACTGTTGAAGCTGTCTCACTGAGCAGAAGACCAGTTTATTGAGATTTTACTCAGTTTTTAGAGAGCAGAGTACTGTTTAGACTCTGTTCCTTTGAAGAGACTCCAAGCTCTGTCAGAACGTGGGCTGTCTTTGGGGCTGTGTTGTAATCACCTGATGATGCTGTGTGCTTGACCTGGATCCATTCATCCTCTACAGCTCTGAGGCGGGTTTTCAGATAACAGTTCTGAGGTTCAGCAGACCCCTCTTTAATCTAGGGGAACATCAGTGGTGACGTTGTGTGAGGATCCCAGGGACTTCCAAAGAGATCACCTATATTTTCCCAGCTCTGCACTTCAGGCAAGAAGTAGTGGCCCCTGAAGTTATACTGCAAAAGATCTGAGTTACAAATGTGTCCCAGGGCAACAACTGAAGAGCCCAAGGTGATCATTGCAAAATGTCTTTCACAGGAAAAAAGTTAAGTATAGTGGACACTCACTGCTCCTTCCAGACTCAAATTCCTTCTAACCATGACATAATATGTAACATAAACCTCATCTTAACCGTCTTTAAGTGTACACTTCAACATCACAAAGAGTTGACCCTTGAACAACGCAATGTTCAGGTCAACTTAGACAGATTTTCTCAATAGTAAGGATACTCAACCCAAGGTTAGTTGACTCCACAGTTGTGGAACCAGGGATACAGAAAGTATAAATATAATTTGAGGGGGGTGACACCTCAAATCCTCCTGTTGTTCAAAGGCCAACTGTTATATTCACACTGCTGTGCAACCAATCTCCAGAATTCATTTTGCAAAACAAATTTGAATAGCCATTAAACCACAACTTTTCATCCCCTTTCTCCCCTCCTGCATGGCAACTACCACTCATTCTGTCTCTGAATTCGACTCTTCTAGGTACCTCTTAAGTAGAATCACAATGTTTGTCTTTCTGTGGCTGACTTTTCATTTAACATCAACGTCCTTAAGATTCAACCATGTTTAAGCGTGCGAATTTGCCATATGTCAGACTTCGTTTAAGGCCAAACAATATTCCATTGGATATGTTTCCACATTATGGCTATCCGTTCATCTGTTGATGGGCACTTGGATCGCTTCTGTTTTTTAGTTGTTGTGAATGATGCTGCTATCAATGGCTGTGGTGGCTTAGTCACTCAGTTTGTGTCTGACTCTTTGTGACCATGTGGACTGTAGCCCACCAGGCTCGTCTGTCCATGGGATTTCCTAAGCAAGAATACTGGAATAGTTTGCCATTTCCTTCTCCAGGGGATCTTCCCAACCCCTGGATCAAGTCTACACCTCCTGCTTGGCAGGTAGATTCTTTACCACTGAGGCACCTGGGAAGCCCACTGCTGTGAATATGGGTATATACATTTTTTTCAAGATCCTGCTTTCAACTTTTTTGGGTATAGGTCCAAAAGTAAATAACTGAATCACATGGTAATTCTATCTGTAGTTTGAGGAACCACCGTACTGTTTTCCGTAGTGACTATACCATTTTACAATCCCCCCAGCAATGTACAATCTCTCAAATTTCTCCACTGTCTCTTACTTGTTTTTTTTTATATAGTATCCCAATGAGACTGTATTCGTTATAGTTTTGATCTGAGAATGGAGAGAGACTCACTCAGTCATGTCTGACTGTGACCCCATGGACTATATAGTCCATGGAATTCTCCAGGCCAGAATACTGGAGTGGGTAGCTTTGCCCTTCTCCAGAGGATCTTCCCAACCCAGGGATTGAACCCAGGTCTCCCACACTGCAGGTGGGTTCTTTACCAGCTGAACCACAAGGGAAGCCATAGTTTCGATTTACATTTCCCTAATGATTGATGATGTTAAGCATTGTATGGGCCTGTTAGCCATTTGTATGTCTTTGGAGAAATAACTTTTCCAAGTCCTTTGCCCATGTCTTAATTGGATTATATGTTTTTGTTTGGTTGGAGTTCTTCATTTATTCTGGGTATTAACCTATCAGAAATGATCAGCAAATTTTTTATCTCATCACATAGTCATCTCTTCATTCTTTGTTGTCCTTTGAGTTCTAAATATTTATATAATTTTTACTTTTGTTATAGCCAAGAAATCATTAACAAATCCAGTATTACAAAACTTTTCCCTTGTGTTTTCTTCTAAGAGTTTTGCAGTTTAAGCTCTTAGGATGTTTGGCTCTTTGATATGTTTTGTTACGTGTTTATAGTGTAGTGAAGGTAACTTTCTAACTTTATTCATCTGCATGTGGATATCCAGTTTTCTCATTACCATTTGTTGAAACTGTTTACTCTCTATTAAATAGTTTTGACACCCTTATCAAAAATCACTTGACCACATGTGCAAAGGTTTATTTCTGGGCTATTTCCTTGGTCTAGAAGTCTATCTTTATGCAAATTTATCACTGTTTTGGTTACCATGGCTTTTTAATAAGCTTTGAAATCAAGAAGAATGAGACCTCCAACTTTGTTTTTTTAAGACCGTTTTGGCTATTCAGAGTCCCTCAGGATTCCACATGAATCTTACAGATTTTTTTTCTGCCTCTATAAAAAAATACCATTGAGATTTTGATAGGGGCTGTATGAAATCTGTACCTCAATTTGGGCAATATTAATATTAGTGCCCAAATATTAAAGTCAAATCCATGAACATGGAATATCTTTCTATAAATGGATGTCTTTAATTTCTTTCAGCATCATCTTAATATGAGGCTCTGATCTTAGTTTATTCCTATGTATTTTATTTTTGATGCTATTGTACAAGGAATTGACTTCCTTTTTCAGATCATTGCAGTATATAGAAATACAACTGATTTTTTTTGTTTGTATCCCAAAACTTTACTAAACTCATTTTTTCTAGTGTTTGTTGGGAATATGTAGAGTTTTCTACCTATAAGATCATGTTTGTGAACAGATTTTCTACTTCCAATTTGGATGCCTTTTACTTATTTTTCTCCCCTAAATTGCTCTAGGGTTTCAAGCACAAAGTTAAATGGAAGCAAAAGAAAGCATCCTTGTGGTGGGCCCTGTCTTAAAGGAAAAGTTTTTAATCTTTCACAGTTATGATGCTAGCTATAAACTTTCATATGTGGCCTTTATTATTTTTAGTTTACTTCTGGTTTCTTGAGGGTTTTTTTTAATCCTGAAAAGATATTGAACTTTACCAGTTTCTTCTACATAAATTGAAAAGTTCATGTGATCCCAACCCACTTTTCATTCTGTTAACCTACCATATTTTCATATGCTGAACCATCCAGAAATTCTACTTGGTCATGGTGTATAGTCCTTAACATGATTTTGAACTGTTTGCTAGTGTTTTATTAAGAATTTTTATATCAATCTTCATCATTAATGTTGGTCTGTAGTTTTGTTTTCCTATAATGTCTTTATATGCTTTTGATATCAGGGTAATGCTGGTCTCATAGAATGAGTTTGAATATAGTTCCTCCTCTTCAATTTTTTGGGAGAGTTTGGGGAGTATTCTTTAAGACTCCATTAGAACTCACCAGTGAAATCATCTGATCTTGGCCTTTGCTTTGGGAGTTTTTTGAATACTGATTCGATCTGTATACAAGTTCTAGGTCTGTTCAAATAATCTAGTCATGATTTCTTTTGGTTGTGGTTTCTAAGAATTCATCTGTTTCATCTATGTACCAAAATGGAATTACCTAATTGTTCATACTCTTATAATCAGTTTTACAGGAATAAAAATTATAGTGTTTCCTCTTTGTTATGATTTTAATTAAGTCTTCTCCTTTGCTTAGTCAATCTAGTTAAAGGTTTGTTGATCTTGTTGATCATTAAATGAACCAAGTGTTAATTTTGCTTGTTTTATTTTCTATTTCACTTATCTTTAATATTTCCTTCCTTGTGCTAACTTTAGGCGTAGTTTTTACTACTTTTTATAGTTCCTTAAGGTGAAAAAAGTTAGGTTGTATTAAAATTCCTGTAAGTGTTTCTAGCTAAAAATTATCATCACAATATTCCTTTCATTGCACCTCACAAATTTTGGTATTTTTTGTTAGATACTTTCTAACTTCCCTTGTGATTTCTTGTTTAACCCATTAAGATCATGTTGCCTAACTTCTAGGCATGTGTATTTTCAAGTCATCCTTTTTCAATTTTCTAGTTTCCTTCTATAGTGATAGGAAAAGATACTTTGATTTTGATCCTCTTTATTAATCATTGTTTTGAGGTCTTACAGTGTATCATGTATGTTCCATGTGAACTTGAAATGCATTCTTTTGTTGGGTGAAGTGTTTTTGTGTATATCTGGTAGGAATAATTGGGCTGTACTATTCAAGTTCTCTATTTCTTTACTAGAGTTCTTTATTACTGAAAATGAGTTACTGAAGTTTTGTATTATTGTAGAACTATTTCTCCCTTCAATTCTGTCAATATTTACTTCACATTTAAGAGCTCTGATGTTTGATGCATATATTTAATTTTTAGTGAATTGATATTTTTATCATTATGTCCTTTGTTTCTTGTGACAGTTTTTCATTCAGTCTATTTTGTCTGATATTGTTATAGCCATACCTGCTCTTTTGTTATGTTGTGCATGACATATCTTTTTTTCATCGTTTTACTTTGAACCACTTTCTCACCTTAAATAGTCTGCAAGCTATTTCTCTAGCCAAAAAAAAAAAAAGTTTCCTTGGGATCAGGAAAGAATTGCAATTTGGGATCTACAACCATGGCAAGCTATGTGCAAGTCCAACACAAGGAAAGGGAAAAGTGAAGTTAGCCCTGTGGTAAACGGAGTTCGTCGGAGGAGCTCTGTTTGGAGTTTAGAGTGGCTTTTTGTTGGTGAAATTGTGATGGGATCTCAATGGCTGAGGTCTTGCCAGGATATCTTTCAATTTCCTGTTGGGTTCAATCCTCAGAGCATGAGTACACCCCCTTCTGGCCTCAAAGTCTTTTAATCAAGTTTTGTTGGGTATTTTAGTTGGTTGTGTTTTTTTTTGTTTGTTTGTTTTTAATTTTCTTTATTGTGTTGGTTTTGCCATACAATGACATGAAACAGCCATGGGTTTACATATGCTCCCCCTCCAGAACCTCCCTCCCTCCTCCCTCCCGATTCCCTCCCCCTGGGACATCTCGGTGCACCAGCCCTGAGCATCAGGCTGCTGAGCATCAGCACCTGGGCTGGCGATTGATTTCACATATGATAATTAACATGTTTCAATGCCATTCTCCCATATCATCCCATCCTTGCCCTCCTCCACAGAGTCCACGAGTCTGTTCTATACATCTGCGTTCCTTTTTCTGTCTCGCTTGCCATCTTTCTAAATTCCATATATATGCGTTAGTATACTGTATTGTTGTTTTTCCTTCTGGCTTACTTCACTCTGGATAATAGGCTCCAGTTCCGTCCACCTGAGTAGAACTGATTCAAATGAATTTTTTTTAATGCTGAGTAATATTCCATGTGTATATGTACCACAGCTTTCTTATCCATTCGTCAGTTGATGGGCATCTAGGTTGCTTCCATGTCCTGGCTATTGTAAACAATGCAGCGATGAACATTGGGGTACACGTGGCTCTTTCAATTCTGGTTTCCTCAGTGCATATGCCCAGCAGTGGGATTGCTGGGTCATATGGCAGGTCTATTTGCAGTTTTTTAAGGAACCTCCACACTGTTCTCCATAGTGGCTGTACTAGTTTGCATTCCCACCAACAGTGTAAGAGAGTTCCCTTTTCTCCACATCCTCTCCAGCATTGTTTTGTTATACTACACATGTCCTTAGATCTAAAGTGAGTTAAGTTTCTCATGTCAGGAGCTTGGAAGTTACCACTGTGTCTTAACAAGTGAAAAACTCTGTAGACTGAAAAATCAACACTTCCTCTCAAATCTATGAGAGGGTAAGACACAGGGCACACTGCTGGCCCCAAGATCAGAGAGACAGGACAAAACAGGTAGTCATTGTTTACCAGGGCCAAGACTCTCAAGCAGCAACTGTGGGAACCAACGCTGAGTAAGAAAGCCTGACTGACAGATTGCTAGGGGCTTAACGTGGACAACTCTATTAAAAACTTCAGGGGTTACTGTATTGAAATTTACCTCTAAGTGTTCAACCATGTTCCATAATAAATACTGGAGAATTCCCACACACGGGAAGAGAAGAACCACTATTTTGAAATATACCAGAGCCATCTGTTCATAACAAGGACTTCCCTCAGGGGAAACTAGTTATGTTTTTTTTTTAAATGAAATATAGGTGATTGACAATGTGTGCTAGTTTCAGCTAAACAGCAAAGCATTCAGTTAACATATATTCATGGTTCACAGTGATTTTCAGGTCTACTATATCCTTCTACTTTTCTGTATATTCATTCTATTAATTTTTAAGAGTTTGATGCTGAAACTCCAAAGTCTTTATCTAATTTCTTAAATTATATGGTGAAACTATATGTAATCTTGTTGTGTATTTTCCTACTTTCCTGTTAATGTGTTACATACTTTCATAATTTAAAAAATAAAAATTACATATAGATACATTGAATAGAGTTCCCTGTGCTATACAGTAGGTTCTTGTTTTGTGTGTGTGTGTGTGTGTGTGTGTGTGTTCATCCCAAGCTTCCCATTTATCTCTCCTCTCCACATTTCCCCTTGGTAACCATAAGCTTATTTTCAATATCTCTAAGTCTGTTTCTGTTTTGCAAAGAAGTTCATTTCTTTCCTTAAGAAGATCCCACATATGAGTGATATCATATACGTATCTTTCTCTGACTTACTTCAATTAGTATAGTGATCTCTAGGTCAATCCATGTTGCTGCAAATGGCGTTAATTCATTCTTTTTATGGCTGAGTTATATTCCATTGTCTATATGTACCACATCTTTATCCATTCGTCTGTTGATGAACATTTAGGTGGCTTCCATATCTTGGCTGTTGTAAATAGTGCTGCAGTGAACACTAGGGAACGTGTTTTCTTTCAGATTATGATTTTATCCAGATACATGCCCAGGAGTGGGATTGCTGAATCCTATGGTAGTTCTATTTTTAGTTTTTTTAAGGAACCTCCATACTGTTCTCCATAGTGGTTGTAGCAATTTACATTCCTACCAATCATATAGAAGGGTTCCATTTTCTCCACACCCATTCCAGCATTTATTATTTATAAACTTTTTGATGGGAAAGTAGTTACTAGAGCCCAGATGGCTGGCATATCATTAGAACCTAACTGACCTGAGAAAGGGAAGTACCCCACTCCACTAGACAATCTGTCCACCTCCAGGTAGAGAAAAACTGAAACACTTGGGAAATTCAGTCATGGGACTATAGCATGTCCCCACTCTCTACCCCCATACCTCACCACATTATTAAGGCCTGTGAACACAGTGCCTTTTAGATAGTATATTATTATCATCTGGCTGTCAAGAAAAATGTGATTTCACAGTACATACAGATATTGAACCATTACCTGATACGTGTGAAACTAACATAATGTTATATCAATTATAACTTAATTACAAACAAAGCATACCGATGGCAAAGGAGCACGAATTAAAGAGCCAAAGTAGTAGAGCTAGACATGGCAGGGATGTTGGAAATATCAGACTGGGAATTTATAAAGCTATGATTAATATGCTAAGTACTCCATCAGGATAAAGTTGGCAACATGTAAAACAGATGGCAATGCAATTAGACATAGCGATCCTAAGAAAACAAAGATGCTAGAGAGAAAAATCAGAACACTAATAGAAATGAAGAATGTCTTTGGACTTCATAGACTAGACAGACATGGCAAAGGAACGAATCTACAAACTGGAGAATATTCCAATAGAATCCTCAAACCAAAAAGCAAAAACAAAGACTTAAAAGATAATCCAAGGACTGGGAGACAACTACAAAATCTGTAGCATATGTATAATGAGAATATTAGAAGAAAAGGGAACAGATAAAAATGTTTGAGGCAATAATGACTGAGAACTTCCCCTAAGTTAATATCAGACACCAAACCACAGATCCGGAAAGCTCAAAACAATCAGGATGAATGCTCCCCCTAAAAACCTACACCTAGGCATAGTATTTACAAACCGCAGGAAATCAGAGATAAAGAAGAAAATCCTAAAAGCCAAACAAACACACACACTTAAAAGTTGAATGAACAAACATCTTATTTATAGAGCAAGAAAGATAAGACTTGGACCTAACTTCTCCTCAGAACCCTGAAGGAGGGCACGGCAACCCACTCGAGAATTCCGTGGACAGAAGAGCCTGGCAGACTACTGTCCGTAGGGTCACACAGAGTCGGACTTGACTGAAGCGACTCAGTTTGCGCACTCTCTTCAGAACCCACTCGAGCAAGAAAATAGTGGAGTGAGATAGTGTCGAGAAAGTTATGATAACCGACGTAGAATTATGTACCCTACAAAGGCTCCTTTAGGAGACTGGAATTGACATACATACACCGCTATGTATAAAATAGATTACTACTGAGAACCCGCTGTATAACACAGGGGACTCGACTCAGCGCTCTGCAATGACATAAATGGGAAGGAAATCCAAAAACGAGGGCATATACATATAGCTATTTACTTTGTTGCACAGCATAAATTGACGCAACTTTTGTGAAAGAACTATACTCCAATAAAAATGAAAATAAAAGTAAAAGACTTTCTAACAAATTGAGGGGATTTGTTGCAAGGCAAGTCTACTGGCAAAAATTAAGTTGTTTATATCACAACACTCATCACCTGACTTAATGAACAGATAAAGTTTAGAACTTCTAGCATGGAGAGAGGTCAGCATTGCCTTCTCCTTTCATTCCATAATTTTGTCCAGGAACATAGAGGTTTCTGATACACCTGATGATCCTCAGTAATGTTGATGGATTCCAGAAATAGGTGGATGGGACGGACTAGGAGACCAACTTTAAGAACTGAAGTCCAGCCTGGCTAGATTGATTGGCTTGAGCCCTGGCTGAGTAGAGGTGAGGACTGAGCTCACTTCTACCCCAATGGCAAGTGACACAGCCTCCACTAGAGGCCCCACTGCCCCTCTGAGCTGACCTGGGCAAGGCCAGCTAGCAGCGGTTGCCGAGTTGGTCCCTGTAGTTCACTCAGCTGTGGAAATGGCAGAAATGGGGGAGGCTGACCCCTTTCCACAGACCCCTACAAGACCTCTGTAGATGAGGAGTCGGCTCTGGGAGACTGGAAGCAGGGCTGTCAAGACTTTCCTCCTTGACTTTAAAATAGAGTTCCTAAGTTTTTTCCAGTTTTGTTGAGGTATAATTCACATAATAAAATTGTAACTAGAGAAGAAAAACATATGTCAGAGACTCAAATCTACCTATAAAGGAAAGAGCGTCAAAGGAGTAAGAGAAGAAAAAACTGAGTCTTTTGTAGACCACATATAGTTGTATCCTGTGTTTATTCATTCTGCCAATGTCTTTTGATCAAGTACATTAATTTATTACATTTAGATTACTGATAGGGAAGGAATTACTATTGCCATTTTGTTTTCTGTATTTTGTGGGGGGCTTCCTTGGTGACTCAGCGGTGAAGAATCTGCCTGCTATGCAGGAGACACGAGTTTGATCCCTGGGTCAAGAAGATCCCCTGGAGAAGGAAATGGCAACTCACTCCAGTATTCTTGCCTGGGAAATCCTGTGGACAGAGGAGTCTGGAGGGCTACAGTTCATGGGGTTGCAAAGAGTCAGGCAGGACTTAGAGACTAAACAATTACAGTATGTCTTGTAGCTTTTTGTTCTCCTTTTCCTGTTTACCCCCTTTGTGTGCAATTGAATTTACTTCTGTAGTGACATGTTCTGATTTCCATCTCATTTCTTTTTGTGTGTATTCTATAAATACTTTTTATGGCGATTATGGGATGCAGCAAACATCCTAAACTAAAACAATTTCAACTGATATATTCAATTAAATACAAACTAGTCCATTATAGTTTTACCTCCTACATTTGGTCTTTTTTGATTGTTTTTGCAGATTTTATTGAAGTATAATTGATTTATAATATACTATTTTCAGTGTAAACATAGTGATTCAATATCTTTGTAGATTATACTCTACTTAAAATTGTATGAAACACTGGCTATTTTTCCCTTGTGCTCCACAACATACCCTTGTTGACCTATTTTTTACACAGTAATTTGTATCTCTTAATCCTCTACCTTATCTGTATCCTCCTTTTCTCTCATCATTGATAAGTTTGTTCTGTCTGAATCTATATCTGTTTTCTTTATATTAATTTTTTATTTTAGATTCTACATGAAGTGATAGTATAGAGAATGCGTTTCTGACTAATTTCACTAAGCACAATACTCTAGGTCCCTCTGCATCATTGCAAATGGAAGAATTCCATTGTTAATGACTGTGTAATATTCCATTGCATGTAGAAATATAGATGTACATCACATCTTTAGTATCCAATTCATGTATTGATAGGCATTTAGGTTGCTTCCATATCTTGGCTATTATAAATAATGCTGCTAGGAACATTGAGATGCATATATCTTTGAAGTAGTATTTTCATTTTCTCTGGATATATACCCAGGAGTAGAATTGCTGGATCATGTAGCAGTTCAATTATTTTTTTAAGCCATACTGTTTTCCACAGGGAATTCATCAATTTACAGTCCCACCAACAGTGTACTAGGATTCTCTTTCCCCCACATCCTCACCAACATTTGTTATTGGTAGGTTTTGTGATGACAGGTATGAGCTGATACCTCATTATGGTTTAGATCTGCATTTCTGATCAGTGATATTGAGCATCTTTTCATGTGCCTGTTGGCCATCTATGTGTGTGTGTGTGTGTGTGTGTGTGTGTGTGTGTGTGTATAATTATTTTTTTAGGATAAAGGTCTATTCAGGTCTTCTGCCCATTTATTAATCAAATTTTTGGATATTGAGTTGTATGAACCATTTATATATTTTGGATAGCAACCCCTTATTGTTCATATCATTTGCAATTATTTTCTCCCATACAATAGGTTGTCTTTTTGTTAATGGTTTCCTTTGTCCAATGGTTTCAAGTTATGTATGTCCTATTTGTTTATTTTTGTTTTGTTTCTTTTTGTCTTAGAGCCAAAAAAACATTTCTATGATTTATGTCAGAGTGTTCTGCTGTATTCTCTCCTAGTTTTATGGGTTCAGGTCTTACATTTAGATCTTTAATTCATTTTGAGTTTATAACGTGTGAGGAAATGTTCTCTCATCATTCCTTTATGTCCTCTCTTGTATAAGCATCACTTATGCTAGAGACTGTCTTTTATCCTTGTGCCTTCTTTCCTCCTTTGTCATAGATTGACCACAGGTACATGAGTATCCCATACTTGATATATCACAATGACATCATTAAATATTGTGTACCAAACATTTAATTTTCCTGTTTTTCTTTTAAAACTTAATTAAGAAATGTATATAATACAGGCTTTTATACTTGTTCGTACATTTACCTTTAACAGAGAACTCTATATTTTCAGGTGACTTTGAGTTACTGTCTACCATCCTTTCTTTTAAGCCTGAAGGACTCCTTCAGCTGTTTCCACAAGGACAGGCTAGTGGTCATGAATTCCCTCAGCTCTTTATCTGAAAGAATTTATTCCTCATTGTTGAGGACAGATTTGCCAGAGAGAATCTTCTGACAATTTTTTCTTTCAGTACTTCATCTTGTTGCCTTCTGGTCTGTAAGTTTTCTGCAGGAAAAAATGGATAGTCTTTGGGTGCTGTCTTTATGTGCTGAGTCATTTTTCTCTTGCTATTTTCAAGATTCTTTGGGCAGTTTGATAATATCTCAGTGTGTGTCTCTTTATCCTACTTGGAGTTTTAACTGCCTGTATTTGTATATCCATTTCTTTCCTCAAATTTGGAAGTTTTAGGCCCTTAGTACTGCAGATAAGCTGACTCTTTTCTCTTCTGGGATTCCCATAGTGCATATATTGGCCCATTTGATATTCTTCCATAAGGCCCTCAGGTTTGACAGTGGGTTTCTGCTAGTGAGCTTGTAGCCACTTTTCTGACTCTGGGAAACAACTTCAAATCACTCAAGTTCATTGATTTTTGTGCCTATTCAGTCTGCTGTTGAATCTCTAGTAAAATTTTCACCTCAGTCACTGTAATTCAGCTCTAGAACTTGTTTGGTTTTTCTATAGTTTCTATCTCTGATATTCTAATTTTGTTCATAGATCATTTTCCTGATGTAGTTTAGTTGTGTATTATTACTTAGCCCATGAGCATATTTAAGATTTTTTGAAGTCTTCCTCAAGTAATTCAGAGGGCTGTATTTATTTAGGGTCAATTTTTAGAGATTTATTTTGTTCCTTTAAATGGGTCATGTTTCCCTGTTTTTCACATGCATTATAACTGGTTCGTGAAAATTGGGCATTTGAAAAAAACACTTCTCTCAGTCTTTGCAGAGTTTTATTTAAGAAAAACTTTGCCAATCATTCCAATATAACAGCTCAAGTTTCTCTCCAACCTTCTTTGGTGATGCATCTTCCTATGTGTGCTCTTACTTCAATCCTCTATATGCATAGTTGCCTTTAAAAGTTTTCAGGTCCCTGAGAACCTCACCCCCAAAGGGATTCAGTAGTCCCTTTGCCCGCAGTCTCCTGCCCCAAGAGCCCATGTGTCTGCAGTCCCCCAGCAGCCCTCTCCTTGTGGGAACTGCCACTGGTTTCAGGGGCCTCCACCCTGATACCCAAACTATTCTGCCCTTTCTGTAAGTGCTCCAAGTCTAGTGAGACAGAAGCCATCCTTCAAGCAGCCCTCAGATAAGCCAGAACATTGCAAGCAAGTTCTTTTCCTTCCTTCCTGGGGGATGACCCAGGAGTTGGGCAGCTTCCTCTCGACTGACCACAAAGTGGGTAGAATAATGCAAACAAAAATCCCAGACAGTTTTCTACTGTTACGACTGCAGCTTTTTCTTGGTTAGGTTGGTTGCTGCAGTTTAACCTGGGTCTAGGGTTCTTGTAAAGCTGCTTTAACCTATTTATTGTTCAGTGTTTCCATGGAGGGGCATGAAAAACTGGTGCTTTCTCTTCTGCCATCTTGTTTATGTCACTCCAGCCCATTTTCACCATTTCTGTCCATCTCTCCCTGGCTTTGAGCCTTTGCCTCCAATAGTCTGTACCTCTACTAACTCTTTTTTGGAGGACTGCCCTCAAGCTTGGAACTACCTCATCTACAGGAAGAGACCCTGAGCAGCCTGGGAGTTTGCTTTCCTAGGTTGGTCCCCAGTCAATGACTGTGCCCCCCTGGGGCAAAGGTGATCCACACCCATCAAACTTGGAGGCACAGTTCCTGTTAGAGTTCCCTTGTGGGGTCAGGCTGCTGCTCCCCTATGTGGGACCATGCCTAAGTCATACACCTGCTCTGATTCCCTCCTTTTTCTACTTCCCAGACTCTCTTCTATCCTCTTTGCAAACCTTTCTTAGTGAATCACTTGTACCCCTATCTTCATCTCAGGATCTCTTTCTAGAAAATGTAACTGAGATCCAAAGTGTGGGTTGCCTTTTTTCACTCTACGAACAGCAGCATGTAGATTACTGAGATTAAAAAACTGGTTTGGAGTGAGGGGTTGGGGACAAGACTGTTACCAAGTCCAGGCTCACTCTGCTAGCTGCAAGAGAGGACAATGAATCTGAGGCGGAGAACTTTATTCAGGAGCTGGCTGACCAAGAAGATGGCAGACTAGCGCCTCAAAATGGCCCTGTTGTTGGGGCCTGGTTGCCAGGTACTTTCATGGATCAGAGGTGGTGGGGGTGGGATGGTGATGGGGGCGGGATGGGGGTGGGGGCTTGGAATGACGAAACAAAGGAAAAAGACTATTCAGTCCTTGTAAACTGTTCCCTAGAATGGCAAGCCACAGGCAGGGGAATGTGTTAGTTTCATTTCCTTACAGTCCTTCACACGTGGGTGTCTCAAGTAATCTCCCTGAGGCAGGCCACTATGTATGCCTACAATCACAAGAGAGGCAAAGTGAGGGTTAAAATCGCAGAAGCAGATCCAGCATAAATTCAAAATTAACCCTCCCGGGTTACAAGTCAACTAGAAGCAGGACCTCAGTCCTTGTCTTTGGAGAAAAAAAAAAAAAATCAGAGACCACGATTATGAAACAGGTAAAGCATTTATTAGAAGCAAAGTACATGTAGAAGAGCACAGGGGTGAACACAGTGAGCTGCTCCCAACTCGGGCAGCTTAGATCCCTTACACAGAGGCGGTCTTCCAGGTTGTCGCTGGCCAGTCACCCTGCTTGTGGCTGTATTTGACCTGACTCAGGGTCCTTCCTGGTAGGCGTGTGCATCCCTCAGCCAAGATGGACTTCAGCATGAGGGTCTCTGGGAAACTGACTGCTGTCACTTTCTCCCTTTGACCCCTTCCCTAGACTGAGGGCCTTCTTTGTGCATGTGTGGGCTAGGAAATCCCCTTGACCACAAGAATGAGAAAACTGTGGTGCTTTGTCGTTTATCCAATCAGAGCCCAATGCTTCTGCTAGTAGTTTCTCAAGTGTCAGGAGACAGGTTGCAGCTGCTCAGCCTGGGGCCCATCTCTCTCCTATCTCCAAAGCTATAGTATGCTACTATCTTAGACGTCACAAAGGAACGGCGGACAAGACAACCAGCGTGAAGAGAATCCCTGGATTACTGGTCTAACCAGATCCTGGCAGGAAGGAAGAGATGGCATCCTACATGAATGCAACTACAGAGTGGTCAAAAAGGGGCCTCTTTAAAGAGAAGAAGGGTCGAGAAAACTAACAGAAGAGTGAAACAGCAAGGGCATATAGACAGAGGAGAACTGTAACCACCACAGCGCCTGGTGGGGTATGGAGAGGTCATTGTTGAGGCAACCCAGGGCTAGTCCGAGGTAGTCCTGCTGTGGAATCCAGAGTTGCAAAACATACCTCGAAGGACATTCAAGACAGTGAGTAGTTTATCACACCAGCGGGTTCAAGGGGAATCGGTTCCCAATAAGGACCCTGATGTTTCTGAGACTTAGTTTTATACCCCTCGCCACATGTTAGCAACCTCTTTGTATATGATTGAGTTTTACAGCAAGCAGGTGCTGGTAGGACAAACAATTAAGGTTAAAGTGGGGAGCAATGAGCCTACATCATGAGGGGATGTCTCATGATGTTGATATAATGGGGGCAGCCTGACCTCAACTCCAATCTCCATTTGCCATCTATAGGGAGGGAAGTCTCCAGGAGACCTGGTTTTCCTTAGCAATAGTTTGCTCATTCTTGGGCAGAGTTCAGGCCCAGTTCACATCCTTTCTTTAACAATGGATGACAGGCTTCAAGATGGAATCTCTCGTGTTTCCCTCATAGTGGCCCCAACAGCCCAATAAGAGCTGTGGCTTTTGGTAGAGGGACTCAGTCCCTCCAGAGACGATGGCGCATCAGGAAGCCTGGGGAATAAACTCTGCAACTTCATTCCTCCCACTCCGACCTGCCACTGTAGGTGCCTTCCATGGCCTGAAAGCACTGAACCTCAGAAGGAAGGTATGGGAGATAGAGATGTGTCCCCTTTCAAGGCCCACTTGTTGCCCAGGAGGAGGCAGCCATCATTCAAGGTCATGCTGACCTGCAGCAGTTCCTAGCCAGTGACCCAGCGAGGCAGAGTACACAGGTCCTGTTCAACGTGCCCTGTGGGGATGGCACAGCTGAGCAAGACCTCAGAAGTCCCTGTATTCAGGCTGGCCAGAGTTCACTGGGTGTGCATAACAATTTGATTTCTGTTTTAGTCCAGCTTCCTTACCTCCCTCTCACAGGTGTTGATACCTAGTGACACCTTGTACCCCCAACTCCATTTCAACCTGTGGCATCAAGCAAGATAGGTGTTGCAGTCCCCACAGGCCAGCCACCTGCATGCACAGCAAAATAGAATAGCACTGAGAGGTAAACACAGAATAACCCACAAATAGCCGATAATTGATACTCACCTCCCATTCCTGTGTTCTTACTACTCGATTCCTCCCCTTAAAATGTGGAGTTAGAACAAACGTGGTGCCCTTTGATCTGAGGGAGCCCAGGCAGTCAGAGGATGTGTGTAGCAATTGGAAGGTGGGCTGACCTCCGCATCCCATCCCCGTCGTCTGCTCCCCACCAGCTGTGTGGGAACCTACACGCGGTTGACACTGTCTCCAGGGGCAGGCGTGGATGCCAGCCCTGTGTGCAATGTCCCTGTGTGCTGTCAAGGAAACCGCCACAGTGATGCTAAATGATGCAGCTCTGAGTGAGGTGATTAAGCAGTTCAGTGACACATCCTCCCTGGGAGAGGAGGAGGCTTCTGAGGACCAATCTGAGTTGGGTTGGGGTCCCAGTGAAGGGAGCTGACTGATGGCCTATGGAGGCAAATGTCCTTTGTCGTTGGGAGCACAGCAAGCAGGGCAGGCTGTTCTGAGTCTGGAGGGGTGGTGGGGATGATCTGTGCATCTCAGGCTAAAGACAGGGAATTGTTAGACTGAAGTGAACTTAAGGGCAGAGTCACAATTTTTGCGGCTATACCACTTTTCCCTAACCACCTGCCTCACTTCCATGGCCTGTTTGAATGATTCTGCATTTCATCCTTTTCCTTACATTTAAATAGCTCTTTAAATCCTGCTCTGGATCCCATCTACCATTGATGGAGCTTCTTTAAGGATGGACTATGAATATCTCCTCTATATGTCATTTGTCCATCACAGGTGCAAGTTTGTTAGGGATCAGCAACTAAGAAAAGAAGAAAGGAAGCAGGATAGGGCAAAGGAAGAGCTGTGACGTCAACTCAAAGCCTGTACCACCCTACAGGGCACACTGCAGCCCTTCAGTTTGGGGCCAAAATGACCAGGGCATTATACCAATACCTGCTGTCACTGGGCACAAACTTCCCCGGAAAGGCATGGCCTCAAGCCTCTCCTTGATATGCAGATGTACCACCTAGATGCCCCCTCTAAGACTCTTTGCCAGGAGGCTGCCCTTTGCCAATTCTGTTCTGGCTCCAGGCTATGGAAGCCAAGAGGACAACTCCTGAATCCCCAGGGAGGGTACAAGTGAGGTCCCTGCTGCTTTCACAGGAGACAGTGGGGTTTTGTCGTAGGTCCCCTCAGTTCCTCCTGACATAGATCTGAATCAAGGTGCTACTTGAAGTTGGCTTTGAAAGGATGGGCCAGAATCAGACTCGTAGCCTCTTCTGCTGCCTT